>OY744525.1:26045412-26047912 GCA_963556195.1 Sepiola atlantica
TATATGTATATATATGAGAAGGAAGTAACCCGACGTAATGGGAAATGAAAAAGGAAAAACCAAGAGATATTTTTTTTTTATATGTATTCATCAACGTTTCGTCTTTATTTGTAAGACTTCCTCAGGATGATAATTTTAAGAAATATGTCATGCAAGTACATCGAAATATTGGGTTGACATGATGGTTCGATGAGAAAAAGTAGTAGCCGTGGTTGCTGACAGCGCTGGACCAAGTTCCGGGCTGAGAGAAGTCTGTGGCTGCTACTTTTTCTCATCAACCCATCATGTCAACCCAATATTTCGATATACTTGCATTATATTTTTCCTAAAATTATCATCTTGAGGAAGTCTTACAAATAAAGACGAAACGTTGATGAATATATAAAAACAAAAAAAACAAAAAAAAATATATCTCTTGGTTTTTCCTTTTTCATTTCCCATATATATATATATATATATATATATATATATATATATATATATATATATATATAATTTAATTGATCAATTTCAAATATGTTAATAAAGTGAACATAAAACCAAGTTTTTCAATAGTGCTCAATACCAAGTAGAGCATTTATAACATAAATGGTGGTGATATGTTTCTTTGTTTTATTTTTATTTTTATTCAGCCTTTGACAAGATACTATAGCATTGAAACGTTGATTGATTGATGTAAGGCTATAATATTGTTTATGTAATTTTATATATATATATATATATATATATATATATATATATATATGTGTGTGTGCATATATGAAAATATGTACATGTGTATCTTAGAATTACCTATTAATAAAGATATATGCACCTATGTGCATGCATCTACATATGCATGTATATGCAATATACATTTGCTATTACATTTCTACCTATAAATTAAATTTAAAAATATTACACACACACACCACCTGACATCCAGTTGTAAGGTTCTGCTGGCGGATTGCTACGATACAATGCGACACGATGGAGTGTGTAAATATCTCCACTCGACCATCTGTAAAAAATTGAATATCCAGTATGGCAGTAAGTCCAGGGAACATATACCACAACGAACAAATTGGGAATAAGTCATAAACCATCCACTATGACTATGCAATTCCTACATCTACATACCTAGAAAACGGAGCTGTTAAATCTGACATAGTGATATGGGACAAAAGGGAGAAAGTAGCAACTCTAGTTTAAGTCAGTGTCCCTAATGATGCTGGCTTAAACAGATGAGAGGATGAAGATAACGAAATACTAAAATCTTATGTACAACGTGAAAAGAAACTTAGGACGATCTCCACCATTCCAGTAATTATAGGAGCAACCGGACTCAGAAAAAAAAATTTCAAAAAATTCTTGGCGAATATACCTGGTGAACTAAATGCAAGAGAGATACATACAATTGCGCTTAAAGTGACGGTTAGAATCTTTAAAATATCTTTCGGTTGGAGTCTCTGAAATAGCGGGTGAATGTCTGGCATCTTGTAGGATGCTCCATCTTCAGCCAAAACAAAAAGATTAGAAAATTGAAAAAAAAAAGAGGATATATTATTTGTAGTTAAACTTACATGGTTTAAGCTCGATAGATATTCATTTTTAATTCCAAATCATGTATAAATAAACAATAGAATGCAACTACTATATTTTTTTTTATTTATCAGTGAAGAGGTTCAATTTTTTTTATGGTCGTTTCATCATCCATTCAGACAAACAAAGTATACAGACATTTCCTGAATTTTCCAGAATTTAACATTTTTTTTTGAATTTTTATTTTATTTGTTATTTTTTCGATGATATATATATATATATATATATTTGTATAATTGGGCAGCAGTCTTTCTTTTGTACATGTTTGATTAAACAGGAGTGTCAACTTCTGCTTATTCAGCTTTTGATCCGTTTTTTCTAGTCTTCGTACGACAGATTTGATGTTATAATCCAAGGAGTGTAAAAAATCTCTGTATTTTGTGCGAACGTTTTCGACCTACATCGGTCGTCGTCAGGCGGTTGCAAAATGAAATAAATTGGTGAATCTATCAAGAGGGTGCTCTTTTAAATTATTTCAACAGTACTTCAATACACCTTCACCCCCCTCATAACGGGAATGGTTGATGTTTGGTTTATTAATGCGTATAAACAATGCCTCCATTATGGGGAGGCGAAAACTGCAACCCGAAACCGCCAAAATCGATGTGTTATTTGTTAAAATGTTCCTAAATTCGTTGTTTGGGATGCCATGCTTTATAAGATGTTTGTATATGGCGCTTTGAGGGGAGGTGATGTGGCAAGTATATATATATATATATATATATATATATATATATAATTTTTTTTGACTCTGCTTAGAATAAATAAGGCATTAGTTTTGACTATGCACATGAAATTTGTTTGGAAAATGATGTACCCATAGAAATGTTTACAAATGTAAGTTTTTTTTTATTCGTTTGGGGCTTTTTTGGATGCTGTTCTGGTATTTTTTCTGATGAATCACCATTCTGGAAAATTC
>OY744525.1:26052912-26172912 GCA_963556195.1 Sepiola atlantica
TCTTCAGGCGTGTTAGTGTGAAAAAAGAATATGTATTTATAGAATGTAAAGAGAGGAAAAGAGTATGTCTTTACTTTTTATTTTATTTATTTATTCTATTTATTCATTTATTTTTTATTTTTATTAATTTATTTATTTATATTTATTTTTTTATTTCATTTTTATTTTTTAATTTATACAACTTAAAAAAAAAAGGAGCGGCTAAAGTATTGAAAAGTTACAAGGGCGTGATTATGTTCGAAGGGGTGTGAAGTTAGAGTTTGATTTCTTAAGCGCAAAAAAAAAAAAAAAAAAAAAAATTCGACCATGTTTTAAGAGCGTTTAAAATTCAAACGTGTAGTTGTTTAATGGTTAGACTCACCTTACATCTTTCCGTAACTAGCTCCATTTGCCAACACTTAAAAAAGCATGACTGTCTCCCTTCTCAATACAGAGAAATATTAGTCAATAATACAAATATATTACACCACGATACCAACATTAAAAGGCTGAAGATTCTTGAGGCCCTTTACATAAAAACGAAACGCCCTACAATCAATAACATTGTTTATGAGACTAGTCACAACATTTTGAAGTGTCTAGCTTAGTAATCAACGTTATTAAATTCCTAACCATTAAACAACTACACGTTTGAATTTTAAACGCTCTTAAAACATGGTCGAATTTTTTTTTTTTTTTTTTTTGCACTTAAGAAATCAAACTCTAACTTCACACCCCTTCGAACATAATCACGCCCTTATAACTTTTCAATACTTTAGACGCTCCTTTTTTTTTTTTTTTTTTAAAGTTGTATGAATTAAAAAATAAAAATGAAATAAAAAAATAAATATAAATAAATAAATTAATAAAAATTAAAAATAAATGAATAAATAGAATAAATAAATAAAATAAAAAGTAAAGACATACTCTTTTCCTCTCTTTACATTCTATAAATACATATTCTTTTTTCACACTAACACGCCTGAAGATGATTTGAGGATATCAAATCGAAAGTACTCGCAAAGAAGATGGAACAACAAAACTACGGAAACTTCATACACCAGTTTGATCGAGGTACGAAGTTGACCATTCGGAAGATGGAAAAATTTTTTTAAAAGATCACAAAGCAGAAACACTCCGTGCTATTCTACAACATTTGCCTAAATGAAAACTTGCTGCTTAAATACACACAATATATGTATATATATATATATATATATATATATATATATGTATATATATACACACACATATATATATATGAGAGAGAGAGAAAGAACAAAAAAAACACAGATCCATTTCGATATTTCGTTTCATTTACAAAACTTTGTCAAGAAAAGCCTTTTATTGAACAGTGCCAAGTAGATATACATAAAGTTAGAATTGGTGGGAGAA
Source organism: Sepiola atlantica (assembly GCA_963556195.1). Classification (NCBI taxonomy): domain Eukaryota; kingdom Metazoa; phylum Mollusca; class Cephalopoda; order Sepiida; family Sepiolidae; genus Sepiola; species Sepiola atlantica. Next base: position 26,054,287 of record OY744525.1, read on the forward strand.
AGGAAGGCCCAAAGGTGGGGGTAGGTAAAGTAAGGGATAGTGTTAGGGTGGGAGTGAGTAATGTTGGCAGTAGGCCAAACGTTGGGTGTGTGATTAAAGATGATAGGTTGGTGGCATTGTTTTTGTGGTGAGTTGGTATTTAGAGAATGTATCCTACACTAGTTTACTGTCTCTATTTTCCTTGATATCAGTCATAATTGTATTGAACCATTTTTTTCTTCTTCTGTAGATCACTATTTTCATCTCTCATCATGTTCCCTCTGAATATACTTCAATGTTTGTCATTTTGTTAATGCTTTTCAGGTCTACATTGCTGAGTTCATGTCAATCAGTTTATACACTAAAATTGTTATTTTTGTTACTTAGGGGAGTTCTTACATTGGAATCCACCTCTCATCATTTGTCAGAATAAAAACATTTCCTAATGTTCAAATTTTCTCCATCTTTCCGCAATTCAATTCACATGCTAAACTGAGTTCAGCAATTTGCTTCTGATATAAACTTTCATGAAATTCTGTTATTCAGTTAAATTCTCTCATCCAAAATACACACTGCTGCTTTTTTTTTTTTGTAATGAATGCTGGTGATCATATATTTATGATAATATTATGCTAAATCATTTTGTGTTCGAGCATACGTTATCACCTTTCACACACACCGATCAGCAAATACAGTGATTGGTGATGAATCTGGTGTTGCTGAGATAAATAATTCCGACTTTATTCTATTTTAAAGTGAATTGTTCCAAAATCGAATGTTTTCGTCCCATCGACTAAAACAGTACAATTTTAAATAAATATATTTCAAAATGTGACATTCGTTTTATTGATTTTAAGAATATTAAACCGACAATTATTCTTATTGGAGGAGACAGAAAATATTGTTTTAGAATGAATTAAATTGTTACAATTTTAAATAAATAAATAAAGGACATATTCGTTTTATTTATTTAAAGAATATATTTTTACAGAAGAAGAAATAGTCTTTTTTTCTTAATAGTATTGACCCTTACAGACATTTATTATTTCAAAAGGAATATTATTAATAACAGTAAATTATACAGATTGATGGAGAAATCACCGTGGAATTTCCATGGGGTCCCATTGGTCAAGATAATAATACTTATTATAATGCTGTAGTGCACATAAACCCTTGGCGATGTAAATGTGTGAGAGTAGCTTGCATGTTTTGCAGTGGAAACATAGGGTGAGACTAACCACATGAATATTGACACTAGAATGACACTGCACATGTGTCACTGAGCGACGAGTATATTTATGAGTGATTTTAATTGCAAAGTTGGTCATTTGCACAACAGATTTTTTTTCTACAATAAGACAATTTAGAGTAAAGGGGAACTTATTTCCGAGTTTTGTATAAAAAACAACTCGATAATAACCAATAGAAAATTAAAAGTTGACACCCACATTGACGTCACCAGACAAAAAAAAGAATTTTATTTTAACATAAAACCTTTCAACAAGATTACATTTATAAGATAGCTCAATAGTCAACACTTCCCTACCTTATAATCAAACGTTCAAACTCCTCAGCCTGACATTCTCAGGCAACGTGAATTGAAATAAGTACATAAATGTTGCCAAGTCTGCTGTAAAGAAGGTAGGCTCCCTCTACCGGGTTAGAAAACTTCCCACACCTGCCAGTATCCTATATCTTTATAAACGTCATCATTTGTATGTGCATGAGGTATTGTTGCCACATATAGGTTGGGTCACCAACCACTCTTCATCTTAGACAGGGTGTAAATAAAAAAACATTTCTAGCCTAATAATAGACTCCGCACAGTCTGCCAAGCCCCAGCCCCTATCGCATCGCCACAGTGTTGCATCCCTCTGCTTGTTTTACAAGTACTTCCACAGAATGTGCTCCAATGTACTTAATGCCCTTGTACCCGCTCAACTTAAATATTCCCGACCCACCTGACTAGCAGCAAAATCCCACCCCTTCACTGTACAGGTCTCTAGATGCCGGAAGATTTTCCACTCTGATAGCTTCTTTCCTCGGACTGCTTACCTTTGGAATTCCATCTCCGCTCCCTATTTCCCTGACCGTACCAACATGTAGAAATTTAAATGCAATGTGAACAAACATCTTGCTGACCAGCTGCTCATCCAGGTTGCCCCCTATAAATCTGTCACATATCACAGTAGCTCCTAGCGTTCCAGTGGCAATATGCCTTGTTTGGCGTGAACAAAAGTAAACAAGAAAAGAAAAAGCAAATCATAAGTCTACTTGATGGCGGCTATTCCGAATCCAACATATCCATGTTCCTTAAATTTCTTTTGGATATTTACAGAAAATGATTCCTTCTTCTGTTTTCTATATTTTGGTATAAATATTATTAGTTTTCTTATGAAATCAAAAGTGAAGCAGTCTACTTGATGGCGGCTATTCCGAATTCATAACTGTAAACCGCCATCAAGACAGTTTCTTTTTTACCAAACGGTCATAAACAACGTTTTTTTAAGTTTAATTTAGACAGTTTGAAATTGATATAAATGATTGCACACTAAAAACAATTAAATTTTAAATAAAAACGATTTTTTTTATTCAAATTATTTGATGGTTCTTCAGTTAAAATTACATTTTTACTTGATATTTAATTTTCATTAAAAAATATAATATCAATAAATTTTAATTATAATATTTTACCTGAAAAAAGCTTTTATGTGACATTTTTTAAAAAATTATGACCGTTTGGTACTTACTGTGCAATCATTTGAAACCGTCTAAATTAAACTTAAAAACTTGTTTGGTAAAAGAGAGACAGTCTAATTGTTGGCGGTATACGGTTATGAATTCAGAATAGCCTATTTTTCTTTAATTAAATCAAGATATAATGCTACTAAACTGGATGTTTAGAATCCTTATTCCAGTTTTGATCAAAATCACTGTTGTTTATGATCGTTTGGTACAAGAGAAATAGTCTACTTGATGGCGATTTATTGTTATGAATTCGGAACCTTTTTTTTTTTTATACCAAACCAAATTTAAATAATTTGTACAGAAAATGTAGCCTGGAATGAGTCTATTCTAATGCCAAAATACCACATTGAATTTGTTTGGAAACTGAATTAGTGACAAACCTTAGAAGTGGTCGTGATTTGGGAAAAAGTTGACCTCCTGAATATTATTCATACACTGTAGTGTGCGACTGATACATTTTATTAGTAGTAGTTTTATTTATTTCAATGTAAGTACATTAAGAAATTCGTCTCATTTCTGTGTATAAACTGAATGCACTAATGAACCATTTACTTTTCTTATTAGATTAGCTGACCTGAAGTTCAACCCGTCAATCATCCCACACCTTGGAATCTATCTATGCTTAACATAAAAAATATATAGCCCTTCCTGTCCAGGAATATACAACACAGTTTCACTTAAAGTAAAACATTTTTGAATAACAGAAAAAAGAAATTTAAAAAAAATCTAACTGTAAAAAAGAAATAATAAACCAAATAAAATCTGTTCATTTTTAAACTTTGATTCGTGGATAATTTCTAATCATACAAGATATTTTGTCATAAGTAACATAACTTAATTCAATTGAGTTCTATTGAAAAAGTTGGGGTCTTTTATATGTCTGACACTTATTTGGGCTATATTAAAAATTACTAAAATAAGAAAAGTTGAAATCAGTCAATGATTCGGAAGATTAACTACAGAAAATCATATTTACTCTCATCTAATCTATATATTCAAAGCTGATATTTATCTACTTCGTGTTGAGTAAAGTACTACAGAATAAATTGAACCCCCCTCCACTACCATCCCACCCCATCCAATGTGTCAAACAGCCCAAGAGAAAATCTGAAGATGACAAGTACATTTTAAAAGAATTCTATTGATTTTCCGTCATTGAATTTTGACCAAGTGAGAGATTGGTTATGGGATACTTATTATCATAAAAAGATATAACAGTAAAGAAAGGAAATAACAGTACTGAAACTTATAAGAATTAAATAGCAGTAAAGAAACTTATAAAAACGAAATAGCAGCAAAGAAACTTATAAAAACGAAATAGCAGCAAAGAAACTTATAAAAACGAAATAGTAGTAACAAAACTTATAAAAATTAAATAGCAGCAAAGAAACTTATAAAAACGAAATAACAGCAAAGAAACTTATAAAAACGAAATAGCAGTAACACAACTTATGAAAATTAAATAGCAGCAAAGAAGCTTATAAAAACGAAATAGCAGCGAAGAAACTTATCAAAACGAAATAGCAGCAAAGAAACTTATAAAAACGAAATAGCAGCAAAGAAACTTATAAAAAGGAAATAGAAGCAAAGAAACTTATAAAAACGAAATAGCAGTAAAGAAACTTATAAAAACGAAATAGCAGTAAATTTATAAAAACGAAATAGCAGTAAAGAAACTTATAAAAACGAAATAGCAGTAAAGAAACTTATAAAAACGAAATAGCAGCAAAGAAACTTATAAAAACGAAATAGCAGTAAAGAAACTTATAAAAACGAAATAGCAGTAGAGAAACTTATAAAAACGAAATAGCAGTAAAGAAACTTATAAAAACGAAATAGCAGTAAAGAAACTTATAAAAACGAAATAGCAGCAAAGAAACTTATAAAAACGAAATAGCAGCAAAGAAACTTATAAAAACGAAATAGCAGCAAAGAAACTTATAACAACGAAATAGCAGTAAAGAAACTTATAACAACGAAATAGCAGTAAAGAAACTTATAAAAACGAAATAGCGGTAAAGAAACTTATAAAAACGAAATAGCAGTAGAGAAACTTATAAAAACGAAATAGCAGTAAAGAAACTTATAAAAACGAAATAGCAGTAAAGAAACTTATAAAAACGAAATAGCAGCAAAGAAACTTATAAAAACGAAATAGCAGCAAAGAAACTTATAAAAACGAAATAGCAAAGAAACTTATAAAAATTAAATAGCAGCAAAGAAACTTATAAAATTAAGTAGCAGCAAAGAAACTTATAAAAATGAAATTGCAGCAAAAAAACTTATAAAAATGAAATTGCAGCAAGGATATTTATAAAAAATTAAATAGGAACAAAAAACACTTTGGAGATAGGTCCCCATAATCATATATATTCTGAAACTACATTACCTTGAGTTCATTGGGTACTTGGATAATTATATTTCATTTTGATCGAAGGGGGTACAGCATTATCGTACGGTTTGCATTGGTGCTTGACATCTATAAAAAGGAAATGCATTTTAAGTTATTATATTTTATTTATATTTTGGAAATTATATAAATTTAAAAAAAAATAATAGAAATGTTAATAAGCATACAAATTTGTTGGAACATTAATGCAGGGGCGGCTTATAAACCCCGAGAAACGCCGAGTGTGCCTTGAGGGGGGTTAAAGGCTATATTTACCGAAATTTATTTCGATTAATGTCACTTGAATTTACACTTTAACACAATCAATGCTTAGTCCATCCTTAGGTCCTACCTCAACAATCGAATATTATAAAATGAAAAAAAAAATAAGAATAAAAAAGCGTATATGGTGTTATGGACTGCGTTACAAAAGGTCATAGGGTTCCTTTTTTTTAATTCTAGGCAATGCCGGATCTTCCTGCTAGTTTTTAAATACATTCAAAACAAAATTTAGACGTTTATGTAGCTTGCTTGAAGCATTGTTTATTTGTATATAGAAATGTGATACTTAGAAGGTAATACAATGCAGAGGTGTGACGGATAGACACAAGTTGGAGCAAATAAGACATATAATGGTGGAACAAATTAAATAGTTTCACCCTTAATACAATGTATACATACACACACACACACATATACATGTATATATATATATATATATATTTATTTATTTTTTCATAAACACACATATATCTGTTCATCTACACCAGGGGCAGGCAACCTCCGGCCCGCGGGCTACATCCGGCCAGCAAAGGCTTAGCGTCCGGCCTGCCACACTGCTAGGCTTTATTATTGCAATCCGGCCTGCGGACCTCCCAGTAAAACTCATATCATTTTGAAAATGAAGTTCACAAAGTCTCACCTTCGCTCCCAACTCTCGGACCGCCACCTCAATGACATTCTTCTGTTGTCTACCTCAACCATCGAGCCAGACATGGAAATACTTTTTCATGGCAAACAGCACCAGCAGTCTCATTGATTTGTAGAGTGTTCAATGCAATTTTTGTACAATTTATTCATCTAAACAAAATATAGTAATTCTGAGATTTCGTTTTTCACTCCGGCCCGTGATCTTCTTCCAAAAGTCTCATCTGGCCCTCACTCTGAAAAGGTTGCCCGCCCCTGATTTACACAATGTTGCAATGTTATGTAATACCTGTATCAAGATGGTCTGGTGGAAACTCGGTATGATATAATATTTCGGTAACTCTTCCCTTCTTCAAAATTAATTACTTCATCACATTTCAATTAATAAAATATATATTTACAGAATTATGAAACAAATTTCTTCGTTTTTTTAAACTAACATAACAACGGTTTATTAAAGTAGTTTGTTCAAACCAAAAATTGTGGCCGTCATTCAAATAAATTATCTTATGATTTTATTTATCTTTAAAATTATACAAGAATGTTCACAATGTTGTAAATTTACTCTATAAAATAAGTTGTGGCACAAGGCCGAAATTTAGGTGTGGTGGGATAAAGGTCGGCTGCCGTCCTCTAGGTCTATTCTCTAAACTAGTTTCAGTCACCAAAATACCACATTCACTCTATGAGTAAAACCTATTTAACATTATCCTCAATGGTTTAACGTTTTTTGTTTTTTTTTACAAAAAATTTATGACCAAATTCATCGTTTGGAGGGATGTGGGTGCTATAAAACAACAGAGATTGCTGAAAAATAAAATGCTAAATGTGGTGCTTAGTAGGACCTTCCTAAATCTATCTAGGTATGAGCTGCTCATTATTTTCCGGGTTGTTTCAAGAGTCGAAAACAAGCAAGACAGTTTCTAAGTAGGGATAAAAGGGGGTGCAGGTCTTATTTGTACCACGAGCTAAAAAACTTTGCTAACTCGGATGCGGTCTGATAAGACCTCAGGTTGGCGTGCACCATGCCTAGACATGGAACACGTACTCAAACTGGGTTCGTACAAACATACATAAGCTAGCGGTGTATATCCACCTCCTTTTAAAGAGTGCAGAGTGCAATCTTCTACTATCACATCTGATTTTGACTTTAAGCTGATGTTTAAAGTGTGAAATCAGATCGTAATGAGAAGGCGATTTCCTCCTACTCCATATATCTAAGTGTGAGGTCCACACTACTAGCCTAGCTATGGCTAGGATCGTGAGAAACACCATTCGTTTCTTCCTGAGCCACGAAAGCATCACATTGTACACTAGAGATGTTACATTTAGAGGTACCAACTGCTCGGGGATGATGTGAGCCGTCACCTCGTTGACATACTTCCAAAACTAATGCAGCTTGCTGTTTCTTCCTCAACATCTGTGCAGCACAGGCAAAAAAGGTTTAGTCTAGTTTTAGCTTTGATCTGAGCGCAGCTGAGCATTCGTTGAAGAACTGTGATTGCCCCCTTGGTTTACATCAGCCTTCAACCAAGTGAACAGGGATGAGGTTGAGAAAAGCCTTTTCAACCTCAGGGACCCATACAGACTGCTCTATAAAGGTTCAGCTTAGGAATGACAGTCTCTCGGCATGTCGATTAATTGCCAAGTTGTGCATTCCCAAATCTCTCTCATTAGGACGTTGAGTACAGACCTATCTATGGACTAGCGGCTGTTTGCCTTGCCACAAAAATGAGAAGAGCTGACGCCTAAGCGCAAGAAACGGTCTGCAGGCAGAGGTAATACAGCCAATCGGTAAAGGATGAGAGAAAAGACATAAGCGGTGCACGCCTCAGATCTACCCCTAAAGGAGAGCCCCCTTCGAAGCTAAATCCTCACTGGTGCTTCAACCTTCGACTGTACTTCTAACCATTTTTTTTAAAGCTGGAGGCCCAGACCAAACCATACTGCAAGGATCTGAACCGGAATATCTGACTAGTTGAAATGGCCTGGCAGTGCAGCTGCACCGCTCCAGGCAGCCAACCTCAGACCATTGGATTTGCTTATGTTGACTATGACCCTTGTGACTTCTTCGTACCGTTTGAGTGCCGTAGTCACTGCGATGATGTCTCATAAGCTCGACACATACACGGTGACATCACCAGATAGAGCGATGCCACATAGGGCTGGCCTTGCTGCCCTGTCCCTTAGTTTGTGCAAGAAGGGCTCCAGTGCAAGGAAATAAAGTCGATGGATGACAGTGGGCAACCTTGACGTACCGACCGAGAAATGGCGAACGATCCCGACCACATTTCGTTTACCTGCACTACTGTGATACAGAATAGAGATCCATTTGTGGAAGTGTGGATTAAAGCCGGCGAAAGCTTTAGACTGGTCTAAATTGATCAGCGTGGCTTTGGTGTTGTCTTCTATAATTGTGCAGATCAGATGCAAATTGTTCTGAATCAATCTCCCCTTCACAGCATAGTTTTGATTGGGTTCAACCAAGTCACCAATAACGACCTGCAAGAACTCTTACCAAAATCTTTAACTTTGTGTTTAGCAGAGTTGTGGGCCTAAAATTGTCTCACCCCTCCATGCTCGTTCTTTTTCTTCAGTAATGTGATTATTCCTTGGTGACTTGAGAAGGAATCAATGGTTGAACACATCCATCAGAAGAGGAACGAACATGTGCGACAACTTCAAGAACAATTCGTAGGGCAAACCATCAGAGGTGGTCTGCCTCAACGCAGTCAAGACCTCATACTCTGTAATCTGACCATCACAGCCAGCTGCTTGCACCTCCTCCAGGTGGACCGAGTCAACCAGATAGCTGTTAAACTCCTGGACGCAGAGCCTGGGCAGTTGGGTAAAGCGATCCTCAAAATGTTTCCGAAACCCCTCACAGATTTCCCACGTCGATATGAGGGAATGTTCTTCCAGGTTTTTCACTTTTCGAATGATGGACCATAACACTACGCTCTTTTGCGTCAACATTCACGACTTCGTTAGACACCCTTTCTAACCTAGCCCTGAGTATTTTCCCCTCATACCGCTCGTTAGCCGAACGTTTCAGGTCCCCTTTGACTTGTGCTATGATTAAGATGACCCCCCCCCCCCCGCACGGGCAAACTTATTTTCACACCACTTTTCTGCTCTAGCCTTATTTAAGGCAAGGCTATGATGAAATAAAGTTATTTTTTCTAATGTCAAGAAAAGGATTTAAATTAAGAAGAAGGGAAGTAAAAACAACAAGGGTTTCCCTTTTATTTTTCTATTCATCCCCACATTTTGATAGAACTTTTTTTTCTACTCGACAAAATTTTTATTTCTTCACATTCAAAATAGGCGTGGGACGAGTCAATTCTAGTGCAAAAAAATGCATCAAGTTTGGATGACAACTTAATTAGTGACAAGCCCAAGAATTGGTCACGATTGGGTAAATGTTAGCCGTAACAATATTATTCACACACTACCGTATGTGAATGATATATATATATATATATATATATATATATATATATATATAATTTCTTTGTAATATAGCAGGAAAAATCCCAGCAGAGTGCTCGATTAATTGAGAATTAAAGTTAAAAATTAAAAATTAAGAGCGTAATATTTATTTATTTTGGTACAGAAAAATTAGTACAAACCGACGGTACGAATGTGGTACTAATTTTTCTGTACCAATATATATATATATATATATATATATATATATATATATATATATATATAGCTGTCCTTACACAGCATTTTCCGAGTGGAGACATAGTGTCGGATAGAGGGCCTAGAGAAAAAGAATTCAAAATATATAAAGAGTTTCTTTCTTTCTTTCTCGCCCTCTCTCTAAATTGGCAAGTCGTGGTTGAGATAAAAAAAGAAATAAGACACGGCGAAAATGCATTTTATTACTCGGGCGATAGTCAAACATTTAATGATTATAAATTCACTAATTTAAAAAAAAAAAAAAAAGTAACGCTCTTTTACAAAAAAAAATAAAATTTGCAAACAGCCGATCCATTATAAAACGACTGCATCCATTTTAGATTTTCATTTGCCAGAAATGCAGGACACGTACTTCGAAGCATATTTATAAAAAATGGCCATACATTGTAGCCATACATGTTATGCATTTATATAAATTCTAATTCAGAAATTCTAGAAACTGTGATGTAGTGGCTGGAAATCGTAAGTTTTTTTGCTTTGTTTGTGGACTCAGCTGAGAAGTTTTGAATTGTCAGTTGTAATAAAAGGTGCAACTACTAAAATTAGTAAGTGTGATTTTTTAATGAAAATTTGGCACTAAAGTCCATAAGAACACCTGAAGATGCAAGGAATATTTTGCTGAGAGATTGGTTTTCTAGAAAACGGTGTCAGGGTCATGTTGGCTGTGTGCCTATGAGTGACAACAAGAAGTGGCCATTATTAGAAGAATCTTGGCTAATTAGACCAAAAGGTGAAATGTAAAGTAAACTAGAATGGATATTCTTAAGATGCGTCCATTCAATGTGCGCTATTAGCAATGAAAATAGTATTTCAAACAAGTGTGACAGACGAACAGAGCATCTTAGAGAGATGCATGGTTGCATCTAAAAATACACATATATATCTATCTATATATATAGCCATCCACATACAGACTGCTTCGCTGTATCACAGCTCTTCAGTGCGGCTAGATTAGTTAGTGCCTCAAGCCAGGATTCAAACTCAACCGTCGAGCTGACAGTCGGTGCTCCTACCCCTGTGCTATCATATGACACTGACTGAATGTAAGTGATACCTCAATGTAAACATTGTCATTATCTCTCTCTCATATATATATATATATATAGTCAGTTTTCCCTTATTTCTTTGGCCATAATAGCTTAGTTAACAAAAGGTACACATTAAAAACTGTTCAGTTAGTCAGTTTTAGTAAACATTGGTCTGTGTTCTTAAAAACAAAATTTTAATTTCCAATCGATTCTATCAAATTTCATATTTAATCTGATTAACAGTTTTTCTTTTGATTACTAATATCATAGAGGAATGGGAGGCGTTAACCGTTGCACGGTTCCAAGTACTCTTCCTGTCCATCATGACAGTGTGAAGAAATTTAATTCGAGTTAATTTTTCAGATTTCACCGTAAATACTAATTTCATCTCTCCTACGTTTTTGATAAACGATTTCCCTCAATAGAACGTTATTTGACCTACTTAGACTATAACGTCTCCATAGAATTTTTTGTGTATTTATAACACTGGCACGGTGGCCAAATTGATAAAATGCCAGATGTGATTCGGAATTTGATTCTCATTTGAGAACACAAAATTAAAATCTGTTTTACATTAATTCTTATTTTTAAATCGCGGTCGAATTTTTCAAAATGGCTGACTTTTTACTTTTCTTTAAAGAAGACACAAAATCGTTGTATTCATATTTATTCATCACCTAAATAATGTTTTTTTTTTTTGCTGGAAAAGAAATCCTATTCCGATCATGTAAATCTTTATTAATAAAACTAAAAATACTCGATCAATGCCAGATATAATCAGTTAGTATATATATATATATATATATATATATATATATATATATATATATATATATATATATTATGCAAACATTGTTAAAAATAATAGAATTCGTCTGTTTAATTATACCTTTTTTATTTTTTCAATTTTTCTGATGGTCTTTTTTGTATTAAAATCAAAAAAATGAATAAATGTTCCATAGGTTTCTCAGGTTTCACGAACGTTTTCGATTCTTCGTCGAATCATCCTCAGGTGTCAAAAGCAAATGAACAAAAAAGCTGGAGAAAGAAGAGAATTTTAAAAAGACCATCAAACAAACTGAAAAAATAAAAAAGGTATAATTAAACAGACGATTTCTGTTATTTTTAACAATGTTTGCATAAATGAGAAAATGCTGTCTAAATACACAATATTTAATATTTTCTTGAAATTTATTAATTTTATTTAATTTATTAAAAAATATGATTAGATTAAAGCAGTTAGCTTTCAAAAATGGCTGCCAAATTTTATCAATTAATTTTGTCTGACTTTGCAACTGATGACAGAGCAAATTAATCCACCCTATCAATTTTTTTTTGCTGAGTTTTGCGGATTAGCCCACCATGCAAATTATCCGTCATATAAAAGACAACTTCTTCAGCAATATTCTGTATTGGATATTTAATATTTCAATTTCAGTTTTAATAAATACTGTTTTATTGTACTATATTTTTCTTACAATTAAAAATACCCTTCCTTAACCTTACCATATACCCTGCTGAAAAAAACACCTCCGAACGAACGGAGAAAGAAAGTGAGTAGTTGCTTTCCGGACTTAAGGTTAGTCGTATGATTAAGGCAGTGTTTGTTTTGTTTTTAAGTTGCTTAAAAATGCTAATCTTAAATCATAATTTTGGATATTTGCAAACTAAAAATTAAAAATCCGCAGAAATCAGAAAACAACTCAGTATTTGCAAAATAACTCGCAAAAAGAACAGAAAACAAATTTATATTTGCAAAATAAAAATTAAAAACAAAAAAAATTCGCAAAAAGCAGACAACAAATTATTAGGGTGGATTAATTTGCCCTGTTACCGGTTGCAATGTCAGACAAAACTAATCAATAAAATTTAGCAACCATTTTGGGAAGCTAACCTTTTTAAAATAACCAAAGATTTAATAAAGAAAAGAATTGCTCTACATCAAATTTTGAGTTATATTATGTAATAATTTTTTAACCGAATCGGTGTGTGCATGTATGAGCGTCAATACTATGTATGTGCTTGGTAAATTCCTAAACTAATGAACTTATGGAATATGTATTCTAGGAAACATGGTAAGTAACGTGGTCATATTATTTTTTTTTGTAAACTTTACCATTTAGGGGATGCTCCTGAAACCATAACATACACCCAAAAAATAAAAATAAAACGTTAAACTAATGCTATATTATTGCTTATACTATTCCTGGGATAGGTATTCTGCTCGTATATATAATATATCAGAATGCATGTCCACGTATGCTCCTGTTTTATTATTGTAGGCAATAAATAACAAAAACAAATTAATTACAGATCACTGTTTTATTTATTAAATCCACCGGACATTGTTTGGACATTTGAAAAAGCGTGGTTAATATATATGGAAACAATATATTAACTAGGCTTCTTAAAAAGTAAAAAAAATACCGGATTTAATAAACAAAACGGTGAGTTACAGTTATCTAGAATTACTTTGTTTTTATTATTTATTTCCTCAAATAATAACTCTCTCTCTCTTATATATATATATATATATATATATATATTTATATATATAATTATTTTTATTTCTACAGGCATGTAAAAAACCCCGCTACACTGGCATGTCGAATATTTCCCAATATGAACATCTTAGTGAAAGATCAGAGTTTTTTTTCCGCCTGGTGAGATCTTAGTTTCTAATAACTATTGACCGATAACATCGACATTCCAGTGTAGCGGATTTTTTACATGTCGGTATGAATAAAAATAATTATATAAATAGATCTATTTACTATTGAGCACTTTTTTATAAACCAGGTTGAAATTATATATATATATATATATATATATATTAGCCATGCTGATGACGGCTGTGAGCCAGAAACACGTGTCCATGGATTACTTTTATGTGCGTATTAATTAAAATTATATATATTAACGTAAAAAATACGTCCTATAAGTTGAGGGCGACTAGTAGTGTAGTTTTCTGCATCTTAATCACTTAGGAAGTGAAACAATTGAAATAATAAGTAAGCTAATAACATCTAACGCTGCAATCACCTATAAAAATAATTACATATAAATACATCGTATAAATACATCGTATATATATATATATCCCTTTTTTGTTTCATTTGACTTCAGTCGAAGTTCTCAGAAATCAAGTAGCCCGTTCCTGAGGCTAACACTTGATCTCTATAGGAGATACATAGATATAAGAATATTCTATTAAAGTTCTCCTTACTTGTTGAGTAAGCATAGAAGTTAAGAACATTAATTTTCATCTCCCCAATTGACCAGTTAACTATGTTATAGTATATCTTTCTTGGGGTCTCTTGGTCTTCCCGAATTCCAGGAGAAGAATTCATCTTGTCTGGTGGAGTATCCAGCTAAGTGTTGTTACTTGAGGTAACATCACTAGGAGAAGGTGCACCATTCCTCGTATGAGCAAGTGTATAGCGTGCTGATGGGGATCTTATTTGTGCTGTGAATGTTATTTTGAATATTTGGTCAGGGTTTACTTGTAGGGTGAAGTATCCTCATGTCAGGTTGTCCTGACACACCTTTGTATAGAGAGACCGAAGACACTCTAGGATGGTGTCTAGCAGGTAATTCAAACTCTATATATATATGTCTGTGTGAAGTGTGAAAATAACGATAAAAATTATAAGTTTAAAACTTTTTGACTTCATCAACTTTTTACCAATTCCATTAGTATCTTTTTTTGGGGGGGGGGGCATTCTCCTCACTACAAACGAACTTTTCTCGAGGATCTGAATATCCCTATCTCCTTGAATTGGAAATTTCTACAACCCCTGATGCCTGAAACATTTCAACCCATAACCCGGAACTTACCCCTTGCTTGAATCCTCGGATTTGTTCATATGAACTATACGCCCCTTCAAATGGTGATTTTCTTAGCCTTTATATCTTTTATATTATTTTATATTTTTATACTTTTTCAAATATTGGCATTATAGTAAATTTTATTTTACTGACTTATTTGTCGAATTTCCTCTGACGATAAGATTACATCTTTGAAACGCCATGGTTTAAGGAATGAAAAACAATTGGGTTTCTTTATATAACCCTTGTTTTCACAAATGATGATTTAATAAATATTGCATTTTATCCAATTTTTATTCTCGGTTGAGTTTCAATCCCGGCTTGAGGCACTAACTGGTCTAGCGGCACTGAGTGAGAGAGTAAAAGAGAGAGGGAGGGGGCGGAGAAAAGGAGTGTGCATAAAATAATTACGTGTTTTTAACATGCCATAACCATAGTTTCACACTCTTTGCAATCTTCAGATTGCTTAACACAGGGATTTGGGGTCAAATTGGTGTTTCTTTTATTCTTTCTATTCCCATTTCCGGTTTCTCATTTATTCCAGCTGGCATTATTCTCAGACTTAACCTATCAGTATATATCTCTATTTATATAAAGTTAAGTATGTGTATATGTTTATATATTTCTATGCATAGGATACACTCCTAAATTAATTAACCAATCATTATGAATTTTGGAGCACAACTGATAGGTGTAAGGGATCTCAATGTGGACTATATTTAGTTTCATTTAGTGTTATGCAAAGGGAGTAAAAAAGGATTAAAGCACTTCGTGAAAATTCAGATTTCTCCGATTTTTGTGAAATATTAACAATAGGTATTAGACAGCAATTGGTAAATATTCCCCAAATTTCAATTTCTTTGCAGTAATTTAAAGGGTTTTAGGGAGCATAATCTCTGATTTGAAAATTCAAATATTTTACATTTAAATTAAATTTGATCCATAGTTATCTGACACTAATTACGCAAGATTCCCTGAGTTTCAATTTCTTCTTAAGACTATAAAGAGGGGACGTTGTCCCTATCTTAGGTTTCAGACACAAAATAAATTAACAAAACCTCTTTACAACAACAACGAAAATCGTTTGTTCACAAATTTTACCTATACCGTTTGATATAGGTAGAAAGAAACTTGGACAGTGTCCGAGAGAGGAAAAGGAAATTAAGAGTTCTTAGAGCTGCCTGAGGTCTGTCAGCAACTATCTTCAGACAGAGATAGTATTTGCTGTGAGCGTCCAGTGGGCAGAGGCAGGAGAGAGAGAGAGAGTGAAAGAAGTGTTTCCTCATTGCTTGCCAGGGTTTCTCTGGGGACTGCCTGTGATTCCCAAAGGGGCAGATGTAGTTCTTCAGCCGACAGAAGGAATCAATGCACCCTGCAGGCTGATTGGTCAGTGTGTGACCTGTTCACTCAATGGGGACATTTTTCGGAGAGAGAAAATAGGTCTATGTTATTGACCGCTACAAGACCATTTAAGCTTAAGCCTTAAATTTTAGACATTTTCTAGAATCAAAATTATCTAATGAATTTTTATCAAAATTAGAATAAGGATTCTAGAGATAAGTTTTAGTATCATTATATCTTTAATCTTCGTAAGGGACATAAAAGTGGTGCAAAGAAGTTCTGTTTAGGAATTTATTTTTCTCCTCTAGAGACCGGTATTCTCGAGATATGAAAGTTCTCTCTATATGTACATATTAAAAAAATATGCATTGACTAAACAAGTAAAAATAATAAATTGTGATAGATTCTTATGAAAACTTCCATTTAATATTAAGCTTTGCATAATAAGCAACCGTTTGTTTATATCCTTATTCTTTTTCTACGATGAATTAATCGTTTAGTTCCAATTAAAACACAAATTATGGAATTTAAATAAGGTATCTACTTTTGTTAATTTATTGAAATAAGTAAAATAAATAAATCTCTTAAAGTACATTGCTATTATTAAACATTATTCTTATTAATTCAAAAATTTACTAAATCTGTTAAATTAAATTTATAAATTTATTTTACCATAATTAACGATTATTAAATTATTAAATGTAAAAAATTATGTCTGTTTTAATTAAAGATGCCAATTATTTGAAGCTTGTCTAAATTTAACATTTCTTCATTATAATCAATAAAGATTTTTGTTTAATTTTAAGTCCAATGTTATTCACAACGATTTGTTTATGTCTGACTTATTCTATTTTACTAAAAATTATTCTTTAACTATGACAAAAAAAAAGGAAAATCTACAGAATTCAAGTAAAAATCTTATATTTTGTTACTTTATTCACATAAGTAATTACAATATATATTTTGAAATATTACTAAATTATTTGAATCAATAAAATGTATAAATTTTAAACACTAGCTGTTCCTGCTCGGCATTGCCCAGGCGTCTGTTCACTTTCATTTTTGTTTCAAACTATGCAGTTTTCGTTTTATCAAATAATTTTTATATAAGATTTTGAAAGTTAAATTTAATTATTACAGTATCGTTCAGTCATTAAATTCTTTATTAAACAATTATTAACTAATTTTGTTACGTTACTGTTGTTTTGATTTCTATTTATAAAATGATTGGGTGTAAATAGCTTCAAAAACTTTCAATCGTTTAACTACATGAGGATTTGTTAATAATTTTAAGGCCATAAATGATTTTCTATTCGACAGTTTAAATGACTCCAAATTCATTTCAAAGGGTCACAAATTAATTCAATCTTCTTTTTTTTTTCCAACTATGAACAAAAGATTAAAACGGCTGACTTGTTTAGGGAAAAAAACGAAATGCATTCTGGTGGATTTATTTTCGTAATTAAATTATTTTTTAAAAATAGAATTAAAAAAAAGTCTTTTTAGTACTTTACGCTATTACATTTTCGATTTCAATATATAGGAAATAAAACATAATAATTTTAAGTCACGTAGAGGCGATAAACACAGACATACGAGAAGTGATAACATAATTTTTTATTAATATCCTGGTCTTTTGGCCGGGATCAAAGTGTAGTATCTGTTCCGATGGATACTGCACCCCATAGACTGGTATCGTCTTGGCCTTCGGTGCTTGATTTACTCCTGTCTATGGGACTGTCCTGTGCAGTTCTAGGAGGTCCACCCTCCCAGGCTTTGCCTCCCCTCTTTGGGGAGGAGTAAGTTTATTGCTTACTGCCTGAGGCACCCCTACCGGGGAATGCCGATGGGACTGCCCAGGCAATTTTTAAATGGCCGGAGTGCTCACCTTCTCGGGCGCTGGCTTTTCAAATCCCACTTTCCCGACCTTGTGTCACATCTTACCTTGTGGGAGGAAGATAATTAAACATTAGTAAATTATTCAACCTTTTACAAATGTCTGTGCCTTTTGTGTTCAAGAAGTCAGTCATTTGAATGTGGCTAAATTTATCGTTTCTTCATCATTATAATCAATAACGAAGTAAAACTGTATATTTACGAACGGATGTAAATTGCTCAGATCTGCAGTTACCTTTGGTCATTTATCCGGAATAAGAAGATGAAGAAGAGATGCGGTCAGCGGAAAGAAAGGCGCAATGAAGATGCGGAGAGAAACAATGCCAAACATTTGAGTTGCGAAGCGGGATTTAAGTTGGAGTGAAGATGCAAGTTGGGATGACAACAACATGAATGAATAGCGGAGGAAATCAATACTTATTTATAGACTCTGAAACCGATAACATGCATGCTGAGGAATGGCTTGCATATGCAGACTTAACACTTTCTGTACACGTGCATGGAAAAATAAGCATATGCACACACATACAGATTGTGTTATTTAAAAAAAAAAGAATCAAAAGGTAAAAACATTAGAAAATCCTAAAGATGAGATAATGTATATAGGTTCTACAGAAAATTATTCCAAACATAGATACACTTATCATAACGTGACTTTTATCAATTAAACTAAAAGGCCACCCCTTAACCCTATATTATCACTTTTATAATGTTCGATCATTTTAAAATCTTCTTTTTCTTTATTTATGTCATTTATTTATTCACACATGCATGTATAAATATGCATACAGAGAGCATATGTACACCCATACGAATTATTATTCAAAAAAATATTATATGCAAATTAAAACGGTAAAAACATTAGAAAATCTTTAAGATAAGATTATGTATATAGGTTCTACATAAAATGAGTTCAAACATAGATACACTTTGAACAACATGACTTTTAGAGATTAAACTAGAAGGCACATTTGCAGCAGTCATTAATAGTCATAAACATTAACATTGCTCTCTTATTGTGGAGAGCAGCCCCTGTGAGGTGATTTAGTCACACGAGGGCCAATCAGACTCCTGTGCATATTAATTTCAACTGAACCCTTGAAGGACTACTTCCTGACCCTTTGAAATTTGAAAGTCAGACAGAGAGCTCCACGTACCAACGAATAAAGACGTCCTCTCTCATGCCTCCTGGACACCGAGCAAAGCTATCTTCACTTAAAGATATATTGTTCATAAAGACTTTTGCCAGCCAACCAACTTTGTCACTCTCCTATTCATTTCTTTACTGTTTAAACTTTTGGCAACCTACACCCAACGGTGGAGGTCACATAAATAAATGCATATATTGTTGTTCATAAAAGGGGTTTAGTTTCCTTTCACTTGATGATCTTTTATTACAAAATTGTAACAAAAAACAGGAATACTTACCAGCTGAAAAGAGAATGAGATGCTTCGCATGTCGTGACTGCCCATCTGCCAGACGAAAAAAGGGCTTCTCTTCAGAATTGTAGACTTTTATAGTTGGGACTGCTCTACATATGTGAATAACAAATTAGCATATGTTGAGACCAACTAACATAAATGAAAGGACGAATGGAAAGCAGTGAGTCGATTTTCAGAGTGCAGAGAGAAAGTGGTAGTGCTGGAAATAGGAGATGGTCTTACAGTCCATGCGAAGATAACCTGCCATAAAAAGTTGTAATAAACGGTCGTCAAATGAAAGCAAAGGAAAACAAAGCTCTTCTATGAACAACAATATATGTATTTATTTGAGTGACCTACACGGTTGGGTGTAGGTTGCCGAAAGTTTAAACAGCATTGTCTGGTAATGAGCGTGTTTACTCCTGCTCCCAACCTTGAACCCTATATTACTATTTTTTTAATGTTCGATAATTTTTGAAGTTTTCTTTTTTATTTACATCATTTATTTGTTCACGTCATCCTCTCGCACTGCTATTACTACTACTATAATACATACGCTCTGCCGTCTTTGTATATCGGCAAAAGATTGTCACACCTGGCTGTTCAGTAAGCAATAGTTCAGCTAACAGCAGTCATACATTTTAGGCTGACAAAGGGGGCGGGGAGGGGTGCATACAGATGGGAGAGGGAACAGAGTAATAAATATGTGTTAATATATGGGGTATGGGGGTGTGAGTAAGGGTAGGGCTGTGTGTAGTTGTAGTACTTTACAAGACTTATAATCTGTATCCAGAGCGTATGTAGATAGGTGGTTATGCATGGTCCTCATGCATACCCTAAACCTTTCATGCGTGGCTCCAAGCACCATACCTTGATAAACCATATCAGCTAGCAGGCTAAACCCCATGAAAGTATGTGCTACCTTATAGGTTTTGTCTGTAGAACGGCAAAGGCTAGGGTTAGGGTTAGACTAGCCCACCTCTTAGAACTGTGGTTGATGAAAGGCATGACACCGTAAAAGCATGCTCCATATTAAAATGATAAACAGCAAGCAATTAACAAGCAGTAGGACCATTAAAAAATTGCCAATGGCGTCGTGAACAGTAGGGTTAGAAGTGGACTGACCGGATTGTTATCTAGCAAAATCCCACAGAATATATTTAGACTTTCATCTCAAAATGCTCAGCCGAAGAAGTAGTATAGACTGTACTGCGCAGAACGATCGATCTTTGCTGCCTTCAGGAGACTAAATGAAGAGTGTTCAGCTCGGATAGTATAGGGAAAGAACTCAGGATACAATTTTTTTTGGTCTAGCAACAACCAAGGTTCAGCAGAGAAATGGTTGGACAAGTTTATCAATTTACGGTGCATCACTGACAGAATCGTTCTGATCAAATTGATAGTAGGCAACTCTGTAGCCACATCCATGTCTGTGTATGCTCCCCAAGTTGGCCTTAGCGATATTGCAAAGGACTCATTCTATGAAAAACTGAGAGAGGTCTCTTCAAAGATACCAGACAGTGATCTTTTCTTCTCTTGTGGTGACCGGAATGGTCACATAGACAAAGTTCCGGAAGGTTATGCAGAGATCCATGGTGGTTTCAGAACCATAAAACACTGAAGGGGAGAGAATACTGTAGTATGTGATGGCCAATATTTTGGTGATTCGGGAAGAGTGACAATCAATGGAGGAGTGCAAATGCAGGTTGACTACATCTTGCTAAGAAGGAGGGAACTTAAATGCATAAAAAATCAAATGACTTTGATGTTGTTTATGGCGAGAAATATGCAACCCAACACAGACATCTTGTGCGTGATTTTAGATTAACTTCATATCCTGCTACTCGCCACAAATTCTATCCTAAAATTAGATCCTGAAAGCTGAAGGACCAAGAAGTGTGGAGCAAATTCATGGATGCTTTCATTGATTGCATGAGGAATTATCTGGCTATGAGTGTGGAGGGATGCTGGTAAGAATTGAAGGAAGGTCTCTTAAGCAGTGCTGCTAGTGTCTGTGGTTATACAAAGAAGTGTTTATGGAAGCAAGGAACTTGGTTGCGGAATGACTGCGATACAGTAGAATAAGAGCTGTTACAAGGCTTGGAAGAAAGGCGGCAACAGAGAAGAGTACACAATTGCAAGAAGCCTTGCAAAAAAGGTTGTGTACGCTGCCAAGCATGATACCGCCTCTGTCAAGTTCAGTGACATTGACCCAAAAAGTAACTTCATTTACAAAGTAAATACACTAGACCAACTCGACAATCAGCTAAATCCCATCGATTCACTGTGGAGGTCCCCAGATGCCGGAGAGCCTTCTACTCCAATAGCTTCTTTCCTTGTGCTGCCGGCATCTGGAACTCCCTCCCTGCTCCTTGTTTCCCCGACAGTACCGACATGCAGAGATTTAAAACTAATGTAAACAGACATCTCGCTACACTGCTCCCAACTTAGGATAACACCCAAAACCTACACCCTAATTCTCAGTAACCCCTTACGTCTAGTGGCGGCCTGCCTTGTTTGGGGTGAAATATGTTCAAAAAAAAATTTATTTTTTAAAAATCAGATGCGAAGGAAGAACCACGATTTTATAGGTGTGAAATGTATGAAGAATGATGATGGGCAGCTGTGCTTAGATAACGAGGTGATGCATAGATCTTGGCAACAGCATTATTAAATGCTGTTTAATGTTGCATTTCCCTGGAACCCGGACCATCTAACATTAGAACAAACAGTGCAAGGCCCAGCACCACAGATAAGCCTAGGCATGATAGAAAATGCTCCAGACAAATGGCAAGGCTGAAGGACCTTTTGGAATAGTCCCTTAAATGCTGAAAACATCTGGAGGGTCAGCATTCTAATCTTGTCAGATATAGCGAATTCTATCATAAAAGAAGAGGGTTTGTCAGAATGCTGGAGTGAGTTACATAGTCAATTGCCATAAAGGAAAAGGAGATGCATGTTCACGGGGTAATTATAGAGCTCCTTAAAACAGGAATGAAAGTGATTGAACATGTAGCAGACAACATCATCAGACAGCAAGTTGAAATAGATCAGATGCAGTTTAGCTTTGTACCTGGCAGGGGCACATTTGATGCCATATTCATCATTCACCAACTATGGGACAGATATCTATGTGCAGACAGGGGGCTCTACATGACATTCGTGTACCTGTAAAAAGCCTTCGACAGAGTCCCCAGAGAGGTGCTATGATAGGCAATGCATAAGGTGGGCATAGAGGAGTGGCTTGTCCCTCTCATACAATGTATGTACATGAACGCTAGTGGTAGAGTGTGGGTCGATGATACAGTGATAGATTCAATGGTAAGGTTGGAGTTCACAAGGGATCTGTCATTAGCTTTCTATTTTTCATCATAGTCTTGGAGGCACCGTCAAGAGAGTTTCGGTTGGGCTGTCCATGGGAATTAGTCTATGCTGATGACTTAGTTATTTTTGCAGAGTACTTGGCACAGTTAAAGAATAAACTCGAAATATGGAAAATCGATCTGGAGATCAAGGGTTTGAGGGTGATCTTGCCTAAAACCAAAGTAATGGTGTGTGGCTCTGGTCTACAATCCCTAAGGGACTCTGATCAGTATCCATGTTCTGTGTGTCGGAAGGATGTTAGAAACAATGCGCTACAGTGTAACCTATGTCTATTGTTGATTCACAAAAAGTGCAGCGATCTGAAGAGTAAATTAGCCCTGAACCTCAACTTCAAGTGTAGGAGATGCATGGGACAGGCACATCTTATTGACGGTCGCCCCCACAAAGAGATGATACTATGTTACAGTACCCTGGAGATAGTCGACTCTTTCTGCTATCTGGGAGATATGGTCATGTGAAACGTTCATCATCCTGAATAAATCATTGCAGAAGCATGTATGTCTTAAATTGCAGGAAGGTTGGTCGGTCAAGGAAAACTTAAAAACAAGTGATCGAACAAAACCGCACAGAGTGGAATTTGGAGACAGTTGACCCACTGAACTGTAAGAACTGCAGAGTGGGTTTGCGTAATATCAGAAAATGTCTGACCCCTGAACAATGGAAAAGTGACGTTAAATGAATAGAAGGAGAAAAAGAAGAAGATATGGGAAAGTTGGGAAAGAGTGTGTTATATCAGTTGATTGAGAGAGAGAAAGAGAGAGTAGTACATGAGCTTAGAGTAATAGAAACAGAGACAATGAATAAGATAAATGACACAATGTTCATGTGTTTGGAAAGTAACCCATGCAATAATGTATTCTCCTTTATTTACTGATTAACTTAAATGCAGGTTTTATTGGCTTTTGGCTTCTAAGTAGATAAAATTAAAACCTACTTTCTTTAATGAACAGTGGAAATTCCACGGATTCTGTTAATTTATACAGGGTGACCCCCCGCCCCTCAAATTCGTTAATAAAATTCACAATCCTCTTTGCACTCAAACCATATTTGACACAAGTTTATACCTGACTTGTCCACCAAGTTTCAGTCATGAATTTCCAACAGTTTTGTTTAATCACCATTCAATTATAAGCATTAATATAATTATAAGTAATATATTCATGCAAAATTGTCAATAACTGATACTCTTATCTTGGCGTTGCCCTAATTTTGTCTGTGATGACCTTCTTTTGTTTAGGAATAATCTGATGATTATTTAATAGACATTCTCTTTGAGATAACCCTACATATAAAAATCTACAGGTTTATGGTCCGGTGAGTGTGAAGCCGATTCAGAATCATACCTCCTACTGATGAGACGATCACCAAAGTAGAATAGTGATAAAAAGAACATTTTTGAAGATTCAGTCCTGATGAACCAGTCATGCATATAAAAATGTACAGGTTTATGGTCCGGTGAGTGTGAAGCCGATTCAGAATCATACCTCCTACTGATGAGATGATCACCAAAGTAGAATAGTGATAAAAAGAAAACTTTTGAAGATTCAGTCCTGATTAACCAGTCATGCATATAAAAATGTACAGGTTTATGGTCCGGTGAGTGTGAAGCCGATTCAGAATCATACCTCCTACTGATGAGACGATCACCAAAGTAGAATAGTGATAAAACGAAAACTTTTGAAGATTCAGTCCTGATGAACCAGTCATGCATATAAAAATGTACAGGTTTATGGTCCGGTGAGTGTGAAGCCGATTCAGAATCATACCTCCTACTGATGAGAATAGTGATAAAACGAAAACTTTTGAAGATTCAGTCCTGAAGGCATAGATAGAAGTTTATTTGTACCAAATGTGTTGAGATTGCAGCAATGATTGTGAATGTTATTCCTGATTCCAGAGGTAGCCATTTTGGGTAACCCTGTACTTATTATACAATAATTTCTACTTAAAAAATTACACCTTGGTTTTTGAAGACAGGTTGAAAGTATGTTCTTTTGTCTGATTCAATGATAGGAATTGCTAAATTAAATTGGAAGTTCTTCAACAAACAAAAATGGTGAATGTCTGCAATGAAAACCAGTCAATATTGGATGATCATAAGATTTCAACTATTTTGAATATCTTAACTGTCCATTCTTCATATCTTATGAATGTGAATTCCCCTCCATCACTCAGAATATCATGCTAATGAGGTTCGTTAGTCTAATTTTTGGCATCGGTGAATTCTGCATTTCTCAAAGATTGCTTGTATCAATCAGAAAGTTACGATGTCTTGACTTGCTTCATTCAGGTATCGGCATTAATTTCTTCTTATTCTGATACTCACTGATAAACTCTCTATTAGACGAGATGGAATTTTATAGGATGGAGTATATTATAGGGTCTATAAGATTTATTTATCTATTAACTGTCCTTACAGATAAACAAAAAAGAACTACAACTTTACGTAAAAAATATAACAGGATTTATCTGCACTTACAAGTAATACACCTAAAATATGTACACATGTAAATGCTGCTTGTGGATATATAAAAGACACATTTTCCGATATGTATAGAGGCATAACAAATATAACTATTGTGGACGTGAAAACAACTGACCGACTGGTGTCTCAAAGGCATCTTGACAGAACTAGTCTGGTGGTTAGAAAACGACTGGTTTCATGTTACAGAACTGGCTTGAATGAAACAGGAGCAGCGAACAAACGAATGTTGTCACTGGAGTGATTAAACCGAAAACGGGGAAAAGAGAGAGGGATTTGATAAAATGTTATCTTAACGGTAAAACCAAAAAAGAAAAAAAAAGAAAGGGACTCCACATATTAGGAAAAAAGTAACTCCAAAAAGGTCCATTCATAGGCAGCTGATAGTTATTTTGAAAGAGGATCTTACAGAGTGCTTTAAAAGCAGGAAAAATACTTAGAGTATAAAGTTGGAACAAAAATAAAAATCTAATATCCTATGATGAAGTTGCATGACTGTCCTAATGGATACTGCCATGTACTATGGAAACAGCTATGCTGAGTTCAAATCCTATCCAATTTATTGTGTTCAATTATGTCCTATTAATGTTGGAAAAGGTATAAACCCACAGTTTCCCACCCTCGAGCTATGGGTTAAATAGCAACTTATGTTCAATTAATCATATACAATGAATCGTTTATAATATAGATTGTATTTGGAATTAAATAATCCCAACAGTGGTTGATATGCCGTCAGAGCTTGATTACCCATAAAGCAGAATAAGAATCTTTTTAAGGTATCAAGGAAACAGGGGACACAACTGAGTTTTTTTTTCATCATCATGGTGAAGCTGAATCAAGGTCGATAAAAAGGTGGGATGCATTATCTCAACGTAGTAGAACTGATATGAAAAATTGCTCAATACCTCTGATAGTGGTGACTCTACTCGTCAGACAAAGCACTGCCACCTTGCATACTGTGTCTGTAGTAAAAGTGAGATAGTGGCTTTTTCGAAGCAAGCCAGCATGAAACCGGGAATGCTTGGTTGTAAACAAATAGTTGGAACAGTTGGTTAATCCATGGTGCTGGCTATGCAGAGGAGTCAATTTGTTAACCAATAACTGATGTAATTAAGTGTAATATAATCAAACGAAATTTGCTTGTTCACCAGTTTTCTGTTTATGTTGCATGGATGTACCAACGATTCTTTCTCATGACTTGTCGTTTGTGCTTCCGGTGATCTTGCTGTTTTTGTCCCTCACGTTTATTGTACCTGCGTAGTACACACCGCACATGTCACTCAGATACACAATGTATATTATTTGTCGATGACTGAAATGTAACATTAAATTAAAACTTTTTTTTTTTTTTAAATGGTGGATGGTAATAAAATAGTGCTAAAAGAAAATAGCAGAAGCCATAATGAGCCGCCCCCAGTCGAGGGTTTTGGGGTTAAAATGGGCCCCTGGTGGAAATACAGTGTTGTTATAGAGTACAGACAAAGATTGTTCTGTCAATGTTCTTACTAAGTTTCCTTGTTTACATTAAGTGAACCATCCTATTGTGAAGATAAAAAAAATAGACATGAAAATCGATTAACCAATCCTTGTCTGTGGTATTTAACACTTATTCCAATTAAAAATTAGTGTTTATGTGTATATATATATATATATATATATGGGTGTGTGTGTGTACGTATCTATCTATCTCTCATATATATATATATATATATATATATATATATATATATATAGAGAGAGAGAGAGAGAGAGAGAGAGAGAGAGAGTAATAGAGAGAGATATGTGTATGTGTGTATATATATAAGAGTGAGCAAGAGACCCATATATTTATATATACAGGTTATTTTGGCATTTTTTGGAAAATAAAGATAAAATATCTTGGCCAATAATTGATGTATTCTCAAAATTCAAAGTGCATCTCTTTGAGAAAATGTTGCCGATTACTGGAACATGCAGCCTTCATGATGAGAAACATCTGAACACCAGTTTGATCGTGGCAAGCGTATCGTTCTTGGTATTGCAAGCGGTACGGTTAGTGCCTTTCTCAACTGCGTCTCACATAGAGTTGCAAGCCAGATTTTGGAACCTGAAGTTGTGGAAGTTCTCAGACAGCCACTTCTGGGTTTCTTTGGAAGTATTATAAAATGGAGCTGAGTTCTGCTGCTACACGTATGGCCTTTACTCACCCAGTCCACCAGCAACAGCGCTTGACAACAGTGGACAGCTACTCACTATAGCCATGTGACTTCAGTCTGAGTCCCTTTTGGAAGATGTGAGGTGGCAGGACGTGGCTTTCTCTAGAAACACACTCAAAGACCATCACTGTTTGAAAAAAGGTTTTCATGATCCGCAGAACTCTGTAAGAACACCATCGTTCTGCACGTTGTGCCACTTGTCTGGAGATTTTAAACACTTACCATTTGATAAAGAGTTCTTACCTCGAAATATATTATGGAACACGGTCACACACATTAGATCACTGTGTTGAGGTTTTGACTAAAACATTACAATTTACTAATAAAAATAACTTCGTTCTTGTCCTCCTTCTCAACATCAGCATATTTTCATTTCTTGCATTGTGATAACCTTCTATGACTGCTCTATAAAATAATAAGTTTCTTTACTTCTATATTATTATTATTATTATTATGTAGAAGTATTATTATGTAGAAGTATTATTAGTCTTTTATTATTATAGAAGTAAGGAGACTTGTTATTTTGTCATCTAATTTACATATGTGTTTGTTGTGTGTTCAAACACACGGATGTACATTAGATAGCCAATGACAAAACATTAAAAATATTAGAGAGTGGTTTAATCGACATAGAGTGAGGTGGGACAGGAGAAATACACAGATAGATAAGAGAGAGATGGATGACTTGTTCAGTTAATTATAAATTACGGCTAATTAGACAAATTAAAACGAAATTATTTTCAAACATAGCTTGTTGCCAGAACTAAGGTATATTTTAGCATGTTATTTGAGTTATATAGAATAAAACTTAGAAAAACAAACGTTGAGGAACTCAAATTTAATATAATCTCTATTTATATAAAGTTATTTTATGAAATTTTAAAAATAAGTATTAGGCATCAATTCATAAACATTCCCCAAATTTCAGTTTCTTTGGAGTATTTAAAAGTTTTGTTAGAGGGCATTATATGGGAACAAGTTCCCATTCGAAAATTCAAATATTTCAGATTTACATTAAATTTGATCCATAGTCATTAGACACCAATTAGCTAAGATTCCCTGAATTTCAATTTCTTCTTAAGACCCTTTGAATTTTAAACATTTGCGATAATCAAAATTACGTAATTGATTTGGATCAAAATTGGAATAAGGATTCTAAACATAAGGTTTAGAAGCATATGTTGATTTTCATCTTCATAAAGGGACATAAAAGTGGTGCAAAACTGTTTTGTTAAAGGAATTCATTTTATCCGTCCTGGGACGGGTATTCTTCTCGTAATAGATAAGAATAAGTTTGTATGTTATAGAAATCAACATTGTAGCAATTAGAAGATTCACTTAAAGAGTAACGGGGGAACATTTTTATTTCATTATCAGAATTGTCCCTCAAGATATTTTGGAGAGGCTTGGGTCCACTTATCGGATATCTTAGTAAGAACTAGCAAAAAATCTGAAACATTTCAGAGAAATCCAATACAAAATTATGACAGTTAAAAATGTTTTAATGCAGAAAAACATTTTGTCAACAGATTTTTCTTTTGTTTTCTTTTGTGCATCTCTTAAAAATGATTTCCAGTTTTTAAGTAAAATGTCTGCAGATAATTTAATGAAAGAATAAAAGAAATCTTACTTTCTGCCAACATCTTTCTTAATCTACCAAGCACATGGGTCTTCTACAGAAATTTTGAATATGAAAATACATTTATGTTCAACATCTTTGACATATGATTTTTTTTATCATTCTGCGTCCTTTTAGCTAAAATCCAAGTGTAGTATCTGTGCTCAGCATATCAGCGATATCAGACGTTCTTACTAATGTTCTTTTTATTAGTATTAAACCGGGATTTTTCATGTAAATTAATGAAAATGAAAAATAATGAAACTGAAATTCTCAGTTTTTAAAACCGTATCCTATTTTTTTTATTAAATTGATTTAATTAATATTATTAAGAATTATAATAATATTACTATCGACAAAACTATTGCATATATATAAGTAAATCTGACAATATAAATTAGAAATGTATATTACGGAATATTAATTTATTAGAAAGGCTTTGTTAAATAAATATGTAAATTGAGAATACTTATGTTTGTGGGTGCTTGCAAATTACTATATATACCGTATTTCAAAAGTTTATGTTGTATCATAGAATTGTCTTTTGGCTAAGATCAAAGTGTAGTATCTGTTCTGATGGATACTGCACGCCTGTCCTGTACAGTTCTAGGAGGTCCACCCTCCCAGGCTTCGCCTCCCCTCTTTGGGGAGGAGTAAGTTTATTGCTTACTGTCTGAGGCGCCCCTACCGGGGAATGCCGACGGGGCTGCCCAGGCAATTTTTAAATGGCCAGAGTGCTCACCTCTCGAGCGCTGGCTTTTAACCCCACTTTCTCTACCCAAGCTGTGGTCACATCTTACTTGTGGGAGTAAGATAAAACTGGCCTTGTGCCTAACTCCTGGGGAGGAGTAAATACCTGTATCATAGAATTGATCGTTTGGTCTCGGCCTTTTGGCTAAGATCAAAGTGTAGTATCTGTTCCGATGGATACTGCACGCCTGTCCTGTGCAGTTCTAGGAGGTCCACCCTCCCAGGCTTCGCCTCCCCTCTTTGGGAAGGAGTAAGTTTATTGCTTACTGTCTGAGGCGCCCCTACCGGGGAATGCCGACGGGGCTGCCCAGGCAATTTTTAAATGGCCAGAGTGCTCACCTCTCGAGCGCTGGCTTTTAACCCCACTTGCTCGACCCGAGCTTGGGTCACATCTTACTTGTGGGAGTAAGATAAAAACTGGCCTTGTGCCTAACTCCTAGCGAAGGAGTAAATAAATATCATAGAATTAAATAAGCGTAAGCAGTTTTGATGTTAATATAGTTAGGATAGGTGGAAAAAACTTTTGAATTTATTCATTTATATATATATATATATATATATATATATATATATATATATATATATATATATGTAGTATGTTTTAAAAAGGCCGTGGGCAATGCAAATTCCGGGTAAGATTAAAGTTGGAAGAAACAAAAACAATAAATCGAATACGAAATATGACTTACTATTTATTTTTTCTTAAAATCTTACATAACAGCAAGAGTGTTGTTAGCTTTTTGTGTGATGTCCGGATGATTATAAAATCATTTATTTAATATTTCGAGAAAAGAAACTTCCCTTTGTCAAAAATAATTAATACCAGAAGGAATTTCTCCGATTGTACAGAGAATCTGACAAAACAAAATGGCTGCCAAAAGACAGAAAAGCAGTGAAAACAGTCCCGCAGAGAATGGAAATTAAAGATTTTTATGGTTATGTCATGTTATATATATATATATATATATATATATATATATATATATATATATATATATATATACTAGAAGAATACCCGTTCCAGGACGGGTAAAATTAATTCCCCAAACAGAATAGTTTGTCACCACTTTTATATCTACTTACTGACAGATTAACTATACAGCAGCAGCAGCAGCAGCAGGAGATGGTTTAGCAAATTTAAAATGCTTAGAATTAGAAAACCTATGGCAAGCCTGAATAGCTCAGTTATTTATGCATTAGACTCAGATATTAGCATCCATTTTGTTTTTAGCTATTTTTTAAAATTCTTAACAGATCTTCATGTAATCAGAGTTTTAAAAGAATTTGCTTCAACTAATAATTTAATAATTAAATGATATTACAATAATTATTTTTAACTTTCAAAAATAAATTTAAAAACAGAAAAATAAGATTTTGGGAAATAAATAGATTAATTTAAATTAATAAATAGCTTAATTTTAATTAAGAAAAAAGAAAAAAAAAAGAATGTAAAAAAAAAAGTAGTGGGCAATGGCGGGTAGTACAGAAAGAGAGAGAGAGAAAGAGAGAGAGACTTTTAATATATTTTAAATTATTTTTCTACCCTGCACTGTGTTTCCACCCAAGCAACACCGGGTAAGGACATTTAGTTATTACTATAATTGTTTTACTCTTCAGAGTATTAACATTTTAAGATTGTAAAAAAAAAACTAGCAAAAATATCTTAACATTTATATTTTACTTTTTCAGTAAAAAGTGAAAAATAAAATCAATGGAAATTTGTCCAAAAATTTAGGTAATAATTTTCATAACAGTTTTTCACTCGTTGGATCTGGAAGAAGGATTTTTTTTTAGATACATTCTGGTCATATTTTTATGATTGATAGCTTACACAAAATATGTTTTAGATGTGATGGGAAATAAATATACATTGAAATATCACAAGTCACCAAAGCCTGTATTTTTCTTCTCCAAGATTGAGATGTTCTTCAGAATTGTACATGGCCATTTTAAGATTAAATTATGTACACAGAAAACACGAAAAATAAAGAAACAGACAATATTCTCCCAACCTGTTAAAGGGCCACATAATCAGACACTTGTTTCTATGGAGTGCGATAAAAATGTTGAATATAAAATGTCTTTTTTTTTTTTTTCACAGTTGTTAGGCAGTCATTTAATAATCATCATATTCGGTTTAACGGCCGTTTTATATGTTGACATGTGTGGTTTGGTTTGGTAGTTTTGTTTTACGGCATATCAACCCTTTTTGGGTTATTTAATGCCGAATCTGGTCTTGTTTTCTTCTCTTTTTTGTTTCTTTCCCCTTTTAATATCTGTTTCTATTTAACCCATAGTTGGGACCCTAACAGGTACTACCACTCCGGGTCAGGGTGGACCTGGGAGCAATGGTAATTAAGAAGAGGCTCCACATTCCCCAAAGTCCGTAAGCCGGATCTCACCATCGGATGTAGTTTAAGGTCATATCCAGGACCGGGAGTAGGGTAGGAAAAATAAAAATAATAAAGGGGAGGGAGAAAGGGAGAGGGCTGTTGTTTTTGTTTTTGGTTTTGTAGAACATAATTAAGTTTTACAAAAAAAAAAAAAAAAAAAAAAAAAAACGTCAATGTAGGTGAATTTCGTCTCAGGGAACCACAGGGCAGCCTGATCTGGTATCACCAGGTTGACATGTGTTGGACGGCTTTTAGAAATTGACTTCAAAACTAACCTATATCTGACCAGGTCTTTATCTATTCCCCTTTCTCTCAAGTTCATCCTTATCACTTCTTCCCATGTTTTTCTTGGCCTTCCCTGTGGACTGGCCATGCTACATCAACTGTTCTATATCTACTTACCCGATAACTCTTATCCATTCTTTCAATGTGGCAATATCAACAGTCTTCTGTTCTGCACATATCTCCCTATACTGTTCAGATTTGATCTTCCTCTAAGGTCATCAGATCTAAGCCTGTCTTTAAGACTCACATCACGCATCCATCATATCATTTCTGTTCATAGAAGAAGATAGAACTGAACTATATAAATAAGAAGAAGAAGGCGAAAAAGAAAAAGAAGAAAATGAAGAAGAAAAAAAAGAAGAAAACGATAGTGAAGAAATAGAAGGGAAAGATGAAGAAAGAGAAAGAAGAAGAAGACGAAGAAGAAAAGAAGAAGAAAGAGAAGAAGAAGAAGAAAGTGAAGAAAGGAGAGGGGTAGAAGAAGCATAAAAATAAGAAGAAAGTGTAAAAGGAGGAGAAGAAGACAGTGAAGGAAGAAGAGAAGAAGAAGAAGAGCCAGGTTTTATTTCCATACATAATCACACTGTGCACATGTCTGATGTCCGTTTGACTGCATCATGACAAATGCCCTCAGAAGGCAATCGCAGGCAATGATGAAAAAAGCCGGAATTCTTGGAGCCAAGAACATTTTCACATGAAATAAGTTATTACGAAAACATATATTTGCAAACCCTTCTGTATATTACCCCTTTCTCTTGTATATCATTCTTTATTACTTGCCAAAGTAAAATTGTTTAATCAATATACATTGATTTTGTTCCTTTTCTTCAAAAGTGGTCATGCCCAATTCAACTTTCAATGCTTATCTTTGAATATAATTCCACTTTTCTCTCATGCGAGAATTGAACTTCCGAGGAATAAAAATCCCCACAAAACAAAAAGACTTGTTCATTTAAAGCTCTTCTTGCAAATACTGAATGCTATTCATCGCTTTATTCTGATTTCATATTTGAATGCAATTTCTGCCTCTAAAAACTCAGTTGAAATTTTCCTTGCAGAATCTTGAGTCAATTTTCAGATCAGTTGTCTTGTCAAATCATTGAAATGTGCTAAGCTTATCTTTATAGTACCAAATGCCAAGCAGAAGAAATATGTTTAATAATAGCCTTGTTCTTACATTAGGCAACTATTATCTGTTTTGGGAATATTGGATTTGCCCAGATGCAAAAAAAAAAAAAAAAAAATTAAATATCATGTGTCACTAATTTGGATTTTATTCTGAAGTATATCCTTTCAAATTTTAATTTTGTGATGAATGGATAGATATGAAGTTACGTCAATAGAACTAGACGACTTGTTTGACTTCGGATCATGAGTCGTCTAGACAAAACATGTCTCCTCCCTATCTCTCTGATTTGATGGATGACGTCATCATTTTGTGACATCATCCACTATGCCCGGTTATCAACTCCTGTTTTAATGGATGATATCATCACTTTGATGATATCATCAAGTATGTAATAGATAAAACAAGTTTGTATTAATTGTGATGAAAAGTGTGCTTGATAAAGTTTTTTTAATTTGGTGAAAAATGTGTTGATGGAATTTGAATACAATATTTTGAGATTTGAAAAATAAACAAAAATGATTTGTGAGTTAGCTAAGGTACACACTAAAAAAACAATGGGATAGATACTAGAGGGAATCAGAAAACGTCAGCATGGATTTTAGGATGTTATAGCGAGGACGTCTTAATCATTTGCTCCCACTAAGGGGGGAGGGGTCAACTCCCCCCACACACACACGTTACATGAAATAGAAAACACTAACATCAAATAAAGTAGGCAATGAAACTTCTTTTTGTGTTTTTCGAGTCTTCACCAGCCTTATATACTTTTGCATGTGGGCCTCGCAAAGAATAGATACTCCAAAGAAAATGAATCCCAACAATGAATGACTGAAGAGTTGATGTGCCAAAACACAGTAATTAATGCATTGACTTGTCAATTTTTCTTTACTAGCAAGGATACCTGACCGTACCTATGTATTATATAAAAGAATACTAGTGACAAATAAAAAAAATGATCTAATTTTTTACATTAGTAAATTCAGCAAAAAAATATAAACAATTTCCATTCCTCCATAATGACATAATTCCGTAGAAATGTTGTCCAATCTATAAACATTATATTAAAAGTAGCATTGACAATATACAAATTTAGAATTAAAACCTAAAATACGTTTTTTGTCTACCACAATTTTTGAAATGCCGAACTTCTTATTTAAATAACATTATTACTCTTAAGGTATTAGATTGTTCGGAAAATACTGGCCGATTTTTCTACTCACTTTAAAAAAAGTTGATTTGAGTTTCTATTTTTGAAGTGTTTTTTATACAAAAGAAATTACAAGCTGAATAGTTGATGCATGTTTCTTAATAAATTTCTAATTTCTTTCTTTAAGAATACGTTTTAGAAGCATATAAACTGGTGTTGGGACGATTAATCAGAACCGGGAATAAAAAAAATCGGAACTTTTGGGGGTATCGGAATCGGAAAAATTTTAGCCTAATTTCTGATTCCAATCTTTATATTTTCTTTGTTTTGTTTAAAACTTAATTGCTGGTACTAATAACAAGATGATAAATATTTATTGACGTTAAACTACCAGTAAAACTAAAATTTATAGATCATAATAACGAATTTAGGTAAAAATGGCACCAGAAAAAATGGCACGAGTGGATAAATAAGAAAAAATGGCACAAGTGAAAAATATAGATAGAAAATCTCACAATCTTGGATACACTGCATAAAGGGAAGACATTAAGAAATTTGTCAAAATAAAAAGAAAATTATATCTACATTTAAAAGTAGATGAGGACTCTCCGTTACCCCTCCCCCATGAAATTCTACTTTTTTAGGCGATTACACGATTAGGCGATTTTAGAATTGGAATCTGAATCAGTAATTGTATCGGAATCGTGAATTTAGAAATGAATCGATAATTGTATCGGAATCAGGAAAAATATTGGAATCGTCTCACCACTAATATAAATCCTACATGAAAAACTAGATTTTCCTTGCAAGAGTTCAAACTCGTTCATAATTCTTCCCAAAAGTCTGTCAATATCAACGCAGCATGTAGGTCCATAAATGATCAGATAGAACAGAGATGGTTTCTGAAATTGAAGATGAAGAAGATACAAAACAGCCATTCACTCTTCAGAATAGATGTCTGAAGACAATTATTGAACAAAACTCACGTCAAAGTGTCTAAGGTACTTGATGTCAGTATTTTAATAATGTCCAACCAGTTGAAGCAAATTGGTCAGGTGAACAAACTCGATAGATGGGTTCCACATAAACTCAATGAATAAATGTTTGTTTCTGAAATCGGTCATTATTTTCCAAATCTAATATATAAAGTAGAGACGATTTTTCCCTTGTACCTTCTCGGAGAATAGGAAAATAACCACATGCATCACAGGCTACTAAACTCACTTCTATATCACACTTATTCACTCGAGCGTGTTTTAGTAAATTTCTTATTACTTTTTCCTACCTAACATTAAATATTACATTTGGCCCGCCATCTCTGACACACCAACTCCATATAGGTGGTAGCAAAAACTTTTCTCCCTAACAATTCTGTACTGTCACTCCACTCATCGACACCGGGAACTAATAAACACAGTTTACTTTTCACAAAACAGTCCGTCCTTATTTATTATTTGCCTGGTATTAATTTACTACATAATATAAAGCAATACGCAAAGACTTAATGATCGCTCCCGTTCACTCCGATGATATTCCGCGAATATCAGATTACGTTCTATCTAATTCTACCTATGACTTCTACATTTATATTCATTCCGGAATTAAGCAAATGAAATTAACGAACACAGTTCCTGCAACATTTATTCATTAAACATGGCGGCTACAATTTCTTCATCAAATCGACTTCCTATTTAATTCAACAGCCGCCAAGATACTAGTAGACCGTGACACATTTACATTTTCAAAGTCATACACCTTTAACACGCATATTATAGAAAACTTGCCCAAATAAACGACCTAAACCGTGTCATTGTTGAACTTAAAATTTGGTCGGCAGAAGCTGCCAATAAACAAGCTTAGCTTAAGTGGCCTATTTTCACACGTATTTTTAAGTCGAATCTGTGGCGCAGTGGTTAAAAGGGGAGGTTTCACGATCGCCAGTTTCAGCGTTCGATCCCATTCTACTCTACCACTTTTTCTTTTTCTTTTTTTAAATTTAAAACATTCACCAACACGGTAGAGGGGTAGGGGAGAACAATAGGCAGTTTCTTTTTCTATGCAATAGGTACTACTTTCTCCCGTGCAACGCCGGGCGACAGGTTCCGCTAGTAACCTATAAAATATTAAGTTTACTTAAGATATATCTATAAAATAAAAAGTCAGTCGGATTTCTTGCCAACAGACCTAAATAGCATTGGATCTGCCAACTCGATATTACTTTTTTATTATTAAATAAATAGATTTTCACAGTTACAATAAAACCCTAGCTCCCTACCCCGAGGTAGTTTTGAACATAATTTTGCGAATACATCTGATACGCTTTCAAATAGTAATATTTTCTTGTGCGACAAAAAGGCAAATACAAATACTTCAGGGCAATGTCAGGTCGGGACAGTTAGTAAAAAAATAAATGCTACATTACATGTAGAGAAATTACATCTATTAATAATGGAGATTATGTATCTGTCTGTCTGAAGCCGAAACTCCATCAGAGTAATATTACTATTTACTTAGTCTGACAGCTTCTTAATATACTACTACAAATACAGCCGTAAACACTATGCGCATTTCTCAATTTACATAATTAATTGCTTTTAAACTTCTAATAAATTAGTATCCGCAAATATACATTCATGATTGTTTACTTCAGATTTCCACATGTATTTACGCTATTTTGCTCGCTAACAATCTTACTTATAAATTTTAATTATTTCTTTTATTATTTATATATATATATACATGAAATGAGTTACGTAGTTAATCTACCGATTGCTAAACTGATTGAACAGCCAGCGTTAATCCATTGAAACGGTTACATCTCTCTGATTAATCAGTATGGACGCAAGACGGGCGCGTTATTTAAAATGTAAACAAAACGCTGGCATTTACCGTGTTAGTTTTACTCTGATTTTTTTATTAAAACGTTCTGAGTTTGTTTATTTTCTTAATCTTATTAGCCATTATGTTTTAAAACACCAATTTATTGAATCAAATTGTTTAAATAAAATTATAATTGATTTCAAAATTACTATTTAAAAACACACACATCTTCATCTTTTACGACCTTAAGTGTGTTTAGGATTTTGGCTTTACCTTTTACGCCGTAAAGCTTTTATTTACAAACTGTTTTTATTATTCCGTGTTTAATTTATTAAAATAAAAGATGTGATTTTCTTCTCCTTCCTTCAGCAAAAAAATTAACACAAAATTTTTTTTTCTTTTCTTCTTTTCTTAACTAAAAATATTTCTAAGTATAGGAAAGGTAAAAAAAAGAATTGGGGGAGAGCAAAACATTTTTTTTTGTTCATTCTATAAATAAAAATATTTTTATTTATGGTGGAGGGTAAAACAAAATTTGGGGTAGAAATTTTTTTTGTTATTTATTTTTAACTAAAAATATTCTTGGTCGGAAACAAAGAAAATCAATGTCTAACCAGCCAAGAAATATGACTGGAGCTCAATCGGTTTACGGGTGAGCGTTCATTTCTGACGCGGCAGCCTAGCAAAAATATGCGACCGGAGGGAGCATATATTTGCTAGTATACATAATAGACATCTTTTTCTTTAGATTTTAGATTCTTAGATAAAAAGATAACAGATTCAATTAAGTTTTACTTTTTACACTTTCTGTTTCATATTATTCTTTTTAATTTTATTTGCTGAATTAAAACTGAATCACGCGTGTATGCAAAGCTATTTTTTTGATAGTGAAAACACATCAACATTGATAATTTGAGGTAGATGTTCATTTTATCCCTCTATATATAATATTATTAGTTCATTTAACTTCAGTGGAAGATCTAAGAAATCAAAAGGCACCTTCCTGGGGTTAACAGTTACTAACTATATGAGATACATAGATGTTCTAATATTCCATTAAAGTTCTTTTACCTGTCAAACGCTGAGTTAATAAAGAAATTAACTACATTAATTTTCTTCTCTCCAACTGACCAGTTAACTATGTTATAGTATATCTTTATTATGGTCTCTTTGTCTTACCGGATTCCAGGACAAGAATTCATCTAGTCTGGTGGAGTATCCAGCTTAATGCTGTTACTAGAGGGAACATCACTTAGAGAAGGTCTACCATTCCTCGTATAAGCTAGTGTGAGGTAGCCATACAGAGGAGATCTTATTTGGGTTTAGAATACTATGTTATTTTGAATATTTGGTCAGGGTTTACTTGTAGGATGAAGTATCCTCATGTCAGGTTTTCCTGACAAACCCCTGTACAAAGAGACCTTAGACGCTCAAGGATAGTGTCTAGTAGGCATTCAAGTTCTCTCTGGTAGGCATTCAAGTTATGAGATATGTGTCAGTGTGTGTGTCTTCGAATAATTTTTTGTCTATGTCGCAATTTTTTAGATGAGGATTAAGAATTTGTATTATTTGAATTATTCAAACGAGAACAATCTATCCTCGTGGATTAAATAAAAGGTTCAGTTTGAAATTCCGTATAGGTTCCTGAGTTTGATGTAAACATTTCCAAGTTCGAAAAAAAGTTCCTGAGTTTGAAGTAAACATTTCCAAGTTCGGAAAGATGCACCTGAAGAAAGTCAGAGGCTATATTGGCTGAAACGTGGTGAAATTAACAACCAAGATGAAAATAGTAATCTGAATAATACAAATAATACATACTTTTTGGTTATTAGACTAAGGAACATGAAATCTGGTGGGATTAATGCATTGGCTTTTTATGGCATACCAACCCTGGAATATTTAATATCCTACATAACTTGTCAAAGACACTGCAAAGAAAATGGGATTCAAGATGAACGTCCCTGGAAAAATCCAGAGAAGTGTTTGAAACATAGATGATTGGATACCTAATACTAAGATACCAATAAAACCGGACAGTTTTTTTTTTTACTAATAAGTCACAACTTATCAAGGTTAAAATCCACTCGAGGACAAGAGTTAATAAGATGGCTAGATTGACAGCTGAACAGTTGAATGATGATGAATATTATGAGAAGATTGAAAATAATGAATGGAATTAATAAAATTTGATGACAATGGTTCATGAAAGTGTTTATTAGATTTAAAAAAATGACCACGTTGTAGCTCTCAGGGAAGTAGTCTTGTAGCAACATGTTCCACGGATGAAGAATTTTAGAGAAAAAAACTCTGTTCATGGAAATTCCGTTTGATGGTAGATACCCAGAGGAAGGAAGAAAAGTTATTTGCAGTGGTGGTAGAGAGATTGGTTCTTTCTGTTAAAGTTTTACAAGGAGGAACCAGAGATTCAGGTTCAGTCAATCACTTTCTATGAAAATAGTGATAGAGTAGAGAAAGACTAACAACGTCTCTTCTGTTAGAAAGAGCCTTTCAACAGCCTCGTAACTTTCACTTTCCTCTAATTTGTTTTTTAGTCCTCAAATTCTATGAGCGATGTTCTGACAAAGGGGGAAGAATTGCTGTTTTCTATGTCGCCTTTTTTTTTTTTGAGTACTATGATAAGATAGTATTCATCATCATTTAACTGTCAATCTAGTCTTATCTCCAAGTTGATTGGGGCCATGATAAGTGGTAATTTTGTTTATGTACTATAAGTCACCACTTATCAAGGCCCAAAAGTTATTCGTTGATCAAGGTTAATAAAGTTTTGTCAGGTGGACAGTGAGACAACACCTTGAGGATTGGGGATGATGGTTGGAACTGGGCAAAATTTGATTACTTAAAAGGATGGCCCGACAAGAATTTGTTAATATTGGACTTGAAAACAACCATGTTATAGTCAGCTGGAAGGCAGACCAGTGGTACTGTATTCTACAGACGAGTAGTTCTTGTAAAAGAAACTTTTCTTTTGGAAGTTCCGTTTAGTCTTAGGTACACAGAGGAAGAAAGGAAAATTATTTACAGTGGTTGTAGTAAGACGAGTTTTTGCTGCGAATGTTTTATGTATTTCCATGAAACATAAAAAGCGAGTTCTTCTGAATGCTTTACAGGGGGAACCATAGATTGGAGCTCAGTCGAGTATTGATTTACTCCTCTCCAGGAGTTAGGCACAAGGCCAGTTTTTATCTTACTCCCACAAGTAAGATGTGCTCAGTCGAGTACCTACCATGGAAATAAAGATAGAGTAGAGAAAGACTAGCAATAACGATAGAGTAGAGAAAGACTAGCAATAACGATAGAGTAGAGAAAGACTAGCAATAACGATAGAGTAGAGAAAGACTTCTGTGAGAAAGAGGCTGCAGTGAAGAGTAAAGAATTAGTAAAAAAAAAAAACAACTGACGAGGGGGGGGGGGGGCGGGCTGTAGAGGCAAAAGACAATGATGATAATATTTTTACCGAAAAGTTATTCGTAGATGCATTGTTTTAGACAGGTTATTCATAGACGTGTTATTATCGACAACGCTTTGTAGACGCATTATTATAGGCAATTTCCTCGCAGAATCTTTAATGGAAACAGTTCTTATATTTGGTTGTGTATAGTTTCACTTCCCTGAGGAAGGATAGTATGTTGTGTACGTCACCGTTTTCAAATAGATCTTTCATATTACTTCCTCTGTAAAACCATTGTCTGGTGGGCGGCAAAATCGACGCATTCAGTTAGTATGTGTTTGTCAGTTAATTCTGATTGACATTCGGTACACTCTGCTTGATCCTCTTATTTAAGGATGAGGGAGTAGGTAATTCTTGTATGACCTTTTCGTAGTCGAGCCATTATGACCGCCTTTCCGCAAGATAGTCTACTATCTGGTTTACATTCTTTCAGCTTCGTCTTCATTGAGTAGAGTTGGTTGCTTGCGTTTTACGTCTGATTTGAATTAAATTTAAACCAGATTTATTTTACACAGAATTATGTAGCATAGCCTGAACAGATCTTTGACACATAAACAGCTGGCATACGCATATGTAATCAACTGTTCCTGTGTCTGTCATGCCGCTTCTCTGTGTAATAATATTTAAATGCGGGTATGTAAATGTAGGGTTAGTATGGTAAATTCCCACATAACGTTAGCAATTAGAGTAGAGTGGAATTTTCCAATTAGAATTCGAGTAAAGCTACGTGTCCCGGCAGTGACGTGAAAGAGACAGGAAGCTGCTAGTCTTACGTGGCGAATGAGCAGGGAAGATCTTTTTCTTTCCACTGAACCACCATAGAGTGCACTTGGGTTTGGATAGATGCTGCCTTCCCTTATGGAGGCAGCGGGGGTTGTTTTATGTGTATACATGCATACTCTAAAGAGAGAATAAAACCCAAAATAGATTTTAAAAGTACAAATGTATTTGTTATATTTGTTCATTAATAACGGTTATGAAAGTTCTTATTGAGAAAAAAGGAGACGTCTACAACAACGGAGAGCAGAAGATAGAAATTTTGGCTGCCACATCATTACTACGACTACAGGAATTCGACCAGCTGATCTTGCCGATGAAGTAGACGCACTGTGGGAATTGAAGAACACTCAAACTACCTTACATCTGTGGTAATAGTAGTAATAGTTATTGTAGAGTTGTTTATTTTTATTTTTATTTATAGCAGTGACTGTAGAGTAGCATCTCTCTCTCTCCTTGTAGCAATAGCTGTAATAAATGTTATATGCGGGTTAACAGAATAACAACAGCACATATTTTTGCTTTGGATTGTAATGATCTTTTTAAGTGTAGTTTTATTACACAGTATATTTTTCTTTACAATATACAGCCCACTTCTGTACGGGGGGGGGGGGAGATCTCCGAAACACATCTTCCCAGTCCTGTAGACACAACCCAAGAGGACGCCTCGCTTTCTATCTGTCAAATCTTCCTTTCTTATGTCACTATTAGTTGCTACGTCACTTTCTTACTACTTTAAAACACCATTATGTTACAATTAAACAGATTCTTGAACTTTGAGCAAATTTCGAAGGTTTTAAAAACTTCGAACTTGGGCTTAACTACACAAAATTAACAGTGTTCTTTAGTTATGTAAGATCTATTTTGACATAGTTTTCGATATAGAATTATGTTTTTCATTGATTTAAAATATTTGGAGATCTAACCTCTTGCAATTTTTTAAAGAGGTTTGCAAGAGAGCATAGAACCTCACCATTCAATTTTTTCAGATTTTAATAAAAGTTAAACCATAAGTAAAATATAAAAACTTGTATGGACTCAAAAAATTGTGAAACATTCAATAATTTTCGATGTCAATACTTCCGACCGACCCGTCAGTCAGCAAAATCCCACTCCTTCACTGTAAAGGTACCCAGATGCCGGAGTGCTTTCTACTCTAATAGGTTCTTTTTCCCAAATTGCTAGCTTTTGAAATTCCCTCTCTACCACTGTTTCCCTCACTGTACCAACATGCAGAAGTTTAAATGTAATATGAACAAACATCTCGCTGCAAAACTCCCCACTTAGGATTCCCCTGTATGTATGACCCCTACTTTACAGTATCCCCTTATGTATCAGTAAAAAAAAAAAAATTTAAACCCAGTAATTGAAAATTCATTTCATAGAATAAAAATATTTTTAATTCCATAACTTCAGCCATGTAATCTCTATTTTCAGGATAAGTTGGTCGACTTGCTCCAATCTCTGGTTCCTCCTTAGAAGACATTAACAGCAAGAACACGTCTTTCTACCACCTCTGTAAAGAACATTCATTTCTTTCTTCGTGTGCCCAACAGCAAACGGAATTTCTACGGACAGGGTTTCTTTCCAAGGGGTTCCCGTCTGTGGAATACACTACGACTGGACTGCTTTCCTGCAGACTACAACAGGGTCATTTTCAAATCTAATGTCAATAAAGTCTTGTCATAGACCGTCTTCATAAGTAATCAAATTTAAAAAACCGACCTTGTATCCAACTCTCATGGCGAGGCAAATAAATAGATACAAATATTGGTTGATGGCATTTTCACAAGTTGCTTCTCGTCATAACGAGTAACAATGAATGGGTATTCCTGTCTGAATCCTTTTATTTTATCCATACATTACTCTTATTTCGCATTCTATTGCCTTTTAGATTTCTAATTACAAGAAATTTCCATATGTGGAACACATTACCACAGGATTGCTTCCCTGCTGACTATAAGAGGTCAACCTTCAAATCTAATGTCAATATTTTTTGTCATAAAGCGTC
The DNA here is from genome assembly GCA_963556195.1 of Sepiola atlantica. Classification (NCBI taxonomy): domain Eukaryota; kingdom Metazoa; phylum Mollusca; class Cephalopoda; order Sepiida; family Sepiolidae; genus Sepiola; species Sepiola atlantica. Next base: position 26,098,013 of record OY744525.1, read on the forward strand.
CTTATATGTAATCAAATCTTATTCAGTTCATTCATTATTTTCAATCCTCTCATAATATTCTTCATCATTCAACTAACAATCCGTCTCATTGATCCTTATCCCCGAGTGGCTGTTAGCCTTGATAAGTCGTGACTCATTGGTGAATAAAATTAAATATAAAATAAGTACAGTTGCCTCCAACAAGATTTCTATGCATGTAAATGCACATTTCCATTTTTTGCATGCATGACAATATGTTGCTTATGCATTTCTCAGAGCACCATAATATGCAATTGTGCATATAGATGTATGCTCTTACATTTCTGAATGCACGTGTTGATGATTGTAATTTTGTATGCACATTTTTTCTCCGGGTGTGAGTGTAATTGCTGGAAAAGGTGTGTCCTGTATTGAGCCCAGAAATCGTAGCAGCACAAGGCATCCGTTATTGAAAATCGCCCGAAGGCTACCAATTACATAGATTTCAATGGCAATTTATTTCCAGATGAGTTGCCTTACACATATGTCTGCGCTAAGAGGTGCACAAGTTAATACGTGTCAAGAAATACATATGTCCAATTTCACGTTGTAGAAATATTCCGCGATATGCAGAAAAAGCAAAGCACACAAAAAAAAAACATTGTAGCACAAACACATATATAACACTGAATCATATACAACTAAATGTACAGACGCTAATAACGTTGAGAGAGGTATGAACCCACATTTTTTCTGTCCCTCTGTTATGGGTAAAATAGCAACTTTTGTTCAACTAACAGTATAAAATGAATTGCTTACAGTAGATATTGCTTTGGTATTAAATAATCCCAAAAAGAGTTTTCTTTTTTTTGATGAGTCAGCATTTATCAAGGCTAAAAGCTACTCAAGGATAAAGGTTAATGAGATGGACAGATTGTCAGTTGGATGATGAATAATATTATGAGAGGATTGAAAATAATGAATGGAATGAACAAAATTTCATTACGGTTTATGACAAGTATTTGTTGACAATAGATTTGAAGAGGACCATGATGTAGCCTACAGGGAAGCAGTCCTGTGGTAATGTGTTGATATGCCATAAAACAGACAAACCAAGCTATTTATATGGTTACGAGTATACACATCCGGTGTGATCCGGAAAAAACAAGGTCCCCTGTGTTCTCCTGTTCCCAACCCTGAATCACATATTATAATTTCATTATTAATTTTCAAAAAGTAAAGTAATACCTCTTTGCTGTTTATGGATGTCTGACGCGAATGAAGACCCCATACTATTATTATAATTCCTTCTAATACAAAATTAGTATTGCCATTGGATTCCTTGTAAAATGGTACTCGAGAAATGAGCCTTCAACCACCAACACATGTTAGGAAAATTCATAAACGCTTATATATTGGCAATTATCAGCTACCTAGAGTGCTCTATTCTTTTGTAAAAAGCTATGATTTCTTATGCTATATGTATTTTCTCTCTCAATCTATCTATTTCTATATTGAAGTATATAAGTATATCTTGTTATCATCTGTTTATGCCGAAAGGAAATTTGAATAGTTATTTTCATTTCTTTTTCCAATTTTATTAAAAGACTGTTGCCGAAATTTTTCTTCTGAAAAAATAAAATAAAATAAAAAAGGGGACAGACTTTTAAATTCAGTCTTCGGTTTTCTTTGTAAACTGCAATTGTTTTTCCACAAATGGCTAAGGATCTCTTCTAGGTAAGATGTATGAAGTTGAAGAATTTGGTGGGTGAAAATTTACCAACTGTTCCGAAGACGGATTTGTTCCGTTTGTTTGTTTTGCAGAATAACTTTTTTTGTAGTGGTGGTGGTGAGAGAGGTACTTAATGATGAAACAATACAATATAGGCAGTAATCTCCCTCCTTATCAGGAGAACTACCTAAATTGGGAACAACAGTAGGGGGGGGGGTATTGATAAGGGGTTAGTATACAAGTATCAATTAGTCTTTTATTCTTTATCTCTAGTTGTTCTTCATTGCCTTATTCTTCCTCAATCCGAGCACCATTATCATAGTCACTATCTGCCAGAATGCAATAATGTTCAATTTCTGCATTTATCACAAGTTTATTAGTTTTTCAGTTGTTGGGTGTCCAAATTGTGTAATCTGAAAGCAGCCTGATTTTCACCTGCCTCAGTGGAAGGCATAATGGTAGCTTGTCGCTTCAGACTCCATGGATATCAATACTATGTTTCAGAGATCCTGTGGCATAATTAGTCTAGGGCAGTAAATATTTTATACAGTGGTACACATCTTTAAAATTTCAGACCAGACCTGTGGTTAAGCAAGAAATAGCTTGTAAGATTCTAATTTTTCAGTGGCTAAATTTCTTGGAATGTGGAGTGTATTAATTTTGATGCTCCAGTATTTTCCATTAAATCACGTATGGAATGTTTTGTTTTTTCAAATGCCATCATAGTTCGTTTTTCCAGATGTCTGAAAGATGTGACTATAAAACCTATTGAACCGAAGTAGTTTTTACGAGTTTAATTTGTTTACTCTTTGGAATTATATCATTATCCGAGTTTCACTACATTCTTGCTTTCTTCATCTTATTAGAGCTTATCGAAAGAGGAATATCTTTTTGTGCACTGATTAATCACCACTTATCAAGGACAAAAGCCACTCAAGGATACAGATTAATGAGCTAGATGGATTTTCAGTTGGTATTTATGTTGTTGACTTCATGTAAGTTATCTGAAAAGCCATGTCCATTTGTAATTTTTGCTATTCATGAAATAACTTACAACAAAATGAAATTTATTCTATTGCATGTTTTCGGTTCAGAAATTGAATGTATCTGGTGTATCTAACTATGAAATAAAATATAATCTGTTTTTCAAAGAGGGAATTGACCCTGAAATCCAACCTTATTTAAATAAAACAATTATAGTTGTAATAGCCAGTTCCCTCTGAGAGCTGGAAACATTCAAAAGTCCTCTTACACATGATATGACTTGAAGTAGCACTTGAACGAAACAAACGCATGATTTTCGTGCTTTCTTCATCTATCTGTATAATGTATTGCCAGTGATGACATATCTCTTAAAATAATGAATGTATGTAACATGTAATAATATTAAGAAAAAATTATTTCTTTCTGCTTCTGTAAAAATAATTGGAAGCTCAATATTCTTTAAATAAATAAAACGAATGCTACTTTTGAATTAATTTATTTAAAATTCTAACAAATGTGTATCAAAATTATATCCAAATAAAAGGAATCTAAAGAGTAGGTTTTTTGTTTAAACATGGTTAAGTCGACAGGACAATACAAAAGGTGGGGTAAACCATGAGCACCACCAGTATACCCATAAAAATTGCCTGAATCAGATCTGGCAGCAGGCATTCACCGGTAGGGGCGCCTCGGCTGATTGACAATAAATCACCTCCTCCTTGTAATAGAGGAGATGAGGGGGCTAACTACTTTGCAAAAGGAGGTAATAACTGAGAGACTGGCCTTCTAAGACCGAACAGAACAATAGTCCATTCTGATCCAAGCCTGGCGGTCTGTATCAGGTAAAAGAATACTAAAACAGAAAAACAATCTAGTCTACTTATAGTGTTTAGAGGATCGCCATGGATTATCTGGTGTTTCTGAGGGTAAAACTTTTTGATTTAACCCATTTTAAAATTAATTGTTCCAAAATCGAATGTAACGTCATAAACAGAATGCTGTAGTTATCAAAAATTATACGTCCTACTTCACGATAGGATCAAAGTGTAGTAAATGTTCTGTTCTCAATCAGGCTACAGATAAGTATCTCATCTCAGAAAGGAGGTGGCAATGCCGGATATTGTCCTTATTTACTCACCTCCCTACTACAGTAAAGTTAGACACAAGATCGGTGTTTGAAGTGGGAAAATCCAACTCCCTGAAAAGAGACACTCTGGATGGAAACGCAAATACTTTTATAGCCCCGTTGGCAATCCCTCATGAATGAGAGCAACTCAGGCGATGGGCAACTCAGGCGATGGGCAATAAATTCATTCTTCCTAATAAAGCACATAATAAAATTTCAATGGATCCGGCTAGTGTGGATCATTTCAGGGATGACCATGAAATTTAAGTACACAGTGAAAGGCTTTATCATGGATTTCTTCAATTTAACGTCTACCATTAATCTAAACAAGTTTCTATACTCGATTTGTATATTCGACGTTGGCTAGGAACTATTGGAATTATCCCCCTTGGATTATATTCAAATTATCTCACTTGAATTATTCTGGCCAACGTTAGAGAACTGCGCTCTCCTATTCAGAAGTTAAAAAAACTCGTTCCACACAAATGCAGAATTCGAAACGAGACTCTTTTTCTTTTCTCACTGGTCTTTCAAAGCCATCGGATATTACCCAATCTACCAGAGCTGGTGCTATTTACCTCTAAACCTCTGAACTAAAAGGAGGGACAGAGGGGAACCAAAGCTTGCTGAGATCCCTAGAAGGGATAGTTTCAGAGGCCCTCTCTGCAGACCTTAGTTTTATATTTGTCTTCACTTAAAATGTTGTCAGGAAAAAAATATAGAACCACTTTTAACAGTAACAACATATTTAATAAATGCAGCATTACTGTGAATGTGCGTTAATCTGACCAGAAATTAAATTTTGTAAAACTTTCATTCTTTTTAAAATTCTTTGTACTATTTATAAAATAAATAACTTATTGAATAAGTTCTGAAAATTGCATTAAAATTCTCTTCTTCTTTTCGTACGAATAAGCAGGTTAAGTTATTTTTTAAACTCGCTTGATTCTGTTGTTAATATTGGTTTCTCTTGTACAGCATAATCACACTGACACACCGGTTCCCGTTAGATCAGCGAACTCAAGCAACGTTGAGCTTGGTCAGTACTAAAATAGGTGACCATTTGAGAATACCATGTGCTGTATGTGCTCTCCGTTTATCTCGGCATTGTTTCTAGTCATCCTAGATTTCTTCTTCATACCAAATCGAGGATACGTCCTCAACAATCAATCCGACTGCTCCATTTGAGTTAGATGGGCTTTTTTCTGTCGGGTTGATGGTATTGTTCTGTTCACCCTCCCAGGCTTTACCTTTTCTCTTTAAGAAGGGAGTAGTTAATTGCTAATCGCCTGAGGAACTCCTACCACGGAATGCCGACGGGGCTGTCCAGGCATATTTTGACGTCCAGAGTGCTCCGTTTCTCGGGCGCTGGCTTTTCAAACCCCACCTTCCGACGTTGTGTCATCTTCCTGCGGTTGGAAGGAAGTAAATACTAACTCATGAGACGTGTAGTTGGAGATTGTGCAACCGTTGCTTTACAATTACATGCGAAGCCATCCTTACAGGAGGTATCCATTGTCTCTCGAGACTCAACAGAGGCCCATGATGATGATTTGTTTCCGCTAATTCCATTTTTAGAAGCAGGTACTCACAGGCAGGACCATGTGAAGGTTTCCAGCATCCATAGTGAAACTGATTCTATGAAACCGATTGGGTTCAAATACGATATGCCGAGTCGTCAACCCATGCCAGTATCTACTTCACCACCGCCACTTTGCAGGCAATTTTCCAACTTTTAATGATTAAAAAATGGTGACCCATTGATTTATTTACAAAGCTACATTCTCCTGGTAAGGACCCCCATATAGATTAAGAAGGGGAGACACAAGTCGCTAGCATTAAAACTATTTCATATTCTTTTGCAGCCTTATAATGTAAGTACTCGAGAAAGTATCCGACTCCTGATGGAATCGTCTAGCTTTATAAGATGGAGTACTGCTGCCACATATGGGGAGGTACTGCCAAAGCACTCTTTCTTGCCTTGACAGAGATCAAAATCGACTTCTCAATCTGGTGGCCGATGATCTCTTCTCTTCCCAACAGCCCCTTTCTCACAGAAGAGATCTTGCTAGTCTCTCTCTACTCCATAATTATTTCTATGGAAGGTGCTCGACTGAGCTTCAATCCTTGTAAAACATTCACAGCAAGAACTCGTCTTCTTACCACAACTGCAAAAATTTTTCCTTTCTTCCTTCGTGTTAGTTAAACCAAACGGAGTTTCCATGAACAGAGTTTCTTGCGAAGAACATCCCATCCGTGGACTACATTGCCAAGGGAATGCTTTTCTTGCAGACTACAATATGGTCTGTATTATTTGGATTATTGGGACTACTGTTCTCATCTTGGATGTTACTTTCACAACATTTCAGCGGATGTAACCTCCGACCTTCTTCGGGTGTATCTTGTTGAACTCGGGAATCTTTCTGTTAAACTCTGGAATCTGTACAGAATTTCGAATGGAATCCTTTATCTAATCCACGGGGGTAGTTTGCTCTTGTTCCTTCAGCCATGACCGGGTAGAAGTCTTGAGTAATTCGTAATTGTATTCTCAGTATCGTTCATACTGAGGATTGAACCTTCAACCTCCAGAAGACTGTCACTTATAACTGATTATTACTTAGCACTTTTATCCGTTGCGCCATGGGTCCTTGCTTTGACCATTCCATTCATCGTTTTCAATTCTCTCATGGTATCTTTCATCATCCAATTGACAATGTTCTTAACACTTGTTTTCGAGTGGCTTTTAGCCTTGGTAAGTGGTGACTCATTAGTATAAAAAAAAGGATGGAAATATGTTCATACATATATTAGGATGCATAAGTATGCATACACGTGTATACATATAGTAAATTAGGATACATAAATAACGATGGTTTCTCAGTGGATGTGCTCCTATGAGACCATGATCATGAATTTATATCTCGTTAGTATCAATACTGGAAAACCAATTAAAATATTATGCTAGAGTAATGATGATGCTATGTTTGGATACTTCTTTGTAAATGTCTAATGTTTTATCCAACAACAGACTTACATATTGGGGAAGCTGGTGTCTCTGTTGTTGCCATGCACGCACTAATACAGTTGAAAAACGATTGGTTTATAGCAACTTGTATTCATTTAACTGTTTATAATGAACAATTTACAATAATATTTGTGATACAGAATTTTGAAGTTGAGCATTGATAATTTGGATTATTTCGACGAATATTTTCATCTTGTATTACATAGGTTATTCAGACTACTGTTCTCATCTTTAATCTTATTCTCACAACGTTTCGGCCGATGCAACCTCCGACCTTCTTCAGGTGCATTTTGCTGAACTTGAGAATCTGTACGGAATTTCCAACAGAACCCTTTATTTAATCCACGGGGCTAGCTTGCTCTGATTCTGTCAACCATGACGGAGTAGAAGTCTTAAGTAATTTTTATTATATTCTTAGTATCGCTTGTACTGAGGATTAACATCCAGAAAACTGTTATTTAGAATTGATTATTACTCAGCACTTTATCCGTTGCACCATGAGTTCATATCGACAAGACGTATCTAAAGAAGGTTGGAGGTTATATCTGTCGAAATGTTCTGAGAATAACATCCAAGATGAGAACAGTAGTCCGAATAATCTAAATTATACAAATTATCAATCCTCATCTAAAAAATTTTAAATGTATTCTCATTTTGGTTTTTCTTTTTATACGTTTCGATCGATGTAACCTCCGATATTCTTCAGGTGCATTTTTTTCGAACTCCAGAACCTATATGGATCTTTAAACTGAACCTTTTATTTATAACACGGGGGTAGATTGTTCATGTCCCCTTATATCATTGCGAATTTATATTATCGATTCCATCGATTATATTTTGGGGGACATCCTGTATTAAAAGCAGCAATAGAATACAACATTTTAAGATTGAATTGGATGAATTCATTAATAATCGTAAAAAAGTAATAAGGAGAGCATATTTATTAATTTTGTATATTGCATATGTCGTGCGCATTGAGAAGATGGTTAAAAATGAACTTCAGAGGTATAACAAACAAATACATCTGATAGAACTCGAATATGACATAACCAATTCAATACCCAGAGACGGCGACTTGCTTTGTTCTATCTATATCATAATAAACTGAGGCATTTCATCTTCGTACGTACGTTATCACCTTTCACACACATTAAAAAAACTGAGATTTTCCGATTAGCAAAGATGGTGATTGGTAATTAATCTGATGTCACTAAAGTAAAAAAAAAAATCCGACTTTACCCATTTTTAAAATGAATTGTTCCAAAATCAAATTATGATATTCCGTCGACCAAAAAGTGAGATTCGTTTTATTGATGTGAAGAATATTTTGCTGACAATTATTTTTACCCTAAGAAGACAAAAAATATTTATTGTTTTAAAAAAAATTAAATTGCTACAATTTTTAATAAATAAAGAAGAAACACTTATTTAAAGAATATTTAATGACAATTAATTTTATGGAACAAGAAAGAGTCATTTTTTTCTTAAGAATATTCACCTAGTCATTTATTATTTCAGAAAGAATATTATTGTTAAGAATAAATTATACAGATTGATGTAGAAAGCACCGTGGAATTTCCACAAGATGACGTTAGTAAGAAATAATTATGCTTGAAAGCATACCACTGACAAGTTTATGACAAAGTCACAGGGAAGGTTGAGTTCATGCTTTTCAGAAGAAAATCTGATCAAAAGTGATAGCAGTTGTCTTAAACAGGAACTGAACTCGTTTCTGCAGGCTCAAATTTTAAAACTGGTACACACGCATCAGAAAAAAAAAAATCAATTCTCATATCTATCGTTTCTGTCTTTGTGTATCGCTCCGTTATTACACATCTCGGAACCAACTCACCTTTCATTCTTACTCTTTTATTCTAATTATTCCAGCACCCACTGACCCCCACCCCCACCTCTCCCTCTACGCGCACACTAAAAGAACTCATTATTTGGCATGGCTGGTGTGACCCGGTAACGGTGCGATTCAGAGTCAAATCCAAAACCTTTCTAGCCCGAGGGCAATGGTCTATTTTAAGAGTTGGCAAATATCTTGATAAGTTTAGTCGGGCCTCACTTGGCATGAGCAGTTATTAAAGTGGCAATCATTTATATCCAGAGTGGTGGCTACTTATAGCCCACTTTCAATATCAGGGTGACAGCAGGCAAAGTAATACCAGAACCAGAGCGAGCTGAACGTTGGTAAATGCTCTTCATAATTTACTTAACTCTGAAGGGTTTCTTTTCCATTGGTCACCTTTGTCTCTTCGCTTCATAAGTAAATATCATTAAGAAATATATTCACGCTGTGATCGCCTGAATATATAAGACCGACACATATCTCGGATGTATTATAAGCAAAGCTATCTGTTGTATGTATGCGAGCCAAAAACTAGATACTTATAACATCTACGATAATATTTCTTTATTAGATATGATCTATCATCATTATCATATATATACCAGCACGGCTATCCGGCGTTGCCTGGGGTTCTGGAAAAAGTAAATAGAATAGTTTTTTTAAAATGTGAGCAATATTTTTCTTTTAAAACCTCCCCCCTTTCTTTCTCTCTCTCTCTCTCTCTCTCTCTCTCTCTCTCTCTCTCTCTCTCGTTACTTTTTAAACAAACCTCTCCATCCAGATTCTTATCTTTCTAATTCATTTTGCAAACTTTTGTAACTGCTTAAATATAATAGAAAGAAAGAAAAAAAGGAACGGTAATCAGTAGCTGACTGTTAGACATAGTTTCAGTGTTGGTTTTTGAACATTTGCCGGTAAGAATGAAAGAAAGTATTTTTTTCTGATCACCACAAGCACTAAATTAGCCCATGGGGACATCGAGCGAATGAATATTAGGGTATTTTCTTACCATAAACAAATCGATGTGCCTCCATATGCCTTGCCTCAGGCAGATTTTCCATGAACATAGTTTCTTTCCAAAAACTTCCTATCTACAGAACACATTTCAATGATACTGCTTCCCTGCAGACTACAATGTGGTCGCCTTCAAATCCAATGTAACAATATTTGCCATAAACCGTTCTCATAAGTAATGATCATAATTTTCAATCCTCTCATAATATTTTTCATCATCCAACTGATAATCATTCCATCTCATTAATCCTTACCCATGAGTGACCTTTGGTCTTGATAAGTGGTGACTCATTTGTAAAACAGAAAAAGATTTTATGCTTCAAATTCTTAACATGTTCACGTATTAATTCATGCTGAAAGTGTATGTTTTGTATACGATTGGTTTTACATTAATGTGTTTAATTCCCTGATGCAATTGTGTCCGAGATGGGTATATTTGCTGACAACACCTTGCTCTATTCTCGACATGCGGAATAAACGAACATATACATATCCAAGGCAATGGCTGAATCTCTAGGAAATGACCTCCAGTCTGTAATGGAATGGGGATATAAATGGATTGCTAATAACATTTATTGCTATTAAAACAAAGTTTCTTTCTTTTAACAATTATAAGAAACATTTTCAAACACTGATTACCATGGCTAATAGCACCCTACCTGAGAGTCCATCATCCAAACTCCTCGGCCTAACATTCACAGTTAACATGAATTTGAACAAATACATAGAAGATATTGCCAAGGCTTCTGCAAGGAAGGTGGGCTCCCTTTACCGAGCTAGAAAACTTCTTACACCTGCCAATATTCTATAGAGCCTCTAATCTAATAGGTGCCACACTATCTGTTCCATCACCGCGATGTTGCATTCCTGGGCTAGTTTTACAAGTACTTTAAAGGAATGTGCTCCGATGAACTTGCTGCACTGGTGCCACTTCGACGTAAATACCCCCGACCAACCTGTTAATCAGCAAAATCCCGCCCCTTTACTGTAGAGGTCCTCAGATGCTGGAGGACTTTGTACTCTAATAGTTTCTTTCCCCTGAACTGCTATCCTTTAGAATTCCCTCCCCACCAATATGCAAAAGTTTAAATGGAATGTGAACAAACATCTCGTTGCACAAATCCTCACTCAGCATGCCCCTAATTAACAGTAGCCCCTTAAGTTTCAGTGGCAATGTGCCTTGTTTGGGGGTGAACGGAAGTAAATATATATATATATATATATATATATATATATATATATATATATAGTTCGGCAGCAAGTCATTTTTTATGCAAGCATCATTAAAGACCACACAGTTCTCTCTCTCCACGATCTTTCTTGTCAATTTCTTGATGCGGCGAGCGATTCTTCGGTTTTCGAGTGTTATCTGGTGGAGTATGGCAACTAACGTTGTGTCGTGGGCCATTCCTTGAGCGCTTTCGGTCTCTTGACCGTCTTCAGGAGGCTGTGTCTTATTGTTACTAAGAGCCGTATTTATAGTTTTATTATTAGTTATATATCTATTAATTTACATATGTATGCATATATATATATATATATATATATATATATATATATCTTTATTTATGTATTTCTTTTCTTTTCTTTTGTTATTTTATATATATATATATATATATATATATATCTTTATTTATGTATTTCTTTTCTTTTCTTTTGTTATTTTATATATATATATATATATATATATCTTTATTTATGTATTTCTTTTCTTTTGTTATTTTATTTATATATATATATATCTTTATTTATGTATTTCTTTTCTTTTGTTATTTTATTTATATATATATATATCTTTATTTATGTATTTCTTTTCTTTTCTTTTATTTTATTTATATATATATATCTTTATTTATGTATTTCTTTTCTTTTCTTGTTATTTTATATATATATATATATATATATATATCTTTATTTATGTATTTCTTTTCTTTTGTTATTTTATTTATATATATATATATCTTTATTTATGTATTTCTTTTCTTTTGTTATTTTATTTATATATATATATATCTTTATTTATGTATTTCTTTTCTTTTCTTTTATTTTATTTATATATATATATCTTTATTTATGTATTTCTTTTCTTTTCTTTTATTTTATTTATATATATATATCTTTATTTATGTATTTCTTTTCTTTTCTTTTATTTTATTTATATATATATATATCTTTATTTATGTATTTCTTTTCTTTTCTTTTATTTTATTTATATATATATATATATCTTTATTTATGTATTTCTTTTCTTTTCTTTTCTTTTCTTTTATTTATATATATATATATATATATATATATATATATATTGTAAATAAATTGTCTTATGTCCAATCAATTGTCTGCAACAAATCATTTGCAATAGTTATTATGTTTTGGTATTAAATAACCCTAAAAGGTTGATTTGTCATTAAACAGATGAACGAAGGCCGCCAATTCAATTTTTCTTTTTTCATCTGGAAAAGCTTTCAGAAAACTAATCTTCTAATTCTTCATAATATTCTGCATTCAGGGAATAATTGTTACTTCCAGGGAAATTTTCCAGATGCATAAACAGAAAAATCAGTTTGCTTAAATCCGCAATGCTTGAAGGCAGACATGCATAACTGTTATGTCGACAGCATTCCAGAGTTATATTGAGTTCAGCTCAATATGGGAAGATTTTTACCGATATTTGATCCGTTTTCCATTATTCGGAGGTTTCGCCTCATTCATGAAGAACAAAACGTTTTCTTTCTTTTCTGAGATGTGCATTTCAAAGTCCAAATATCGAGTTGAAAACTTCTATATTTATTCGCCAATCTTTCTCTTTTTGCAAGGTTATTGATTTTGTTAGCCTGAGCATAACCACGTTGACAAACTGGTTCTCATCAAATCACCAAGCAACGTTGATCCTGGTCAGTTCGAGATGAGTGACTATTTGGAAATACCAGAAGCTGTATATGGGAGCATAGCGGCACGTTTCTAAAAAAAGAAACAAACAAAAAAAAACCAAACAAAAAAAAACAATGTTGTCACTTCCCCAAGCCGAGATATACATGCGACTTGTGAATTTCATATTCCCTAGAAACTTTCTTCGTTGAGGAAGCTGGCTCAACCCAACCACAGTGAATCACACAGCAGGTACCATCAAAAGGTGATAGTAATGCAGTGGATACTGATGTAGATTGTCATAGCGTGCCATGTTCAAGTCCTCTCAGATTCATTGGACTACATTCTGTGAGGCACCTTTCATGTGGTCCCTCCTGTGAGCATCTGATTTTAACAAAAATTATTACAAAACTGATGCCAACAACCAAACAATTTTTTTAAATAATGACAGCGATTCACACAAGATGGATAAATGAATAGCAATACATATATTTCTTTAAAAGGTTAATTATGTGGAATAATCACGTTGACACACCGTTTTTCATTAGATCATTGTAATTAAGCAACGTAGAGCCTGGTCAGTATCAGATAGGTGACCATTTGGAAATGTCAGGCACTGTGTTTGGGAGGACAGTGACACTTCCCTGCAAAAAAAAAAAACTGCAAAAGCTGTCTTTAAAATCACCTCACCTGAGCAGGATACACATGCGACAAGGAACCGCTTGCAAATTTGATATTCCCTAAAAACTTTCTTCCTTCGAAGGAAGCCAGATGAACCGTTCAGAATGCTGCACCACGACAGGAGGAAATTTGTAATTTATTCTTAAATTTCAAACTATTATTCGATTTTTCAATTATTACAAGACGATACAAAAAATATGACGTGCCTTTTTAGAATATTTCTTGAACGGACGTAAATTTCAATGATAAAGTGTTTTGACGTATCAACCAACGAACATCACTGTATTTAATATATTGATTTTAAAATATTTAGTTATTAAACCAAATATTTTGTAAAAGTCAAAACTTGGATTCAAATTAGTCAAACTTCTACCCACTTATTATTTATAAAGCTGTTTTCTTCTGAAATTGATATTCATGAAACATAATATTTACCATAAAAGAGTATGGTAGTTTGCTTGAAGCATTGCTGGTAAATAAGTATTTAATAAGAATACATGCAATGTGGGGAAAAAAACGGAATTGTGAAACCTGTTAAGGTTGCTGAAAGAATGGTTGGATCCTTCTATCACTCCAGAAATTATTTGACTGCTGATGTGATCGTCTATTTATATAAGAGTATAATACGTGCTAAGATGGAGTACTGCTGCCACATCTACTGTTGTCATATTTAGACTGGTGAATCTCTGTCCCATTTGAGGGTCTTGATCAGGTGCAGAAACGTATCTGTAATTTCATTAGGCCCCCCCTTTCTTCTTCTCTGCAACCTATTTCTCACAGACGTTATGTTGCTAATCTCAGTCTTTTCTATAAATACTATTATGGCATGTGTTCTTTAGAATTATGTGAACTATTCCCTGCTTCCTTTGTTCCAACTCGTTTGACTTGTTGGTCTCGTGGTCTCCATCACTTCGCTGTTTTGATACCTCATTGTAATACAGCTTCTTATTCCAGTAGATTCTTTCCAAGAGCTGAAGGCTTGTGGAACTCTCTTCTTGATGATTGCTTTCCTCCTACCTATAGTATTGGTCTTTTCAAGACTAAAGTTAATAATCATCTTCTGTCTTTGTGATAATCATCTTTCGTTCTTGTTAGCTCCTTACATGAAATGGCTTCATGCCTTGTCTGGAGCGATTTCCATTAAAAAACACATCTGGGAAGGTGTTGCTCAGAGAACTGATTCTTGCATTGACACCTCTTCAGTTCTCGACAGCTCCTTTTCCACAGAAGAGATCTGACTAGTCTTTCTCTACTCTATCGTTATTTCCTTCCTTGTAAAACTTTTACAGCAAGAATTCGTCTTTCTGCCCCACAACTGCAAAGAACTTTCTTTTTTTTTCTCTATGTACCTAACATCAAACGGAATTTCCATGAACAGAGTTTCTTTCCAAGAACATCCCATCTGTGGAATATGTTGTCACAAGATCGCTTTACTAAGGGCTACAAGACGGTTCTCTTCAAATTTAATGTCGGTTAGCCCTGCTAGTCAAGTATAAAAAAATAAAAATGTTCTCCTATATGTTTCCAGTTTATCCTCTCATTCCTTTTTCAATCTCAGCTCACACTTTTTAAGAGCTAGAAACGCATCTGTGTAGCGTAGGCCGTTGTATGGATCAGATAGGCGAGGACCGTTTGTCTTTGTGGCATGCTAATGAGTAAAGATAAAAAGAAACAAACTTACAAGTGAATTGTTCATTTGTATGAATAAATTCACAGTTTGTATAATTTGGATTATTCGGACTACTGTTCTCATCTTGACTGTTATTCTCACAACGTTTCGGCCGATGTAACCTCCGACCTTCTTCAGGTGTATCTTGTCGAACTCAGTAATCTTTCTGTCGAACTTGGCAATCTGTATGGAATTTCGAACTGAACCCTCTATTTAATCCATGGTCTGCAAGGACCCGTGGCATAACGGATAAAGTACTAAGTAAAATTCAGTTCTAAGTGACAGTTTTCTGGAGGTTGAAGGTTCAATCCTCAGTGCGGGCGATACTAGGAATTGTGAATTACTGAAGACTTCTACCCGGTCATGGCTGACGGAACGAGAGCATGCTACCTCTGTTTATTAAATAAAGGGTTCCGGTTGAAATTCTGTGCAGATTCCCATGTTCGACAGAAATATTCCCGAGTTCGACAAGATAAACTTGAAGAAAGTCAGAGGTTACATTGACCGAAACGTTGTAAGAATAACGCTCAAGATGAGAGCAGTAGTCCAAATTATACAAATTATAAATCCTCATCTCAAAAATTCAGAAACATAAAATTCAGACAGTTAAATTGTTTTCTTTGTAGAACGGAGAAAAGGAATTAGTCAACGTAAGAAGTGTACGTTTGCCTTATTTTGTCAGTGTGTCATTTCCTTCGCCTCGGCTAGTAGCTGGATGGCCTCAGTAGAAAACATGTTGCATCTTCAGTTTTGGCTAGCTCCTGTCCGCAACTGGATGGTTTTGAAATGTTTTATAAAAAATATGCAGAGCCTGGAAGCGTGTTTGTTTTTGGCAGTTAAAAGAATTTTTTTTTAATAATTTCGTCTTAATTCTGTTGGAGCCTCTTTTTGTACAAAAATGTGATAGATCTTTTAGATGTGATTTTGAGGCATGTCCTATTTGTTTATTTTCATCCTATAGTTTCATAAGTTAAGGATTTACAAATATGCTAATATTATATCTCGTTCATCATCATATTCGGCTTAACGTCTGGGTTACATGCTGGAATACGTTAGAAATTCACTTCCAAATTAACCTATCTCTGCCCAGGTCTTTATTTATCTCTCTCTTAAACCAATCCTTATCACTTCCTCTCATGTTTTTTTTTTTTTGCCTTCCCCTGCCAACTGACTTTGCTACCTCAACTATTCTACATGTACTAACCCAAGAACTCTCATCCATTTTTTCAATGTGACCAAACCAATGAAGTCTCCTGTTCTGCACACATGTTATTTAACCGTTGCATCATAGGTCAGTTCTAAGCAGCAGTCTTCTGCAGGTTGGTGATCCAATCCTTACTACCGGCGATAATAACTAAGAATAACACAACAATTAATACTTTTACTTAGTTATGGTTGACAGAACGAGAACAATCTACATCTGCCGATTAAATAACAGGTTCAGTTCAAAATTCCATTAACATTCCCAATTTCAAAATGATGCACCTGAAGAAGTTCAGAAGTTACATCAGCCGAAACGTTGTGAAAATAACAATTAAGATGAGAATAGTAATCCGAATCCAAATAATACACATTATCAATCCTCATCTCAAAAAATCCCGAAACATAATGATTTAATGTATTCTTAAAGACAACATCTCAAAAAGCAATCCTAATAAAAATAATGTTACAGCTATATATGAGATATTCCATAATGACAGAATAGTTGTGATTGTTACTTTTAAAAGATGGTCATCTCCCGCGTTTAAAATGTTTATATTTCGACAGCAGGTTTTCATTAAGGCAAATCTTATTAAATAACACAAAGTTATTTTTTTTTGTTTTATGAGGTTTTCTTTGTTCAATTTTCCGAATAGTCGATTTGGTATTCCAATCAAATTGGTGTTTATAAGTTCCGTGGGTTTCTTGTTTAAACTTTTGATTTGATTTATCAAATCATCATTAGGCGGGGGTTAGTCTTCGTGTGTAGTACTATCGGTTGCCAGGGAGAGTATCTTAATGTGGCCGTGCTGTAGGAACGTCTTTGGAAGGGATGTTAACGTTCAGGCATGGTACCCAGTTCTCCGAGTGGGGTAATGATAGGCACATCTACATTAACATAAGGGGTTATTCCCGTTAGGGTATTTGGTCTGGATACACAGCAGCATCATTAGGCGTCATGACTTCTGGCTTCATTAATTCTTCTCCTGAGGATTAATCATCTGCTCGGACCGCTGTGGAAATGAAAGCTTGTAATGAGGGAACAACACATTACTTTATATATAGAAAAATATATTTATTCATTTTCGAAGAAACATAATTATTCGACAGTCAGCTAGAAGTTAGCGAGCAACCGATGTGCACGAGTCGAAAATCCAAACTGTTCTTCAATCTATCCCCACTATGATAAACGGGGAGGAGGGAGAGAGAGAGAGAAAGACCAGTATTTTTAATGACGATGTCAGCTAATATTGTTTTCACCTTTAACCTGACAGCCGTCAAGGAGCTGTCAACTCTTCTTGAGCAAAAGCTGACTGCATTCATCATATTTAATACAACAATAGCACGTTTTCAATTCTACGTATCTCCCTCTGAGTACAAAGAATGTCTGGTGCAAGGATTTTAACTGTGGGGAACCCTAGATTCCACAAAAAGGGTCACTATCCTTGTTACAGGTGTGTTTACATCTATTTTATTTTAGTGCTTAGTTTTTAACGGCTAGTATTTACCGACTGTTATACGAGCGTTTATAGTGATAATTTATCAGGGCTAATTAAAAATTTTGTAACTAGTTTCCTAATTAACGTTTTCAATTGTGGGGTGTCTAGTTTTAATGTAGATGACTTTTTATGTTGGTATCATAGTGTATTGTTTTATGTTATTGACTAAAACTTGTTTCTTTTGAGAAGAGGGGGCAGTCATGTTTTTTTAAGTGTTGGCAAATTGAGCTAGTGTCAAAGAGATGCATGGTAAGTATATGGGAAAGTGTTATTGTAGTATAACCGATGTAACAATTAGTTTTTTTATTATTATTGTTGGAGAAACATTCTCCCAAAGGGTATTGAAACTGATATATAACTTAAAATGTTGTGTATCTGAATGCATATGCTAGAGAGATAATTTTCATATATTTTACCAGATATCTCATTTATTTTGGGGCAGATTATGGACTTTCATAATGCTACGGACTCCAAGAAAAATGTCATAATTCACCAGCCAAACTCCATCCTTACAGCATAAAGGAACTTGGAAAACGTCAGGCACCATCCTGAAAGGTGATCTTTTATGCCATTACAAATTTCCGTGAGACAGGCAATGCCGACAAGGAAAAGTCCCCTTAGAGAGATTTCGGCCATTCCAGTTGATATGCTGATCCGTCCTATGCTATAGTTGAGAGAGAAAGAGAAATAGAGAAAAAGAAAAGTGAGAGAGAAAGAAAAGAGAGAGAGAAAGAAAAGAGAGAGAGAAAGAAAAGAGAGAGAGAGAAAGAAAAGAGAGAGAGAAAGAAAAGAGAGAGAGAAAGAAAAGTTAGAGAAAAAGAAAAGTTAGAGAAAAAGAAAAAGAAAACTTAGAGAAGGATAATGAGAAACAGAGAGACATAGAATGAAAAAGAGGGAGAAAGAGAGAGAAAGAGAGAAAAAATAATGAGAGAGAAAGAGAGAGAAAAAAAATGAGAGATAGAGAGAAAGAAAAGAGAGAGACAGAAAGAAAAGTGAGAGGGACAGAGAGAGAGAGAGAGAGAGAGAGAAAGGCCACGAATTGTTCTCTTTGTGCTAGTGAACATCTAAGCGAATGTACTATTAAAATCTTAGATTATATGATCAACATTTATCCTTCAGTAATGTAATATGTAATAAATACATTTCGTATTGAATGTCATAATTATAGTCCAATATGCTTGCATTTAAGATGTGTCTTATCATGATGACTCATCCTATACTTGTTCAATTCAAATTTCAATATTAATGTGAAACCACAAATATACAACTATTAGCTGCATTTATCGGACGGCTTTCAGGAGTCTTCATAATACAATCATTTTTGTTTCTCTATTTGACCCCATTTCTATTTGGCCTTTTCTCTAAATTTCTTGTAAGAAAAAATATTTTTGGAAAGATAATTCAATGAAGAAATATATGTCATAAAATTAGTTTGGAAAAGAAAATCGATATTAAGTCTTATAAAATGTTGAAATTAAAATCCCATAAATAGTTTCGATTTGTTTTTATCATTTAACAGCGAATGGTATAAAATATTTTTTAAAGACTGTTGCATGTCAGCCTTTCGGATTTGTTTTTAAAAAGTTTAATTGAATTACGTATCGTTTGGTCATTATATTAAGGGATTAAAACAGTTTGAAATTTGTTAAAGTTAATTTAAAACGATACGTTTAAATGTGAATTGTCACAGACAGACGATGTGATGTCTGACAATTACATTATATAGACTAGCGAAAATAGACTCCCTAACGGTCGTCTATTTTTGCTAGGCTGCCGCGTTCTTGGGTGGTGAGACATATTTAGTTAAAATGTTGTTTTTTTTTGGCGGGAAATTTTTCTACCCCCCCCCCAAAAAAAACAATCGAGAGCGTACGCAGACCCCAATGTATTTTCGAAGAACAGTTATACGACCATCCATTTGTAACTGCAAGAAGTGAAAAAAAAAAAGATTTCTTTATCTAGTTTAAATTTCTAAAGATTTTATCACTTTGCCTTTAGCTTATACGGTAGAGCGTTGGGCAGTTAGCGTCAAGGGTGCGGTTTCGAATCGTGGCCTTGGTGCTTAAATTATTTATTGTTTATTTCTGAAATTACGGACGGACAGACAGAGAAAGTGTTCGTTATATTATAAGTGGACTAGCGAAAATAGACTCCTAACGGTCGTCTATTTTTGCTAGGCTGCCGCGTTCTTGGGTGGTTAGACAAAAGAAAAGAAAACAAAATTTGTCTCCGAATACCATTTTGTTTAAAAAGGGAAAAAAAAAAAAAAATTTCCCGCATAATTTTTTTTTTTTCGCGCCCCAAAAAAAAAATGGGGGGGTAAATCCCCCCCCCCCTCCCTGAAAAAATCGAGAGCGAACGCAGACCCAATTATATTTTCGAATAACAGATCGAGCGCGGACGCAGACCCCAAAGTATAAAAAGAACCAATTATTATATGATCATTTATTGCTAAATGAGAGATCTGAAAAAAAAGCGATTTATTCAAGTATGAGAATTAAGAGACCATTTTCAACTGTGTCCCTTGTTGGTTTTCTGGTGTTAATTGGTGGAGTATGGCTACTAACGTTGTGTCGTGGGCTATTCCTCTAGCGCTTTCAATCTCGCGACCGTCTTCAGGAGGTTGTGTCTTATTGTTACTAAGAGCCGTATTTATAGTTTTATTATTAGTTATATATCTATTAATTTACATATGTGTGTATATATATATATATATAATATTGTATACACACAGCTATTTGACATCAGAATAACTGGGTCTTCCATAAATAAAAAGAAGAGTAAGGGTCAAACTTTGCAATTTTTTCTCTCATCAATTATCCAACTCCCGAAGAAAGAATCATTAAGTAAATAAGATTAAAGATTTGGCATAAATAGAAATGATACGACAAAACATTTAGCAGCTTCACAAAATTAAAGGTTCTCCTTAGGCATATATTATATGTGTGCATATGGATGTATATATATATAAATACACACACACACACATATATATATATATTTATTTAGATACTGTATATAACATATTTCAGCAATGTACCGCGGTTTCATCCAAAAGGGCAGATTTAGACATCTTTAGTAAATCTCCGTGCCCAGTGGAATCATCGGCAAGCTGAAATGATTGTAGTCACGTCCTGATAGGGAATGGTGTCAACAATGACAGAAAATGGTGTATCTCTGAGGGGGTCCCCGAAAAAATCCGGTGTGGGATAGTGATTAACTAAGACTTAAGACACACCGTTTTCTGTCATTGTTGATGCCATTCCCTATCGGGACGTGACTACAATCATTTCAGCTTGCCGATGATTCCACTGGGCACGGAGATTTACTAAAGATGTCTAAATCTGCCCTTTTGGATGAAACATATACAACCTGACACACACATTATATATATATATATATATATATATATATATATATATATATATATAAGTCAGGTTCATTTTATATTCCAATAACATGTTTTTATTTTATTATTTTTATTTTTTCACATTTCCAAAACACATAACATTTCTGCGAGATGTATTTTTTTACGGTCCGTTTCATTTGCCGTGAGCCAAACAACATTTTTATGTCAATATCGTATCTGTAACACTACAAAATCGTCAGAAAAATTCACAAAGAGTAAAAAGTTATTGGATTAAAATGTCTTGAAAAAAACCTACACTATACAGTGGTTCATTTTTGGGCGAAACCAAATAAAAAACAAACAAAGAGCAAATTCACATTTATTCTGTAAACTAAACAACTTTACACCACTTTTATGTCCCCTAATGAAAATTGAAATCAAGATAAAATGATACTAAACCTAATGTCTAGAATCTTTATTTTAATTTTGATCAAGATCCATTATATGATTTTGATTCTAGAAAATGTCTCAAATTTAAGGCTTAAGCTGAAGGAGGTCTTAAGAAGAAATAGAAATTCAGGGAATCTTGCTTAATTGGTATCTAATGACTAATGGATCAAATTCAATGCAAATCTCATATATTTGAATGTTCTGCATTTTCATAAAACTAAAACTAACTATAGCCGACATTTGAAGCCTCTACGTCTAACAACTGTACTCCAAAATTCATAATGATCGGTTAATTAGTTTAGGAATAAATTCTGTACATACAAATATAAAAAATACCTAACTATATATATATATATATATATATATATATATATATATATACTACGTGTACCTACCCGGTGTTGCCCGGGATGCAGTAATGTAATTTGGGTTTGTATTTCTTTTTGTATATTTTTTAAATTATACAACAAAAGAAATGAAATTTTAGTTTGTATCAATTATCATCAGATTAATATTAAATCTCTCTAAAAAGCAATTTATAAGTGAGATACAGGCGAGAAACACGCACATACACAGAAACACGCAAAATGGTCACATAAATGTTAGTAACATAGAGAAGAGATCGAAAAAGAAATACTTATGTAAGGTAACTCCTATTATATTGTTCAAGTTAAAATATGAGTTATCTCCCTTACATTATTTGAGTGATGCTTAGAGATAAAGACACCATTTTACAAATGATGTGTCACGTGATCATTTTCAATATCGAAATTTAAAAGTTTTCACATATGTATTTCTCTCTGAATGAAATATGATTTTTAACATCTATTTAGTATTAATAAATGAAATAATGTATCAGTAGTTTTTGTGTTGTAATAATAGCGAAATTGGCTGCTTATAGAAAAAAAATGGTTTCTACCATTGTGGCATATCCACCATGAGAGAATTCTCTCATGGTGGATATACCAAAATTATTTTATTTTATTTTACAAGTGCAATATCTTTATAAGTGGAATATGTATCATATTATATATATCATAAAATTTGTTAAAACGCTGATGTCTGCCTAATAGAGAAAGACAATTTTTTCGAACTTTTTCAAATAATATTTTGAAACCACTTTTTACTATGCATCCTTTAATAAATCGCAAGATGTTTCCCTTTTGATTAGAAATCTATTATTTGAAATGTCCGGGTATAAGGACTTAACACTTTTCCACTTGAATATATAAAGTAAGCACTCCTGTATTCAATTTTGAATAATAATTTTGTTTATTTTTTTGTATATATATTCTTAATATATTACCTAACTTTATTTTCAATATTGAGCATCCCTATAGTATTAGGATTTTCCTTGATATCTTGGATACTATTCCTCCTGATATCCTTGAAACAATAATTATAAATATAATTACTATAATCATTTTGAATAATATATATATATCACTATTTTATTTATCTTCCTCCCACAAGGTAAGATGTGACACAAGGTCGGGAAAGTGGGATTTGAAAAGCCAGCGCCCGAGAAGGTGAGCACTCTGGCCTACAAAAAATTCCTGGGCAGCCCCGTCGGCATTCCCCGGTAGGGGCGCCTCAGGCAGTAAGCAATAAACTTACTCCTCCCCAAAGAGGGGAGACAAAGCCTGGGAGGGTGGACCTCCTAGAACTGCAAAGGACAAACCCACAGACCGGCGGAATCAAGACCCAAAGGCCAAGATGATACCGGTCTATAGGGTGTAGTATCCATCGGAACAGATACTACACTTTGATCCTGACCAAAAGGCCAACACTATAGGTTCAATTATCTAAAAGTATACTTTTAGTCTCATATTTATATATATATATATATATATTACAAATGTTCATTCATATATATTGAGACACTAACTGGTCTAGCCGCACTGATGAGCTGTGAAACAGCGAAACAGGCTGTATGTGGATGACTATATATATATATATATATATATATATAGGTTATTCACAGACAGCTGTTTCGTCGTCATTACAACTATTCATTGTTGCTTAGACACAAGCAACACATCGATGCTGAGAATTGAAACTACAAGTATTGTAGTCTGACATCTCCTGTGCCAATCTGCCAACCACTTAGTAATAAGAGAAATAACACTTTGAGGCATTTTTTTCAACTTTTAAAAACTTTTTACACTAGTGATAAGCTTATGTAGAATGCCCTACTAGAGTGCTCGATCTTTTAGCTTATGCATATATGAAATACAGGTCATCCACAGACAGCTGTTTCGTCATCATTACGACTCATCGGTGTGGCTTAGACACAGCCAACACACAAATGCTGAGAATCGGATCATTGTATATGGCTTATATTGATGGTGCCAATGTTTTGATCTAATCATTAATAAGGAAAATAAGAAGATAATGCAAAAATATAATATCTGTGCACATCAATGTTTTCGGAATTAAGATATCAGGTCAAAATCTTGTCAATATTGATGCAAGCCATCTTCCCTATCTTCTTTTAATACACTGTTATTATAGTACTTATCATAGTATTAAGTATATATTGATTTGATACATACTAGGTAATAAATTTACCACAAACAACCAAATATGGCAGTATTTTTCATTGCATATATATATATATATATATATATTGTGATCGTCACAGCACTGACACGTGCAAAACCTCCCACGTAATAATTTGAAACACGACTTGTTGGGGTCCTCCCCCCTCCCCTCTCATGTCCCATGTCGCCGTTATAGACAAAGCCCCAACTCTATCCCCCTCCCCCTCCAATGTATTTTCAATTTTCAATCTCCCGTTAAAGTGAAGTTAAAATTTTATGCCATTTGAATTCCTTTCGCCGGCCCGATGAGTTGGTCGCTATTCGCACCAATGAAACAAAACCTGTTTTGTCGCAACTAATGGAATAAAATCAAAAAATATATATTTTGCTCTGAATTTTCATTGAGCACTCTCATAAACCCGGTTTCAACTTCCTTCGGATTCATACCCCCTGGATATTTGTAACAAGTTAATTATATATATATATATATATATATATATATATATATATATATATATTGGGTAAAACTAATTCCAGCTCCCGGCACTTGAGTTTACATTGAGATATCACTTACATTCAGTCAGTGTCGTATGATAATGTAGGGGTAAAGGCGCCGACTGTCAGCTCGTCGGTTGAGTTTCAATCCTGGCTTGAGGTACTCATTAGTCTAGTCGCACTGAAGAGATGTGATACAGCGAAACAGTCTGTATGTGGATGACTATATAAAGCTCCCTTTCTTGGGTAGAGCTTATTTGTAAAGATATCACCAACTGCCAATAGCTTTAAGGCATAGCTCATTGGGTAAAACTAATTCGAGCTCCCGGCACTTGACAATGTTTACATTGAGATATCACTTACATTCAGTCAGTGTCGTATGATAGCGCAGGCGCCGACTATACGCTAGTCAGTTGAGTTTCAATCCCGGCTTGAGGCACTGAAGAGCTGTTATACAACGAAACAGTCTGTATGTGGATGACTATATATATATATATATATATATATAAGAAATAAAAATCGGATAAATTACAATATTTATTAATTCATCAAGTATTCAAACAAGGAATAGTCAGCAGTAAGAGAGTTCCACAAGCCTAGAGTTCTTGCATGAAGTTTTTAAGAAAATCACTTTATTTTACACTTTTGCATGTTTTATTTCAATAAATATTTGATTAATAGAAAAAAAATGGGGAGAAAGAACGAAATATGCTGAAACCTTCAATTGAGACAGGGATTTTTAGTTCTTTAGTCTAATGTTCAACCAATTTGCTTGGTGATATAAAAAGTATGCAATTAATGGAAGAAGGAGAAAGGAAGAGGAGACGCAGCTGTGAGATTATTCAAATACTAGCAAATATATGCTCCCTCCGATCACATAGTTTTGCAAGGCTGTCATGATGAACGAACTACATACACGGACCCTCAAAAGCAGAGGTCATGCCGGGTAGGATGGCATCATTGCAATAGAACATATACTACAATACACCCTTCAAAATAGAGGACATAAAACCTGGGAGGATTTTCCCATAAAAAGAGAAGGAACAACAGAAAAGATACTACACTCCCCCCCCCCCCAACAAAAAGGAGAAGGTAATACATTGGAAGATGGTCTCATGACAACAGAACAAAGGAGGATGTGATATCTGGGAGGATTAGCCCCACACTTTTAAAGAAAGGAGGAGGTAAATCCTGGGAAGACAATATTATGACGACAGAAACAATACCATAGTGTCCATTAAAAGATAATACAATAGATTTTATCATTTTTTAATTCATTTAAAAGTGTCTAGTCATAAAAACATTATTTTTTATAGTTCCTTGGCGATTTGGCTAAGATCAGAGTGTAGTATCTGTTCCGATCGATGCTACACTCTGTAGACTGGTACCGTCTTGGCCATCGCGCCTTGATTCCACCAGTTTGAGGTATTGTCCTATACAGTTCTAGGAGGCTCACCCTCCCAGGATTTACCTTCTCTTTGAGAAGAGGTTAGTTAATTGCTAATCACCTAATGCACCCCTCCCGGGGAATGCCGACGGGGCTGCTCAGGAGAGGAGGTAAATAAAAATACTTTGACCTTGTGCCTAACCCCCTTGAGGTAAATAACTTGACTTTTGGCTAAGATCAAAGTGTAGTATCTGTTCTAAACATTCCAGCAGCAGCAGACGTGAATTTATAAACAATACGGCGTCATTATCTGGAGAGGAGGTGAGGGGATAATGGGGAGAGGAGGAGGGGGAATAAGAAAGGGGAGGGGGAGAATAAGAGAAAGAAGGGGAGACAGACACATAGCCAGCCAAAGAGAGATAAAGACAACCAATCAATAGCTAGCTTGTACCCTCTTCCTCCTTTTCTTCTTTCTCACTTATGATGGGGCGACGTTAAAAATAGTTTTTTTCTTAAGTTATCCATTTTTTCATTAAAACTTACTGTTAATATCGACGAAACTAATGCACATAAGTGGATAAAATAGTACAATAAAATTAGAAATTAATAATATCAAATATTAATTAATTATGAAGTGTTTAAAAAATAGATATGTAAATTAGCCATTTCAATGGCTGTCCTTAGATCGTTCATAGTTACTATATTTCACTACTGTATTTCAAAGTTCTATATTGTATTATTGACTTAAATAACAGTTTTCATGGTGATATAGGTGTGATAGATGTGAAAAACCTTTGCATTTATTCATTTCGATTATTCTGGCAATCTTTTATTCTGTTAATGTAAAATGTATTGGTATTTACGTTTTTCTGGAATAAACTAAGATGTACTTTTTAGTTGAATTATTTAGTATAGTGTCAATTATTTAGTTGATGTTAGCATCCGTCTGTCTCAGGAGACAATCGATTTCTGCGCCTCAGATTAGTCCGTTACTGAATTGCTCTGCTGCAGTTGCCACAAGTGTAGATAATGTCTGGTTTTGAGAGCTCCGTTGTAACCCTTTGCCTTCTTCTGTGCTATCTCCTCTCGAAACATGCCCTCACAGCACTTCTCCAGCATCTGCGGTCTTCAGCCATTGACTCCCAGCTTGTTGGGTCGGCGCCATCTGCCCTCATGTATCACTTGCAGACATCCTTGTAGCATAAGACAGGTCTTGCTGCTGGTTTGGAACCGGTTGCAAGCTTGCCGAATAGAATATCCTTTGGGATCTCATCATCCATTCGCCTGGAATGGCCAAGCCACCGGAGTCATCGTTGGGTGAGTAGAGCTAACATGATGGGGATGTCCGCCTGATCAAGGACTCTTTTGTTCCAGACGTGGTCCTGCCAGATGATTCCCAGGATTCTTCTATGGTCGCGCAGGTGTAGGGTGTTCAGTCTTTTTTCTTGGTAGGAGAAGAGGACCCATGATCCACTGCTGCAGAGCAGCATTCTTAGAATGCAGGCCAGGTACACCTTCATCTTAGGATTAGTGATCCGCAACTTGATGTTTCAGACTCTCTTTGACAAGTGATCCATGGCTGTTGCCGCCTTGCTGATACGTTTGTGGAGTTCAACTTCGAGGGTGTAATCACCATTAGTGTTGTTTGAGATACTGTTTACATCTTGGCAGTGGATGTTTGTCTTTTTTAGGCTGACGGTCATGCCAAACTCTTTGCTGATGAGTCGGTGCAATGCTTATTCAGATTGTACTGTCAGTGCTGCATCGTCAGTAAAGAGCATCTCACGTATGAGTAACTTCTGCACTTTAGTCTTAGCTCATGGTTGAAAAGGCTACCATCGCTTCTGGTGTGGGGGTACACTCCATTCTTCGTCTTGTTGAAGCCATAGGACAACAGCAGATAAAAAAAAAATTGTGCCGGAGCGAGTACGCACACTTGTTTCATCCCACTCTTGATTAGGAAATGGTCTGAGGAAGAGCTGTCATATTGTAATCTACACTGCATGTCTTCATGAAAAAACGTGATTATTTTCAAGAGCCTTGGGGACATCCAATCTTCTGCAGCAGAGTGAAAAGTCCCTTTCTGCTGACAAGGTCAAAGGACTTGGTTAAGGCGATGAAGGCAATGTATGCTGTCTGTTCATGGCATTTTTTCTTGATCTGTCGTAGGGAGATCATGTCGATGGTTGATCTTCTCTAAACCCACACTGTGCCTCGGGGTATACAAGTTCTGCAAGCAACTGCAGTCTATTGAGGACAACGCGGGAGAAGACTTTCCCAACAAAACTGAATAGGGATATTCCACGGTAATTGTTACAGTCGCTGCAGTCACTCTTATTCCTGTAGACAGTGATGATGCTTGCGTCACGCATTTCCTGTTACACTGTTTCTTCTTAGCATTGCTGCAGCAGCTGGTAAAACATGGCTGTCTTCTTTCCCACTTCGATGATTTCTGGAGCTTTGTCACAATCATTCGGAGCTTATAACTCATAACTGCTATTGTTTCTGACACTGTAAACAGTTGCACTGAAGTGGCTTCTCCAGGGCACAAGCCTGTACAATTTGTATGAAGATCCTGAGCTACCCAGACATGAGGATTTCCCTTTCAACTTCATTGGTATTGTCCAAAGGAGAGCTGAGCAATACATTTGGCACCAGCTTGGCGTCAGGAAAGAATTGTGATATCAAACCGCCTAAGGGGCTCCACTCCGGATTCAGTTTCTGAGTTTACTCAAGTAGCCTTTTCTCCTCCCGGAGATACCTACATGGCAGTGGGGTCACAATACAATGGCCGAGTTTCACGCTGTCATTAGAATTCTTCTTGGAACTTTTGCCATCGCCGGTGACCTGCATCAAGGAGATTCATATGCCCAATGGTGTCGTGTAAGCACATCACCCCTTACATAGTTTAGCTGGCTAGATGAAGCGGTTTCCCGGAGCATGGCGCTTGGAGCCATGTGAGAAATTTAGGAGATGAGTGAGAACCAGTGATGACGTCCACCCTACAAGATGCAGCGTGCCGAACTTGAAAGGTACTACCTCAACTATTTAGTATAATGCCTTAATGTTAATAAAATCAGTGATTTGAAGAATTTAATTAACGAAATGAAATATGTGGATTTTGTTCAATTGGTAATCATGAATCGTTCCGATAGGTGTAGTTTTGTTCATAAATATTGGATAAACATTCCCATGAATCTTACTGTGTTCATATAATAGTGCTCACTACCAAGGAGAGTATAATTTCTTTTATTTATACAAACAGATCTTGCTACACAAATGTAAATAGGTTTCGACAGAGTAAAAAAAATATTTTATCTTAACTCCTTGCCTGACAAGACTTGGCCATTTTTGATTCTAGTGGAAACATATTTGTGTTACAAGACATGGTTATATGAATGAAAATGTATACTATATATATATATGTGTATATATATATATATGTGTGTGTGTGCTCGCATATATGTATGTATGCCAAGTTGATCTCATTATGGCTCATATGTAGAATAAATTTTCTTGATTACATGTTAAGCAATGAGTGTTCCATTTGAATAGGCAGCAAGATATATACAAAAGATAGGTAAAGTGATAGGTAAACGAATTTAGTGAATGGAAGTGAGAGAGAGAGAGAGAAAGAGAGAGAGAAAGAGAGAGAGAGAGGGAGAGAGAGAAAGAGAGAGAGAGAGTGTGAGAGAAAGAGAGAGAGAGGGAGAGAGAGAAAGAGAGAGAGAGAGGGAGAGAGAGAAAGAGAGAGAGAGAGGGAGAGAGAGAAAGAGAGAGAGAGGGATACAAATTGAAAAAAAATGAATAAAAAAACAAGAACAAATATTCTTAAGATATGTATTCATTCAATCAACATACCGAATGATGAAAATGCTTTTTCGAACTTAAGTGTGACAGACAAAAGTAAATTCTATTTTAAGCTTAAGCGTCACAAACTTGAGCATGACAGACCAATGAAAATGCTAGTTCAAACTTCAGCTTGATAGACCTACAAAAATGTATTTCAAACTTAAGCTTGACAATTGAAAGAAAATTCTATTTCCAACTTCAAAGTGACTGACCAACGAAGATGTTATTTCAAACTTGAGATTGACAGACCAATGAAAATGCTATTTCAAACGTAACTGGGACAGACCAAAGAAAATTCTATTTCAAACTTAAGCATGACAGAAAATGCTATTTCAAATTTGAGTGTGACAGATTGACCAACAGAGCCTTTTATTATAAATACTTGGATGCATCTAAAATATGATGCGTCCATTCACTCTGCAAATATCATCTCAAATTGAAACGACGTGACTGAAGGACAGAGTCTCTTCCAGAGATGCAAGGACACATTGAAGAGAAAGGGAAAGGGTGGAAGAACAAAACATGTCGGCCAAAATCAAGATTGCTGGTTCATTAGATCACTTGCATCTCCAAGATGTTTTCTCAGCCACTTGAAATGTAATATATTTCCTATCGTCTGGTGATTTTGAGTATGTAATGGGCCTACAACTAAAAGGTTCAGGCAGGGTGGCATTGATCAGAGGAGAGAGGTTAGAACCTTCACCCCTGCCTCTGACAAGCACTTTCCTGCCAGCCCACTGTTAAATGTAGTATGTAACACAACCCAAACCCACTGTTAAATGTAGTATGTTGGCCTACCCCATCATCTGGCTGACAACCAACTTGACCAAACTTACACACACAGACATTGTATATATATATATATATATATATATATATAGATGTATGTATACTTAGACTGCAAGTCATTATCCAAGCAAGCGTTGTTGAACGTCACGGAACTTTCTCGTTTGTGAATCTTCTTCGTGAGGTTCTCAAATCGTAGAGCTATCCTTCTGGTTTCAGGTGGCAGTCCGTAGAGTATTTCCCGAATTGTTCTTAATTCTGCCATTTTTTTTTTTTCGAGCGCTTTCGATTTTCTTAGTCGTCTTCAGGATTAGGTTTTTTAAAATGAGAAGACTTGAGTTAATGTTTTATAGGTATCATTAAGGGCGAATGAAAGAAAATAGAGGGTATGTGGTTGAGTTCATTTTATTCTATCGTTTGTGTTTGGTTTTATTGTTTATTTATTTTATTAATTCTTATTTTACTGTTATTTATTTATTATTATTTATTATTATTTATTATTATTTATTCCTATTATTACTAACCATTATTTATTTATTTCTTTTATTACTTTATTTTCATTTAATTATGGAATACTTTTAATATGTTAGTACCTGTGTTGAAAGCTATTTTGTTAATATTAGGCTGTTTAGTTTTAATGAATATTGCTTCTAGTATTTTAAGTCTGTTTATGCAGTTATTTTTGTGTATTATTTTGGTGTTAGATGTTAATATTTTCCGTATATCGGCCGACTGTAGTCTTTTGTTATGTGTAGCAATGGGAAATGAAAAAGGAAAAACCAAGAGATATTTTTTATATATTCATCAACGTTTCGTCTTTATTGTAAGACTTCCTCAGGATGATAATTTTAAGAAAAATGTCATGCAAGTACATCGAAATATTCGGTTGACATGATGGATTGATAAGGAAAAGTAGTAGCAGTGGCTACTAAGAGCGCTGGACGAGGGTCCAGGCTGTGAGAAGTCAGTAGTGGCAAAGAGTGAAATGAATATGGAAAGCTTTGAGTGGGTACCATTAAGGCAGTAGTGAAAAAGTGGAGGGGTGAGAGTGTTAGTATGAATACAAATAATTATATATATATATATATATATATATATATATATATATAAGTTATCTTGTCGGATTTTCAAAATCAGACCGAAATAGCATTTAAGCTGTCCTCAGTAGTCTATTTTCATTTGTTATTGCTGTGCTGTGTTATTGACAGTATAATAACTTACTTCACTACACTTTATTAAAAAAATTACTTAGTCTGAACCAGCTGACTGGTAATATTACATATTTTTAAATAATTACCTGAGCATAAAAATCAGCAAGGAGGATAACTCATGATTTATGCTGAAGAATATGAGTTGTCTCCCTTAGAACTAAAATTTTATTTCTTTTTTTGTATAAGTTTAAAATGAATAAACAATTTTTTGTTGTAATTAACTTTACTATACCATCGGATAGGTACAGCTAGTGTGTGTGTGTATATATATATATATATGAAGAAGAATGGAAAGGAATTAGAGAAGCAAAAGCCAAATCAAAATTTAATTCAATTGCTCAGAGCAAGGTATATTCCGCAAAAAGGCAATTTATTCAAGTTAAAATATTGGCTTACGGAAAATTTAACTTGAATAAATTGCCTTTTTGCGGAATATACCTTGCTCTGAGCAATTGAATTGAATTTTGATTTGGCTTTTGCTTCTCTAATTCCTTTCCATTCTTCTTCATATCTACCTGCTCTATCCTGGATATTGAGCTGTATACTCTTCACAATAGGTTTTACTTCTCCTAAAAGTTCGCTTTTAGTACACCTCTTTATATATATATATATATATATATTATATATTTATATATATATATATAGCTTTTTTTCTGAGAAGTTAGAAAATCAATTCAGTGAACCTCACAGTATTTATAAAATAGTGTTGAATACATTTTTTAATATAAAATTATTTGTATTCATGCAAACATATTTTGCTACACAAATGCACTCATTTTTCAAACCACAAAATATTTGAGTGTTATCAGGCTCGTGTACAAAATAAAAATGCTGTAAGCTGTTCAAATTCAAAGGTCCAAAAATGCAGGAAGGACAAACACATGACCTTATGTAGTCAATCAATTTACACCATCATCTACCTCTCCCAGATCACTACCCCACAGATGTGTCATGATAGTCAGATTTAAAGAAGATAGAAGATGGGAGAAAAAAGAAATAGGAAAGACAAAGTCAATTTCAGTTTATGGTCTTGAAAATCTACAAAAATATTGAGTACTTGAAAAATAAAAACCACACAGTATATATATAGGCATATTCATAGTATAGATCCTTATCCGATTTGTCTTGAGCCAGACATGTATATATAACTCAGTCGTATACAAAATTTATGACATACTCAATGTTATATAATCATGCTCAAAACATTTAACATCAACAAATGTTTATATGTACACATGTTTCAGAAATTTTTAATAGTAATCACCTTTTCAGCACAAAAAAAAATCACACTATCGTTTCGTTACAGGTCCAGGTAACAATATAATTGTTAAATTATTACAAACACATAAAATAAAAAAGGTATTATTTACTGAAGTCAACAGACCAAAACAAGTGTAAAAAAAAACAAATATGCAAGAAATAAATGTTACCAAATGCAAGATAAGTTAATCTAGATAGTTTTTTCTGTGTTTCAACTTATTTTAAAGCAGTTTTTGTTCAAAACACACCTCGTGTCTACTCTTAAGTTAAAACAGAAAAAGAAATAGCCATGCCCACCGCTCACGAGGAGGCTTGGTAATCGCTCAAAAATCGAAAATTAAACAAAATATTGGTAGGAAGAATATACAGTTAGGTTGAACATTACATTATTGGATGTGTTTCTACCAGTAATTTGTTTAATTTTCGTTTTTTGAGCGATTTTCAAGACTCATCGTGCAGGGCTTATGGGTGGTGGGCACGGTAAGCACTCAAACCAAACGCCCACAAGAAATTACCTCATAAAGAAAGGGAATTAAGTTCTATTTATGCCAAGCAGGCACAGACAGTAGACTAGCGTACGCCATTCCCCATCAGGCCGTGACTACAATCGTTTCAGCATGCTGACGATTCCACTGGGCACAGAGATTCACTAAAAATGTCTAAATCTGCTCTTTTGGATGAAACCGCAGTACATTTCTGAAATATGTAATATACAGTATCTAAATAAATTATATATATATATATATATATATATATATGTGTGTGTGTGTATTATTTAAATTCTTTTCGATTCACATAAAAGTTGGGTTAATAGTTTAATAGTGTATATATAACTAAATCTCAAAATATAATAATTTAATAAATGCTTTAGAATTTGTTTTAAAAAAGCATTTTTATTCATACAATTGTTTCTGCTTATTTTTAAAACACATTTTCTCTTGATAATAAATGCAAGATGTTTTCAAAAGTTTCTTCAGTGAATTTATATTTCCTATCAGATAAAACAAAAAAAAACCGAACCGTTAACATCAAAATTGTTCTCTTTATTTTAATTATTTATCCCTTTTTGTTTCAAAGCAAACCAATGAAAAAAATTCCATGGTCGCATTCGCATGTAGATGAATAATCAAAACTAATATTAAAATACACTCGAAAAAAAATTAAAAAATGATGTCATCTCCTTCATAATGTCTTCTATTATATATATATATATATATATATAATTATTTTTTTATACAGACATGTACAAAAACCCGCTACACTGGCATGTCGATGTTACCGATCAATAATAATTAGAAACTAAGATCTCATCAGGCGGAAAAAGTCAGATCTTTCACTCAGACGTTCATAATAGGAAATTCCCAATATGAACATCTGAGTGAAAGATCTGACTTTTTTCGGCCTAATGAGATCTTAGTTTCTAATTATTATTGATCGATAACATCGACATGCCGGTGTAGTGGCTTTTTGTACATATCTGTATAAAAAAATAATTATATATATATATATATATATATAATAGAGGACATTATGAAAGAAGATGACATCATTTTTTTTTCGAGTGTCTTTTGTACATGAATATGAATAAAAATAATTATATAAATAGCTCTATTTACTATTGAGCACTATTTTTATAAGCCTGGTTGAAATTCTGTGGATTTTTATCCTGTGGATGTCTATTTTACCTTTACTACTATATATATATATATATATATATATATATATATATATATATATATATATATGTATATATATATATAAATATATGTGTGTGTGTGTGTGCAAGTATATATATATATATATATATATGCATAGTCTCTGAATTGTATACAGAAAATATGATAAATTATGTTCATTCATATCCATATTGATAAGAATTTATTCACAGAGGAGAATTTGGTAATCACCAAAACTTAACTTGACATTTATGATCAAACTTCATTTTAAGGTCGGCTCAAAATTGAAAACAGGAAATATATGGTGGATGGAGAGAGGAAAAGAAAGAATGGTCTATCAATTTTTCATGAAGAATTTTCTTTGCTTGCTTTTCACTTTAATACTCAGATGATTACACATGCTAAATACGATTCGGAAAATCCACCCACACATATGTCCACTCAAGAGGTCAGAGTAACCCGCTAAATGACATGTCTACTAGCAGGGGCGGATCTAGAAGAAGGTCAAAGATATGCGTTTGCCTCGTCCGCAATTTTGATACGTGTTTGTTTTGTTTTTTTAACTAGTCATCGCTCAGCAAGGCCCAAAGGCCACTCGAGGATAAGGGTTAATGGGTTTGTGTCGGATGGATGATGAGACAAATACCTTGAGAACTGCAAACGATGGACTGTACCTGGGCAGAATTTGATTATTTAAGAGGATGGCTCAGCTAAAATTTGTTAGCATTGGACTTGAAAACAACCATGTTGTAGTCAGCAGTTCTTGGAAAGAAACTCTGCTCATGGAAGTCCTGTTTAGCTCTAGGTACACAGAGGAAGAAAGGATTTGTTTACAATGGTTGTAGCTAGACGAGCTTTTGTTTGAATCTGTTATGTATTTCCATTAAAAAAATGGCAAATGATGTCCGGTAACTGCTACTTCATTTTTTCATCTCTCTCTCTCTATATATATATATATATATACCTATAAAATTATATTAGTATTTCTCGTGTGTGTCTGTGTATTTCTCGCCTCTACGTGACGCATTATTTTTTATTTACTCCTAATTAATTAATTATTGAACTCAAAAAGGCAATAGCATAAAATACTGAAACGAACTTTTTTTAAAATCCTATTTTTTAAAAATATAATTATGCAATTAAATTTATAACTATGCATTTCCGTTATTTCGTTAACAAGTCAGCCATTTTAGTCTAGTTGAAGAAAAAAATGAAAGGAATTTGGAAGCTTTTAACTGTCGAATAGAAAGTAATTTCTGGCTTTAAAA
Organism: Sepiola atlantica; assembly: GCA_963556195.1. Lineage (NCBI taxonomy): Eukaryota > Metazoa > Mollusca > Cephalopoda > Sepiida > Sepiolidae > Sepiola > Sepiola atlantica. The sequence goes on from OY744525.1 coordinate 26,133,901, forward strand.
TTCTCAGCAAATCTTCACGTATTAAAAGATTGAAAGATTTGGAAGCTATTTACATCCAAGAATTTTATATAAATAGAGATCTTGTCAATCTATCTGTGGAATTTTTCTCATTTCGAAATATCAGAGATCTTCACTAATTTTAGAAATGGAAAATATTAAATAAATAGTGAATAAAAACTTCCCAACAAATAAAGCGGATGACATGACCGGAAGTCAAAATTGAAACCTAGAGATCTCCAGTCTTACCACCTGTGTTATTTGAAAAATAGGGACCTCCAAAGCATACCACAAAACCGATGACGTCATCATTATGTGCATACTTTACATAAGATGCTTATATGCGTTTTAATTCTTTGTTTTAAATGTCCCCAAAATAAAGTTATATATATATTTCATTATAGTGCATTTGGGACTGTTTTTTTTTTCTTTCTTTTTTTTTTTTGGCTGTTTTTACTGGTTTTGGGACTAAAAAATTTTTTTTTGCTGTTTCGCCTAGTAGCAACAATGTTGCGAGATATTCTTTTAAGATATTCTCTATTTTTCCCTTTTATTTTTTCCTTTTTTATCTTTTTACTTTTTATTTTATTTTAAATTTTTTTTTTTTTTTTTCTTCCCTTCTTAAGTGACATCAATTAAAGCAACACCACATTGTGTATTGCCGGTTGTTGTAATTTCTTATTTAAGGTACTCAATTTCCCTGATGATCTGCCAAGCAAGGACCTGCTTGGTAGAGAAACACGTGTAGGTTAAAAAAAACTCTTTAATTTGAAAAAATGTTAAATAAATAATTTCTGAATGAAAAAATCTTTTGTGGTGTGGAGTGGCTCCTGAACGGAATGCTTTGGTAAGCCTTAAAAAATCACGCATATTATATATATATATATATATATATATAGGAAGTTGTTTTAAAGTAAAATAGTTTATTTAAAGATTAAATTATCGAACTGGGAAAGAAATCCATTCTTTATCTTGAGATTTTAGTACAAAATTCGATTTTTTCTAAGCGGGGGGGGGGGGGGGGGCTATTGTTTACACTTTTTATTTATGAATTCACAGATACTTTACTCAAAAGTGTTTATCAATAAAAAAAATTAAAAAAGAAGATAAATCTGATGTGCTATTTAAGACTCTTTCGCTTTATATAACATTAAAATTTCGATCGATCAGAAAATATTTTATTCAGATTTCATTAAAAAAAATAAGGGGGGGGGGGAAATCACGTCGAAAAAATATTTTTCCTAATATATTTTACAAAAATAGCATATTACAGATAAATTAGTCCAATAATGAATAAGTATGGAAAATTTCGTGAAAATCTGACCACTACTTGATTTTTGCTAGATTTATGAAACACAGGTGTTAGCGCATAAAAATTGGTCACTACATAGGAACGTTGTTTTAAGGCATAAATAAAGTACACACGTTTTTAGTTTCTCATTTTCATTATTTTCGTACGCTGAAAAAACATTTAAAAAATAATCAGCAGTTTATTTTATGTTTCTTCTTTTGAATGGTAAAAAAGTTATGATGATAATATAAAGATATATTAAAGTTATATAGTGTTACATATGGGGGGGGGTTAATTATATGGTTAGCTTTGGAGGTCCCTATTGAACAAAATAATTATAGCTTTGTCGTGACGTTATAGATTCATGATTTATGTCATGTTTCAAAACATGAATTCAAAATAAGCGATAAAAAAAAATGAATGAATGGGTTAACATTATCAATAGCGTTGGAAATTATTTTAATAGTTCAAAACAATTTATTTTGCTTTAACTATTTATTAGCATTAAAAAAAAACCAATTTAATATCGAATATATACTAGAATTTGGGCGAGTAGGGCCAATGATTCTAGTCTTATAAATAGAGATTAAAACATTAGCTTAAAAAAAATTAGTTATAGTTTTATAATAATTTGATTCAATTGATAATTTAATGACCAAACGATACCGTAATAATAATTTAACTTTCAAAATCCTATTTATAAAAAAAAAGATAATTTGATAAAAAAAAAATAAAACGGCATAGTCTTAAAAAAAAAGTGAAACAAAAATGAGAGTAAAAATAAAACTCCCGGGCAACGCCGGTTAGGTATAGCTAATTGATCGTAATTTGAGGAGTGTTCAATTTGTGGAATTACCAATTTCTTCTATGGAGATCCAACATAGACACCCAAGAATACTTACAAAATGATTTACTTCATATTAAGACTGTTTATTTATAGACTTCAATTTAGTGGCAGCTGTGAAGAAGTCTTTACCTCATTCTCTAATTTGACGAGTTATACATATTTTGAATGTTCAATTTAGTCACGATTTTATCAAATTATCAGCAGAATGATTTCAGTATCTGTTAGGAGAAATTAAACTTTTTCATATAAACGAGAAGAATACACGTCCCAGGGCAGGTAAAATTAATTCCCCCCTAACAACCAGAACAGTTTTGCATCACATTTATGTCCCCTTACGACGATTAAAATCAACATATAATGATACTAAACCTTATGTCTAAGAAATTGAAATTCAAGGAATCTTGCTGAATTAGTGTCTAATGACCATGGATCAAATTTAATGCAACTCTGATATATTTGAATTTTCAAATGAGAGTTCCTGGCCATACTATGCCCGCAAAACCCTTTAAAATGTTCCAAAGAAACTGAAATTTGGTGAATATTTATTTATTGATATCTAATAACTATTCATAAAATTTCACAAAAATCCGAAGTATTTGAATTTTCACAAAGAACTTTCATCTCTTTTTTACCCCGTTTGCCTGAAATTAAATTAAACTAAATATAGTCTACATTTGGACTCCTTACGCCGAGCAGCTGCGTTCCAAAGTTCATAATGAGAGGTTGATTAATTTAGGAGTGAATCCTCTACATACAAATACATAAACATGCCTAACTTTATAAAGATAGAGATATTTATTTATGTAAACTGATTATGATGAAGATGATGATGAATGGCTTATATTAATCCGAACTCAAGAGAACTGAGACTACTTGATAAAGTATATAACATGAACCCCCCCCCCCCCCCTAACATCGATTGGTATCACAGAAATGGCTTTAAAGCACCTGAGGGGATAGAAAGACTGAGGAGGGATAGCACCATCCAAACCTCGATTGAAAGAGAACTTAGAGCATTGAAATATTAAGGAGGCTTATTGTCACTTAAATTCCAAGGAAAATCACCGGCCGTTATTACACTAAGTGAGTTATGGAATGGAATAGAGAGTACTGAATATCTGGAGAAACTTGCTGTCACTCAGACTCTAGGATGAGCCACATGCTGTTATTAATGAGAAATCACTGGTAATGACTCATGTGAGAACTCCTTATGAGTAAGAAGAAGAAATAAGAAGTAGATGAAGAAATAACAATAATAATAAAATAACAATAATAATAATAATAAAATAACAATAACAATAATAATAATAACAATAATAATAATAATAATAATAATAATAATAAAATAACAATAAAAATAACAATAATAATAAAATAACAATAATAATAATAATAAAATAACAATAATAATAATAATAAAATAACAATAAAAATAATAATAATAATAATAACAATAACAATAATAATAATAATAATAATAATAACATGATCTACTATACATTGATCAAAAGACTCTGAAGGAGGTGAAGAGCAAACAAAAGAACATAACCATGGCATGGATTGACTACAAGAAAGCCTACGACAGAATCCTCCAAACATGGATAATTGAATGCTTAAAAATATACAAGATACCAGACAGGATTATTAATCTCATCCAGAAAGCAATGGAAACATGGAGACTAAAACTGACAGCCGGAGGACAATACCTGTCTGAGATAAAAATACAGAGAGGCATTTTTCAAGGAGACTCTCTATCACCACTACTGTTTATAATAGCCATGATGCCACTCAACTACATACTCAGAAAGTGTGATGCCGGATACAGGTTTACGGATACAGAACAAAGAATAAACCACCTGATGTACATGGATGACCTTAAACTGTTTGCAAAAAACAAAAAAGAACTGGAAAAGCTGATAAACACAACCAGGATATTCAGCCAGGATATCCAAATGGAGTTTGGAATAGAAAAATGTGCACTGCTAGAGATCAAAAGAGGAAAACTGGAAACGACAGAAGGTATAGAACTCCCCAACCAAGAGGAGATGAGGGCGCTAGGAGAACAAGACCGCTACAAATACCTGGGAGTTCTGGAAGCAGACACAATCAAATATACAGAAATGAAAGAGAAGATTGGAAAAGAATATCTACGAAGAACAAGGAAACTCTTAGAAACTAAACTATATAGCAGAAACCTAGTAAAAGGGATAAACACATGGGCTGTATCACTAATAAGATACTCTGGACCATTTATAGGCTGGACCAAAGAAGAACTCAGGCACCTTGACCAAAGAACTAGAAAACTAATGACTATGCACAATGCACTGCACCCAAAAGACGACACGGACAGACTCTACGTGAAAAGAAATGAAGGAGGTAGAGGACTGGTAAGTATAGAAGACTGTGTGGAAGACACCAAAAAAGAGCTGAAGAAATATGTAACCCAGAACACGGAAAGACTGATCACCACAGCAAGAGACACCAGCCCAACAAACAACCCCGGAAGCACTGAACCCAGAAACAAAAAGACAAGAAAGGAAAAGTGGGAAGAAAAACAACTACATGGACGCTTTATAAGACTCACAAGCGATGAAGCCAATGAAAACAGCTGGGCATGGCTAAGAAAAGGAAACCTGAACAGAGAAACGGAATCTCTGCTGACGGCCGCACAGAACAATGCGATTAGGACAAACTTTATTAAAGCAAAGATAGATAAAACCCAGGAAAACAGCAAATGCAGATTGTGTGGACAAAGAGACGAAACGATAAATCATATAATAAGTGAATGCAGCAAGCTAGCACAAAGGGAATACAAGAACAGACATGACAGCATTGGGAAAGAAGTACACCGGGAAATATGCAAACAACTGAATTTCGAATATGCAAGAAAACGGTACAAACACAAACCAGAAACTGTACTAGAAAACGAAAAACACAAAATCATATGGGATATGAATGTACAAACAGACAAACCCATAACAGCAAGGAGACCGGATATGATAATAATCAACAAGAAAGAAAAATCCTGCAAAATCGTGGACTTTGCCGTTCCAGCAGACCACAGAGTGAAGATCAAAGAGACGGAAAAGAGAAGCAAATATACTGAACTTGCCAGAGAATTGAAAGGAATATGGAACATGAAGAAAGTCAGTATAACACCAATAATCATAGGAGCACTAGGAACAGTCCCCAAAAACATGGAGAAAAGACTAGGAGAAATAGGAATCAAAGGGATAACTGAGACCATACAAAGGACAGTAATGATCAAAACAGCTACAATCCTGAGAAATGTCCTCGAATGCGGAAACCAACCCACATAAGCAACGAATGGAGAACAAACACATGGAAGCACAAAACAACAGAACCGGGGAAAATACAACCGCACGAGAGAGGCGCAAACATAGGCTGACGCCACGAAAATTATGGACAGAGGGTCGAGGAGGGAAAGCGCAAACCAGACCTCCACTGGAAGAGCGCGGACAGCTCTGGGACTATGGGAAGGCTTGTTGCCACTCGGGCCCCAGAGGGGACCAATGGCCCTTATCAGCGGGAAATCGTTGGTAGGTGGCTGTTGCGATTACTGCAAGGTCATCAGCGGTGATGAACGAAAAGAGGTGGAGCATACTGGAGGCCTGAGGAGACTTGTTGTCACTCAGACTCCAGGGAATACCACAGGTTGTCGGCAGTGGGTGACCACTGACGATGACCAGTGTGATGACTCCTAGTGAGTAAATAATAATAATAATAATAATAATAATAATAATAATAATAATAATAATAACAACAACAAACCAATGAACGCAAACCGCCATGGATAATTTTCAATAAAAAAAACGAGCCCAAGTGAGGTGAAAACTGACCCAACACACACAAATTCAGACATACACACATGTCTGTGGTGACTGATACCACAGAAAAACTGTACTGAATGGTCATGGTCAGAGAATAGACCAAGGAGAAAGAGCAATAATCAGACCTTCACTGGAAAGATGCAGAGAATACTGGAACTTTGGGGAGACTTATTGCCACTCACATTTCAGAGAAGACCGAAGGTCGTTGATAGCGAAAAATCAATGGTAAACACCTATTGAGATAATGCAAAGTGATTTGCAATGGTTATCGAAAGAGGTGGAGAATGCTGGAAATATGGGGAGACTTGTGGTCACTCCGACTCCAGGGAAACACGACTGGTTATTGTCAATGAACAATCACTGATAACGACTTGTGTGAAAACTCCTTATACATGTATAATAATAATATACTCGGGTTTGAGGTTGATATTATTTCCTATTTCCTTAGGCGCAAAATGATATATTTACACAACCACGGCAGATGGGAGCCTAAAATATCTTTGCATTTGTAATAAAAGAAATATTTCGTGAGAATTTGGAAGACGAAACTTTAAAAGAGAACCATCACTCCACTAAAAACATCCGAATCTGTAGCCCTACCCTCGTTAGACAGACCCACCCCCTCTCCTCTAAACAGTCATGCCTTCAACATCGGTTGGTGTCACAAAAAAAATGATCATGAAGAGTTGAGGAGAATGGAAAAACCTAGGAGGACGAGCACCATCCAGACCTCTTTTGGAAGGGCATGAAGAGCGCTGGAATAACGAGGAGGTTTATTGTTACTCAAATTTCAGTGAGAACCACCGGTCGTGACTAGTGAAAGCTCAATGGTCAACAATTAATTTGCAAACATCAAGTGAGTGGTAATGTTGATGGAAGGAAGGGAAAAGCACTCAAAATCTCAGAAGACTCAATAGAACATTGTTTTTACCAGTGAGCGATCACTGGTAATCATAAGAATATACGTTGATTTTATGTCATATTTCTGTAAGCTAAGTACACAGCTACAGTCTAAAATGTGTTTGCCTTTAGTGATAAAAGAAATGTTCTAACACTTTGCAAGAACATCCTATATGCACCTACCTTGCGGATATACACCTGGATCAACTCCTCTACAAGCGACACTTTCTTAAATGACAGTAATACTAACACACTCCTGAGATGGAATATTGTTGCCACATCTGTGGAGGTGCAGCTAAGAGTACTCTTTCCTGCCTTTATAGAGTACAAAAACGACTTCTAAATCTAGTAAGGGACAAGCTCTTCTCTTTTCTACAGCCTCTTTCTCACAGAAGAGACGCTGCTAGTCTTTCTCTACTCTATCGTTATTTTCATGGTAGTTGCTCAACTGAGTGTCAATCTCTGGTTCCCCCTGTAAAACATTTACATCAAGAACTCGTCTAGTTACAACAACTGTAAAGAATTTTCCTTTCTTCTTCCGTGTACCTAGAACTAAACGGAAATTCCATGAACAAGGTTTCTTCCCAAGAACTTCCCATGGGGTTGCTTCCCGGCCGTTTACAGCATGGTCGTTTTCAAGTTCAATGTTAACAAATTCTTGTCTAGCAGTTTACTTTAATAATCACTTTTAACTATAGTTTTCAAATCCTATCAAGGTGTTGTTCATCGCCAACTGACAAACTCATTAACCTTTATCCTTGAGTGGCCTTTAGGTTTTGATAAGCGGTGACTCACTTGTAAAAAAAAAGAACCTGCAATGACACACAAGAATAACTTGTGAACATATACGGTGGATATTTTGATATATATAATTTCAAATGTTGTTAAAATTCTCATTAAACATTCTGTTTGATTTTTTTCCTTTGGAATTTAGTTATTTTACTGTTTTCTTTAAGAATGTAAGTCAAATCGAAAAATATGAGAATTTGAAAATGGCGACTTTAACAGAAAACGTGATTATGAATAAAATATGTTTTCAGCTTAAATATACGTTTTGCTAATAAATTTCCTCTTTGGAATTACATTCAAAATTGAAGCTTGAAATACTACTTAAAAAGAGGTGAATAAAAATTTTATATCTACTATATCAAGTTAAGTCGGTTGGATATTTCTAGTTAGACCTAAATAGCAATGCATCTAACAAATCTTTATTTGATTTTGACTACCCAATTTGTTTACTGTCCCTTTTTTACCATGTCCTTTGGAAGAAAATAGATTTCGCTTAGAGTCTTTCTAAAAATACTTATTCTAACTATGAATATTGTTAGACTGGAGGCATTTCACGTTTATGCCCTTAAAACCGCCAGTCTCTGACGAACTTCATAGACAGAACTATCTGTGTCTTATTTCAGATGATAAATTACCTTTTTAATTCAATATATATTAGCCTACTTATTTTCTTACAGTTATTTGAATATCATGAACGTAGGTGAAATATTTTGATTTATAACATATTATTAACATGTTTTCTCCATGCAATGTTACAAGTAGCTTACAGTTTCAGCTCATGTACTTATTAATCCTATCTTCTTTACTCAAAAAACAAATTCGTTGAATAATTCATCTACTTATCGATGAAAACAGTTATTTAAAGACAATTTCACATTATGGATACCAATAATATTTTTTTTAAATTTAATTGGACTTCTCAGATTTAACAGAACTTTGTATTTCCTTCCCAACAAAAACTAATAAAATGGATAGTTGAATACATAGAAAGAGATAAGAGAGAGGGAGAGAGAGAGAGAGAGAGAGAGAGAAAACACATAGGTAAACAAATTTGACTTACAGGGTGATTCATACTTCACTTCACTTAGCTATTTAAAATAATTACCATATGAAGCACAAACATACTATGAACTTTTGATAATTGTTATCTTACTCTCTAATTACTGCTATTTGTTATTTTAAATTTGTTCGTTTATATATTTGTTTCTATATATATTTATTTCATAATCAATCAAATATGATACAAAGAGTCGTAAATTCCTTGCAAGAAAAGAATGGAGCTATGCATGCAGAACGAATGTGAAAATTTTGAAAATTTGCTGTAATTTATAACTCCCATAAATGAATTTGTTGAATAAACTTTCTGTTTTGTATTACCGTATGTTTTAACTTTAGAATTTCAACAATAAATAGCTAAGTGACTTATGAATCACCCTGTATAATACCTTATTAACATTTGTTGCAAGCGGCCTTCAATTAATTTTTTTTTATTAAAACAGTTTTCTGAATTATGGAAACACATGATGAAAAAAAACATCAGTTTGACTTCTTTTCATTTTTCGTAATACTTCATATTTCTTTATGAAAATTAAGTTGAAATTTTGTAATTTCAGATTCAATCCAAATGGAAAGGTTCAATCCAATATCAAATTATACAGAGTTATAGATATATATTAGGCGTCATATTTCTGACGATAGAGCTCAATGTATTTAGAATATAGATCAACTACTTAGGACTATAGGGTAAATTTTTCTTACACATATCAGAGAATAATTATTTCAGACTCAAACGGGGATTAATTCTGAGACTTTAAAGGTGAAGATACCGTTTGAGGCCGAAATAATTATTGTCTGATATGTCTTAGAAAAAGCTACCACATATATATATCACATATTGTATGAGTTTTTGTAGATGTAAATCCGTTGAAACTCATCAAGAGAGAGAGATAAACGAAAATAACATATGTAGGTAAACTAATTTTACATAGAACATCTGATTAACATTTGCTGCAAGAGGCCTTCAATTTTTACTCGTGTAAAATTGTGTAAAAACAAATAAAAATAATGTCAGCTTTTCAATACCGAAAAGATCGCTTTCATTTTGATGAGACATAAATAAATAAAGATTTCCAAAAACAAGGGCAGATAAGTCTTGTTTGGTTCATCTTAATTCATGTATACCTCTCTTCGTCTTTATCAGCTTTATAAATTGCAAAACTTTCTCGTATTATGCCTTATGCTTTTCTGAACAATATTTTGCTTTGATAATCTGGGCTGGTGCATCATCTACTAGTCTCTCCCTCTTTGACAAGGTCCAAAAAAGAGTCGTCAACCTAATAGGTCCCTCACTGTCAACCAAGCTACAGTCCCTGTCCCATCGCCGCAATGTGCTTGTTTTACAAATACTTTAATGGATTATGCTCCGATGAATTGGCTACTCTGGTGCCCTCTCAACGTAAATTCACTAGACCAACTCGACAACTAAATCCCATCCATTCACTGTGGAGGTCCCCAGATGCCGGAGAGCTTTCTACTCAAATAGCTTCTTTCCTCGTGCTGCTGGCCTCTGGAACTCCCTCCCTGCCCCGTTTCCCCGACAGTACAGACATGCAGAAATTTAAAACTAATGTAAACAGACATCTCGCTGCGCAGATCCCAATTTAGGTTGAACCCCCCCCCCCCAACCTTCTCTCTTTTCTTTTTTCTCAGTAGCCCCTTACGTCTACAGTGGCAGCCTGCCTTGTTTGGGGTGAACTATGTTAAAATAAAAAAATCAGAATTGACTGTTTTGTGACTGAATTTTCCCTTGTACTTGCTGCTGTTTCAAACGATCTCTGATTACCCGTCTACTATTCCTCTGGAGATTTTTGCTTTATTTCATGGAATACTTCAGAAAAGTCGCCTTTCCGATGAAGCGGGTCACTTATTACAACCTGGATTGCCCGTGAATGCTGTCGACTTCTCCAGAAACATGTATAAAGATTATTTTGTTCCAAAACTGTCATTAAATCATAGAATCATATAACCTTCATTTATTTATTAATAGCTGTATTGAATTTATTTTTAATTAAATTTTTAAATATTGAATATTGATCATAATCTTTGGAAATTGATTCCTATTCGAACCAATCTGAACTGTATAAATTTGCTTTTATGTTACCTGTTATATTTCTACCTTTTTTCATTTTACTTCAATGTAAGTTCTTAGAAATCAAAAGCCCATTCCTGGGCTAACACTCGAATTATATATGAGATACATAGATATCCGAGTGTTCAATCAAGATTCTCCTCTATCTCTCAAATGTTGAGTTAGTAAAGCAGTGAAGAACACCAATTTTTCTCGCCCCAATTGAATTCATCTGGTCTGGTGGGGTATCCAGCTTGTGCTATTACTTGGAGTAACATACCTAAGAGAAGGTGTACCATCCATTGTAAGAGCCAGTGCATAGCCATGCCGAGGGGGATCTTATTTGGGCTTCGAATACTATGTTATTTTGAATATTAGGTCAGGGTTTATGTGTAGAGTGAAGTATTCTCATCTTAGGTTGTCCTGACAAACCCTTGTACAGAAAGACCGAAGACATTCGAGGATGGTGTCTTGTAGGCATTAAGAACTATATGAGTTATTGAACACATTAATTCTGGATTAATTACATAGGAAATAAACACCATTTATGTTTTTTTATGTGAATTATGTTATTTATAATTATCTCTCCCTCTTTCTCATATATACACATATATATATATATATATATATATATATATATATAATTAACTTGTTACAAATATCCAGGGGGTATGAATCCGAAGGAAGTTGAAACCGGGTTTATGAGAGTGCTCAATGAAAATTCAGAGCAAAATATATATTTTTTGATTTTATTCCATTAGTTGCGACAAAACAAGTTTTGTTTCATTGGCGCGAATAGCGACCAACTCATCGGGCTAGCGATGGAATTCAAAACCCGATGAGTTGGTCGCTATTCGCGCCAATGAAACAAAACTTGTTTTGTCGCAACTAATGGAATAAAATCAAAAAATATATATATATATATATATATATATATATATATGATTGCAGTAAAGTTGTTTTTGAGCATTGCCATTGCTTGACTTAATAAAAGTATTCAAGCAATACCTGTGCATGAAGCTTTTTTAAGTGAGGTAAGGCTTTGCACAGAATCAATCCTACTTTCTAAAGGACTGCCAGGCGACTCAAGAAGAAAAGCTAGTCTAGCTGGGGTGCTAGCCATGCTCCTCATCAGTCACACTTGAGATAAGCCTAGGGCGTTGTCAGGGGTTTGGGTCGATAATAATGTCTAAATTATGACAAAAGTAATAGTGGATTTTTTTACTGGCAACCTTGTGAATTAAGAATAAATGAAAAAACAAAAACAGTCGGCATTTTACTGTCGTAATCACGAGTTACTTTAAAAAGTAAAACCACTCATGAACATGTGGAAAAAATCTGGAAAACGCTCCTGCTAGTTGTTTGAATTTAATTTTAAAGGAGTCTTTATCTGAAAAAAAAAAGATCTTGCAGCTGTAAAACGACAAATTAATTTAACGAATACTAGATAATTTTGTTCTTATTTAATTATTTCAGATCTTAAAAATACCAATAAAAATAATTATTTAAATGTTTAAACCTGTTTTTTAATACATTCTTCGCCGATATATTCTTTGTTTAATTCTATTTTTATTTTATGAAACGAAAAAATTCTATTTGAAAATAATAGATTCCGGTTCTTTACGTTCTAATATATTGTAGTTATTTGATGAACCTAACCGATAAGCGCCCCTAGTGACCCCAGATGAAAGCCAAGGAAATTTTCAGTGGTGTCTTTAGATTCTTATGAAAGATTTGAACCCTTATTGAAACTTATTTCGATGTTCTAACCGTTAACATCGATTTCTATAGAACACAACCAAACAAACATTGATTTTTATATAGAGTGATAGATAGACATACAGACAATATGTTGGCTTTGTGAATATAAAATGTATCTTTTCATTTCCGTGACATACAAATATTTAAAACTGTAATTAAGTTTACGTTTATGTGTGTGGGTTGATCGCCACACAGTTGAATAACATGTGAAATGTCTCTCATAATGTTTCTCATTCTCAAAAATATCAATTATTTTCTTTTTGAAATAATATCATTCGAAATGTTAACTGCGATCGTATTGTATTCAAAGCTGGATATCAAAATGCCGTTTCAATTCTGCAACCGGTTTAAAGATTGGAAGCTCTCTGCCGAATACAGCATGAGCAGATTTGCATTTATGGGGGGGGGGGGGGATATTTCAAATCTACAACTGCTACTTTGAAGACAAGAAAGGATCCATTCTTATTTTGTGTCCATTCAATCTGCATTGCGCGATGAAAATGATATATCAAACTTGACTATTAACAAATAAAAAATGCTATTTCAAATAAACTTGACAGACCCAAGAAAAATGCTATGTAAAACGAAAGCTTGACAGACTACAGAAAAAATGCTATTGACAGACCACAGAAAAATGATATTTCAAACTTGACTATTAACAAATAAAAAATGCTATTTCAAATAAACTTGACAGATCCAAGAAAAATGCTATTTAAAATGAAAGCCTGACAGACCAAAGAAAAATGCTATTTCAAACAAATGCTTGACAGACCTTAAAAAAATTCTATTTCAAATGTAAGCATGACAGACAGACAGACAGACAGACAAACTGCATTTAAAATAAGACAAGAAAAAATGTAACCCGTTGGGTCACCAATTGAGCTCGGGTTAAATTGTTTGAATCAGGAAATGGTGAGTTTGCAAAGCCAGTTGAAATTTGAAAATATAAAAAGACAGAATCCAAAATGAGTCTCTTTCTGCTCGCTATATTTCCATCTCCTTCTACTAGTATCTATTTGCTAGTACCTATTGTTGAGATATATTCTTGAGGAAACGTCTCAGACAAGAGGTAGCGAAGGGGTCAAGTGATTGACCCTGTGGAGTCGTGAGAACTAGAGGCCAATGAAGTGGACGGATATGATGTCACCTGTTCTCAGGCTGTCGTGATTTCTGAAAGAAGTAATTCTCTCCCTTTCTTCCTCCCCCACTTTGACCTTTCAGCTACGAGATGATCATCTAGCTTTATAAATCCATTATTTTTCGAAGAGCTTGAATTAGATGAATAATTATATTAAGAAAGCATATCAAAATTAGACTTGGTCATTGGAAGAAGACAACACACACGCATGCATGACAACGCCAACTGCCAGCAACGAACATATGGATTTCAAGTTGGTTAAAATAATTAGAAAACTACATGATTACATATGGTCATCTTGATGACTCTCTCCGCCTATGTAACAAAAGAAACGGAGAGGAGTTTACATCAAATCTGTTGCTAAGATCGAGGGAACAATGGTTGGATCATTCTACCGCTCCAGAATGTAGCTGACTCCAGACACAATCCTCTACGTGTATGAGATCCAGATACGTCTTAAGATAAAGTACTGTTGGCACATCTTGGGAGGTGCAGCTCGGAGCACTCTTTTCTGCTTTAACAGATTACAAAATCTACTTTAAAATCTAGTAGAGGATGATCTCTTTTCTTCCCTACGGCCCCATTTTCACAGAGAAGACCTCGCTAGCCTTTTTTTACTCTATCGTTATTTTCATGGTACGTGCTCGACTGAGCTCCAATCTCTGGTTCATCTCTGTCAAACATTCATAGCAAAATCTCATCTAGCCACAACTATTGTAAAGAATTTTTTTTTTCTTCCTCTGTGTACCTTAAACTAAACAGAACTTCCATGAACAAAGTTTCTTTCCAAGAACTTCCCTTCTGTGAAACACAATACCATGTCAAGTTTTTTCTCAATTTTTCCTCAGATTATGTTTAATGCTTATTTCCTTTCACTCTTAATAAAAATAGAAAAAAAAGTTTTACCAAAACTTTTAAATAACAAAAGACAACAATTCAAATTTAACTAGAATGGGGATCGGAGCCAGGAGTCGCTTTTAACAGTAAAAACATATGAAACAAAAAACAATGTTAAATTCTGTCAAACTTTTAAAAATTTGATTAAGATTTTATTGAGAATTGAAAAAAGAAATTTGACAGTCGACTCATTTTGCTCATATGATAAACAGTTTTATTTTTATTTTTAATTAATTTTTAATTGTGAAACTATTAACAAATGTTTGTTTGTGTATTTCATACTATATTGGTGTCCATGTTTTGTATCTCAGGGTTGATGCGTTCGCTACGTCTAGCCAAACTGATGAGTTGTGAAAAAACGAAACAGCTGTTCGGATCTCTGCATCCATTTAAAAAAAATTTCTAAGCTGATCCTTGTGTAATTATAGTTTTAAAACAATTTTGTTTAGTTTAATAACCAAACGGTACTGTACTAATTACATTTAACATTCAAAATTATATTTAAAAAACAGAAAAATAAAATTCTAGATAATTAATCGGCTTACTTTAAATAAAAAACAAAAGAAAAACAAAAGAAAAGTAAAAACACTAGCAAGTAACACCTGAGAGAGAGAGAGAGAGAGAGAGAGAGAGATTTAATATTTGGAATTATTTTTCTCTGGGCCCTCCACCCGACACTATGTCTCCGGGTAGGGACAGCTAGTTATATATATATATATATATATATAAGCAAATATTATTAAATAACACAGAGTGTTTTTGCTTGATAATTTTTTTTTTTTTCAATTTTCCAAATGGTCCATTTAATGTTTAGGTCAAATTGCTGTATGTAAATTTCATGGGTTTCTTGTTCCATTTTCTTTCCTTTTTTGCAAGTACTTTCGATTTGATTCATAAAATCATCTTCAGGCGATGTTAAGAAACCAAAACTAACACCGCCTGAAGATGATTTGATGAATCAAATCGAAAGTACTCGCAAAAACGTACAGAAAATCAGTACAACATCAGTACCGTCGGTTTCAAGCCCAGAAGGCATTTACCTTCCGGCTCTCGTCAGCTTTGCTGACATCGGGCAAAGAAAATGGTTAGTCACGTATCACTCTCGTTTGGAGCCCGTCCAGTCTTTCATTAACTTCGGTTGATTGAGGACTTTGGGATGGGTATTAATCAATCGAAGATTCGTTCTCGACAATCAGTCCGGTAGGAACTGGTCCATTTCGGTGACCTTTTATCTGTCGGGCTGAGGTATTCGGTTCTGGGTTGTCCTAGGAGGTGCACCCTCCCAGGCCTTGCCTCCCCTCTTTGGGATGGAGTAAGTTCATTGCTTACTGCCTGACCGGGGAATGGCGACGAGGCTTCCCAGGCTATTTTTGCTAGGCCAGAGTGCTCCTTCTTTAGGGACGCTGGCTTGATTCTTCGCCCACATTCCGAGCTTGTGTCACATATTGCTTGCAGTGGGAAGCAATTAAATACCTGGATCCGTTATTTATTAAGTGTTAAATTAGAGTCGAAAAAAAGAAGAAAAAAAAGAAAAAATGGGGGTAAAATATGACAGTTAAGATTCAAAGTTTTAAAATATTTTTTTTTTAATATTTTTCTTTTTAAATATTTATATATATATTTCTACACGCCTCGTGATTCAACGTTTATTAGCAGCGTTTTTTTATTTTATTTAATCCGTTATTTGTTTTGAAGGGTTTAGTGTGTTTTACAAAAGGAGTATGAGGTTAAGAGTTAAATTTACGAAACTAATATAAAAAAAAATAAATTAAAGGACTTTAAATGTTTTATCACTAAAAATATTCGTTTTTTAATTAAAAAAAAAATTAAAATAAATAAATATTCAGCTCTTAATTTTGATTTTCTCAATCGAACACTCTGCTGGGATTTTTCCTACCATCTTACAAAAGAAGTTTATAAATAAATAAATATATATATATATATATATATATATGAGATGTGTTTTTATATAATTGTTTTATTGGTGATTGTAGCGTTCAGCTTGTCTTTCTGTAGTTCACTTCCAAAGTGATACATATTAATGCAGAAGATTGCATTATTATTCACTCTTTATAGGACGTATTTTTTGTTAATACATATATTTTTATTCATTTTTTACGTACATAAAAGTAATCCATGGACACGTGTTTCTGGCTCACAGCCGTCAATCAGCATGGCTAACTTGGACATCCTTGTCCAAGTTAGCCATGCTGATTACTTTTATGTACGTAATATATATATATATATATATATATATATATATATATATATATATATATATATATATATATATATTATTATTATTAGTAGTAGTAGTAGTATGTTTAAGAAGGCAATGCAAAGTGCCGGGTAAGTTGTAAGCTGGAAGGAACAAAAAAAATAAATCGAAATGGGACTTACTATTTATTTTTCTTTAAAATATTACATAACAGCAAGTGTAGTGTTGGCTGTTTGTGTGTTGTCCGGATGATGATTAAAAATCATTTATTTAATATTTCGGGAAAATCTTCCCTTTGTCAAAAATAATAAACACCAAAGGAAAAATCCGTCTGTGTAGAGAATTCACCAAAATGGATGCCAGAGAGTAGGGTAGGGGCAAACCAGTCTCGCAGAGAATAGAAATTAATAAATTTTAAAATTATGTTTTGTATATAAATGTAGTGTTCAAAAATATGTGTGTAATATTAGATAAATGATAGGTATTGTATGGTGATGAATTAACTGTTACCTTTGATAATATAAACTTTATGTTTTTATTTGTTTCTGGATGTTGGTGTTTTATTTTCGCATTTTTTTGTTTTGTTTTTAATATAAAGTTACTTATTATAGGATTTTAAATTTAGTTTAGGCTTAATTGAATCTAGTTTAATTCGGGTTTTAACTGCAAGACAGTGTAAGGGGAATAACTGTCTGTTACTAAATTGGGTCTTGAATGAGAATTAATTTATAGATTCAGTCGATAGAAGTCTGTGTATTAAATTATATTATTTATATATATATGTGTATTATTGTTTTTGTTTTTTATTTATATATACTGAAAATTGATACATAAAAAATGATATCCCCTTATAACATTTTATGTGGATACATGAAATAATAATAATAATAATAATAATAATAATAATAATAATAATATATATATATATATATATATATATATATATATGTACTAGTAAGTATAAGTTCCCTCCACTCACATTCTTACTAGTTGAATTAAGTTATATAGTACATAAATGAGTAAATAGTTATTCAAACTTATTTTTAACCACAGAAAAACGTGAACCATAAGAAAATCTTTAAACTTTCTTAAATATTAGTTTGGAGGTTTTTTTTGTTCACTGAATACGTTGAATCAAATGAAATATTTGTCTAAAAACATTATTGATAATAAACAATAAAACTAAAAGTCGTTCATAATCACCTCCCCCCCCCCCTCACCTACAATGTTTGCCATTATTTTTACAATCGATTAAGCATCAAATTGTCAGATCACACATTAAGAAAATGTTTAATTTCAGGATGATGTGCATATGAGAGACGGGGGGGGGGGGGGTTCTAAGTAAATTTTACATTGACTGAGACCTCTCCCCCTCCCCGCCGCCGGCATTTATATTTCTCGAACAATTATTCACCGCCCTCTAAAATGTGTATTTCATTTTTATTTTATTTTTAAATCTCCAGATTACTAATCACTTATTTTTTTGAAAATACTTAATGTTTCAATTTTTAGATGGGGGTGGGGGAAGTTTGCTAAACTTAATGTAGTCAACAAGAATGGGTAAAGTAATTTAAATGACCTAAAAAAATAACTACTTTATATCAACATTCATTTATTAATTAATAAATATTGAAAATTTCATTAAGATCAGACAATTTTCTAATAATAATCATAATAATCATAATAATCATAATAATAATAATAATAATAATAATAATCATCATCATAATCATAATAATCATAAGAAGAAGAATTAAAGGGAAAACTGAGATTATAAAACGGCCGGTAATGATGAAAACAGCTGAAATCTTAAGGAAAATCCTCGAATGCGTAAACCAACCAACATAAACTATGAACGCTAACCAGCCACATGAAAATTGCAACAGAAATAAAACAAAGACATGGAAGGAACAGCACGTAAACCCGAGGGAACTATAACTGCAAGAAATCTCATAAACTGACCCCCCCCCCCAAACAATGTGATAGCACCAACCTCAGCTGATACCACACAAAATACTTGTGAAGAGTCAAGGACAATGTAAAGACCGAGGAAGAAAAGCACTAACCAGACCTCCACTGGAAGGGTGTGGAGAGTGCCGGAACCTTGAGGGGTCTATTGCCACCCAAATCTCAGAGAAGACCAATGGTAAGCGGCTGTTGCGATAACGGAAAATCATTTGCAATGGTTATCGAAAGAGTACTTTTCTTCTTTTTTTTTAAAAATTATGAAGAATCCATGAGCGATTGCTCTTTTACCACAAACTTAAGTATTTTTTATTTACCTCCTAGGAGGTTAGACACAAGGTCAAGTGTGAGTTTTGATGAAAGTGTTTTTGTGGAACGAACTGGATTCGAACCCGACACACCCAGGTCCTCAGTCTGCGTCGTTAACCACTCAGCCACCGTTGTCACTTAGACTCCAGGAAACACCACTGATTATTGTCAGTGAGAAATCATTGAGTATGACCTGTATGAGAACTCCTAGTGAGTTAATAATAATAATAATAATATAGAAGTAAAGAGACTTATTTGTAGTCATACAAGAAGAATGTCTTAACAGATATGTCACAGTTTATAAGTTTTCGAATGAAATCAAAGTAGAATAAATAATGATAGTGGTTGTGACCCAACGGGTCACGGGTACGTCTGGTAGTTTATTTATACTACGTTTCGGATGATGTTCTCTTTAACCTTCTTCAGGTTATATTATTCATTAATGTACAGTAATGTTTTTTCAAGTATTTAAATATGATTGTAGTTGATAAATTGCATGTTGTATATGCTGATGTTTCTAATATACTTAAATCTGATGAACTGATGACTTTGACGTTTACTTTTAATATAACGAACATGCATAGCGTGACACAGGCAATCACTTGGAGCGTTATATGAACGTTTTTATAAAATAAATATCCAATTTATCCAGTTTACAGGATTTGAGTACATTAGAAACATTAAGGTACACAAATAATCAAGAAAAATCATATTTCAACACAATAAAACTATCATCAAAAATTAAATATACATTTGAAAAAAGCCGATGTGCACATCGGCTGGAACGTAGTAGAAATAAAATTTGAAGAGTTCTCATGCAAAACGCGATAAATCCAATTTCTTCAAATTGAGAAATTAGACTTTACAAGATGCATATTTCAAATCTAAAATTTCACCATAAAAGCCTATTGTAATTAAAAGCAAGAATATTAGGTAAATATCACATTACTTAAAAAAAAAATGATTTATGAGCGTATTCGGGTGATGAACTGCAACTATTTTTGTAGCAGTAATTTAACAATTTTGAAAATGGCGTTTATCACGTTTTGCATTCAAACAAATATTGAACCTAGTTCATCCATGAAACATGTTTAAGTAAGATCTTAATCATCTTAACAGTAATTAAAACTCGAACAAGAATGTTTCAGATTTTTTTTAGATGAGGAGAGTAGAAAGTGGACCTTGGGTTTACTTTCGGCAGCCTCATAACTCTCGTCCTTCAGTCCTCACATTCCATGAGCGATGTTTCTGACAAAGGGGGAAGAATTGCTGTTTTCTGGGTCAGAATCTATTCATCTAACACTTATCGTTGGTTAGTTTTGACCTTGAAGTAGTATATTTTTTTTTTTAGCTCTTTACATCAAATGGTTGCATGCCTTGTCTGGAGCGATTTTAATAATATATATATATATATTTGGATTTTTCACTTAGAAAATAGATTATTCAGTGAAGACCGGGATTAGTCCAATAAAAACAAGCTCGATGATACTCGATTACAGGGTACAGAGCATTTATATGTGATTTTTTGAAGGCTTACCAAAGCATTCCGTTCAGGAGCCCAATCAACCCCACAAAAGACATTTTTATTCAAAGATTATTTATTTATCATTTTCAAATTAAAGAGGTTTTTTTTACCTACACGTGTTTCACTACCAAGCAGGTCCTTGCTTGGCAGATCATCAGGGAAACTAAGTACCTGGAATAAGAATTAGAACAACCGGCAATACACAATGTGGTGTTGCTTTAATTGAGGTCACTTAAGAAGGCAAGAAAAAAAAATATATATATATATAATGTGTATTATTCAGTCTACTATTCTTCTCACCTTGGTTGTGATATTCACAATATTTGGTTCGACGTATCCGACCTTCTTCAAGTGCATCTTTTTGAACTTTGTAATCTTTATGTAGAACCTATATGGAATTTCACACTAAACCCTTTATTTAATTCAAGGGGGTAGATTGTTCTTATTCTGGCAGCCATGACCAGGTAGAAGTGTTAACTTTTATGTCATTCTTAGTTATTATCGCCTTTAGTAAGGATTGAACCTTCAACCTCCAGAAGACTCTCACTTAAAACCGATTCTTAATCAACGCCATTAATTGTTATGCCATGGATGACCGTCTCCTGGAGGTTGAAGGTTCAAACCTTACTACAGGCGATAATAAAAAAAAGAATAGCATAAAAATTAACACTTCTACACGGTCATGACTGACGGAACGAGAACAATCTGGCCCCCGTGGATTAAATAAAGCGTCCAATTCGAAATTCCGTATAGGTTCCAGAGTTCGACAAGATGCACCTGAGGAAGTTCGGACGTTATATTTGGCCGAAACGTCGTGAAAATATCAATGAAGATGAGAATAGTAGTCCGAATAATCCAACAAATATAAATTGAACAAGAATATTCAAAAATTAATTATGTCCCTAATAACAGTGGCAGATACAGGTGTTTGTCTGCTGGAGGCAGGGAGGGGGGGGGAAAGAGACAGATTAAGATGTATCATTTTCTTGGATGGTTTCCATAAGGCTATCTCTCCTTAGTTCCCATAATATTCAAGGATATTTTAGGCTATCTGCCATGTCTTTGTCAACATAACATCATAAACTTAAGGAAATAATATAAACCACAAATTAGTCTTCCTCTTCTTCCATCACCATCATCATCAATAATACTACTATAATGTTCTCGCTTGTCAATTGTTATGTGAATCTATTAATATTCGGCTCGCGACATAATAGACACTTATACATACAATGCGAAGCGAGAACGTAGAATGAATAAGAAAGAGAGACATGGTTTGATGTTTACGCTTCCGAAGCCTTCTTCTAAAGAGAGCGATCTTCGTCAGCATTCGTTTATATATGCAAGAGAAATATACAAAGGGAGATAATTATACAATGTAAGTGAGGTAACTATGATACACGTTGTTGTTTCTAAATGTAAGATACTACAACTACTACTACTACTAATAATAATAATAATCATCATCATCATCATCTATATAATAATATGCTAAAGCCTTTCATGTTCATACGTACGTTATCATCTTTCATAAACATTTTTTTAAAAAATGGGATCGTCTGATCAGACAAAGATGGGGATTAATCTGATGTTGCTAAGGTAAATAAATCCGACTTTACCCCATTTTAAAATGAATTGTTCCAAAATCGAATTCTGTTGTCCCGTTGACTAACACAGTACAATTTTTAATGACTACATTTTCAAAAATGACATTCGTTTTATTGATCTGAAAAAAAATATTTAGCTGACGATTATTTTGACGAGAATATTTATAGTTTTAAAAATAACTGAATTGCTACAATTTTAAATAAATAAATAAAGGGGAAGCCTATTTGTTTTATTTATTTAAAGAATATTTAGCTGACAATGACAATTATTTTTACGGAAGAAGAAAGAGTCATTTTTTTTTTTTCTTAATAGCATTAACTCTGACAGACATTAATTATTTCAAAAGAAATATTATTACTCATGGTTTCCATTCAGTCTCGAAAGACAATGGATACTCTCTGTAGGGCTGGCTGCATGTGTAATTGTGAAGCAAGAGTTGCACAATCTCAACCACACCTCTCCTGTATCAGCACTGTTTGATTCCAGTGGCAAGAAGTCCGCGGCGACTGGAAACAATGTTGAGATAAGCGGGGAGCACATACAGCATCTGATATTCCCAAATGGTCACTCATTTTAGTACTGACCCGGCTCAACGTCGCTTAACTTCGGCGATCTAACGAGAACGGATGTGCCAACGTGATTATGTCGTATACAATATTATTATTATTATTATTAAAAATAATTTATTGTTTATTAATATTATTATTAATATTAAATTATATTTAATAATTTATAGATTGATGAAGAAAACACCGTAGAATTTTCATGGGTCCTGTGAGTAATCATATAATCTGACAAATAAAAAAATTTAAAAAATAAAACACAGGTAGTGGCTCCAGAGGATCCGAGAGGATGGGTGGACTGAGAAGGTATAGTACCATCCAAACATTCACCGGGCAGAGGTTCATTGTCACTCAAATTCTATAGAAAGCGATTATAAACGGCTGGTGTGAGAACCTCAAGTGAGTTACAATAGTTAGGCAAAGAAGGCAAGGGTATTGGAAATCTCAAAACAAAATCTGTTTTTACCAATGAGAGATCACTGGTAAAATACTTATGCGAGAACTGAGTAAGTAATAATAATAATAATAATAATAATAATTTAGTTTACTTCGATAAATAGACGATATAGAAGTTTAATTTATTCTCGATAATCAGAGTTATTGTTCCTTGTTAGCTGAGTGTTTAAAGCAAATGAACCTTTGTAGGTGGCGTTGTTCAAATAATTTGGATGACACCTTTCTTCAATTCTATGTTAATTTTTAATCATTACAAATCAAAGAATTAAAAAGAAATTAAAATAAAATTTATCCTCGTAGAAAGAGAAATAATTTGGCTGATAATTGTATGAATTGTGATTGAATTGAAAATCAGAAATATGTGTAACGCTACAAATGATAAAATCAGGTAAAGACTTCTTTGCAGCTGACACTAAATAAGATCTATAAAAAAAACATATATATATATATATATATATATATATATATATATATATATATATATATATATATAGTACACGTATTGTATTAGTTTCTGTAGATGTAAATCCGTTGAAACTCAAAAAAGTGCTCAATAACAAGTAGAGCTGTTCTTAAGTATAACTTTTTATTTATACAAACATTATATATATATATATATATATATATATACGAGAGAGAGAGAGATATGTGGATGACCATATATCTATATATAAAGTTAGTTATTGGATATGTTTTTATATTAATATGTATCGGATTAACTCATAAACTAATTAACCGATCATTATGAATTTTGGAAAAACAGATACTGGGCGTAAGTGTGGGTAATATGAGCTATACTTAGTTTCATGCAAAGGGGGCAAAGAGGGTTAAATCCCTTCATGAAAATTCAGATTTCTTTGAAATTTTAACAATAGGTATTAAACATTAATTAATAAATATTCACCAAATTTCAGTTTCTTTTGAGTATTTTAAAGGGTTTTAGGAAGCATAATATGTATACAACCATCCATTTAAAAATTCAAATATTTCAGATTTGCATTAAATTTTATCCATACTCATTAGACACCAATTAAGCAAGATTCCTTGAATTTCAATTTCTTCTCAAGACCCCTTAGGCTTAAGCCTTAAATTTTAGACATTTTCTAGAATCAAAATCAGGTAATGCATTTTGATCAAAATTGGAATAAGGATTCTAGACATAAGGTTTAGTATCATTATATCTTGATTCTAATCTTCGTAAGGGGACATAAAATTGGTACAAAACTGATCTGGGAATTAATTTTACCCGTTATAGGACGGTTATTCTTTTAGTACATATATATATATATATATATATATATATATATTCCATGAAAAATGTCAGTATACTGAAATCATATGCCCTTAATAGGGTTAAGATGAATATTCATATACACTAAATGTAAAAAAGCAAGGAAATTCCCAAATTTTTACACTTTTATTGTCATTAATTAAGGGTATGACTACATATCAACCAAACCATTTCATTATCACATCACTACAGTATAAATCTCTATGCATGAGTGAGGTGCGCTAAAGAAAAATTCCTACAAGTAAAATACATAGCCCTGTTGTGCTCGCATACCCTTAATGACAATAAAAATGTAAAAATTTGGGAATTTCATTGCGTTTGTACATTTAATGTATATGAATTTTCATCTTAACCCTATTAAGGGCATATGATTTCAGTATACTGGCATTTTTCATGGAATGTCACTACTTTTGTAAAGGCTATGCCTCAATATAATGGTCATTTTTAAGGTTTTTTGGAATTTTCTGGAAAACTAAGGTATATGGTAAACTGAAATTAAAATGCCATCAACTAGATCCTAGAACCTCTATCTCTGCCAAAAATCAGCTGAATCCATCAAATAGTTGATGAGATACAGGGTGGCACATATGTACGTACGTACACACGGATAACACAAAATCATGCCTGACCTTTCTGGATCTCTGGGTTGCCTTATCTAATGATGCTGAAATTCTACACACTTATAGAACCTATCAAATAAAAATTGTGCAAAGTTTTAACTAATTTGGTTTATTGGTTTTTGAGTTATGATTGATCAAAGAAATGAGATTTCTAGCATAGGCCGTTTTTGAAGTCTATTAAGGGATAGAGCTCTCTCGCGCCTCCCTTGATATATATATGTATGTTAAAAAATAATAATTAATATTTATAAAAAATATTATATATCTAAATGAATAAATTCGAAGGTTTTTTTCACTTATTACTCCCATAATAATCAAAACGAGTGAATGTTATTTTAATCAAGAATACAACAAAAAAGACTTGCTATTTTGTATATATAGTGCAGATAAACGATTAAGACAGAACGTTTTGACTGCCTAATTAGCATAACTATTTTTAAACCGTTCATAATTAATTAAC
Organism: Sepiola atlantica; assembly: GCA_963556195.1. Taxonomy (NCBI): domain Eukaryota; kingdom Metazoa; phylum Mollusca; class Cephalopoda; order Sepiida; family Sepiolidae; genus Sepiola; species Sepiola atlantica. Next base: position 26,159,514 of record OY744525.1, read on the forward strand.
ATTTAGTATTATGAATTTGGAATTGCATTTGCTTATGTTCGTTATCTATATACAATAGTTTCGTCTATATTAACAGTAATTACTTAAAGTTATTTCAATAAATCGAAAAATATAACTAAAACACCTTCAGTTTAAACAACCAGCGCTCGAACATGACCTTACCGAAGGTCAGGTAAGGCATAAGCGAGAATAGAAAGGGGAGGGGAGAGAGCGTGAGGATGTCTTGCTTGCTTTCTCTCTGATTGATCCCTTTCTTCACCCTCTTTTTTCAGTTTTTACATTTTCCCTGGAAAATAAATAAATAAATAAATAACTCTTTTATTAGTCAAGCTAATGCCTTTATTGTAAAGTTTTACAACAAACTTATTGTTTAATGTTTACAAAGACCTTATCACTATTTTGATTGACAAATTAAAACAATAGTTTAATAGCACTGTCCCAATTACAAAAAATATTGGTTCGTATTTTGGTATGATTGTAGATTAACATCCTCCGCAAAATTACCCCCCCCATCCACATCAAACGTATTCTGCCTGTTTTAGGCGATCACGTGTGAACACCCTGAAAAACTTCACGGAAAGATGAAAAGAAAAGAAAAAGTATTATTTTGGAATTTAAAGTGGGGAACATTTTTTTGTATATAAATTTAATGTAAAATGATCCCTATTTTTGGGGCCAGTTTTAGGGCAGTTAACTAAATCCTTTTTTTCTATGGGAGTTAAATCTGCTGCGTTTTTTTTGGGGGGGGGAGGTAGCTACTTTTTTAGGCGATTACATGTCGTTTTATGACCTTGCCACTCTGACTTAGGGTTAGTAGGAAAAACTTTTTGTAAGTTCCCTAAAAAGATAGAATGGCCCGGAAATTGGGAAGATAGTACATTTGATATATATATACATATACAACTGATCCCCCACTAAATTCTAAATTATTTATTTTTCTTTATCTCCGTTTTCCACCGTATTAACACGCAATCGCCTAAAAAAGCAGACTGTCATTTTTTCGGGGGGAGGGGTATCGGATGGTATTAATCTGCAAATTTACCCATATCTAATTTTTTTTAAATCTTGCCCATTTTTTTTTTAACTATACGTCCCTTTTTTATTTTAATTTTAAGCAATTGATATTAGTTGTGTTTACTTTTCCCGTGAAAATTGAATAAAATTTTTTTAAATTATCTAACTAATTAAATACCTTATTTTTAAGGTACAAATAAAAATATTAACATTTTGGATATTATTGTAGATGAACACCCATCTCCTGATAAAATGAGATTCTACTTTTTTAGGCGATTATGTATGAATACCCTAAAAACTGGCAGAAAGAGAAACAACAAAAGATATTTTAGAATTTAGTTTCGCAAATAAATTTAACAAAAAATGATCTCCCATTTTCGTGCCATTCTAGGGTTTTATGGCAGTTAACCATTTCTTGTCATTGGAGATGAATTCTGTACGCTATTGTTTGGGGGCGATTACATGTGGTTTTACGGCCTTGCCAGTCGAACTTAGGATTAGTGTTAAAAAGGTTTGGTTTGGTAGTTTTGTTTTACGGCATATCAACCCTTTTTGGGTTATTTAATGCCGAATCTGGTCATTATAGTAAAAGTTTTTATGCTTCAAGTTCTTTATATCTTCAAATGTTTAATCATCGTTTTTGGTTTGGTAGTTTTGTTTTACGGCATATCAACCCTTTTTGGGTTATTTAATGCCGAATCTGGTCATTATAGTAAAAGATTTATGCTTCCAGATCTAAAAATAAAATAAAAAAGGGGAGGGAGAAAGGGAGAGGGGCTGTTGTTTTTGTTTTTGGTTTTGTAGAACATAATTAAGTTTTACAAAAAACAAAAAAAAAAAAAAACGTCAATGTAGGTGAATTTCGTCTCAGGGAGCCACAGGGCAGCCTGATCTGGTATCACCAGAGTGTTAAAAAGAAGAATCTCATTTTTAAGGGGATGTAATTTAGCTGAGTGTGTTAATCTACACATTTACAAAAGTTTTTGTTAAAATTTTGGAATTCTCTGAGTAAAATTGTTATTTTTAATTAACGGCTTCCCATCCCAATTAATTGCTGCCCGGAGCGCAGGTAGGTTTTGCTAGTATATATATATATATATAAAATAAATTTCTTTAAGTTAATCAAAGGTTCATGTTGTAGCTGAATAGTGTATGACTAGAGCTCTTAATTTAACATCATAATTATTCAGAGAAACATTTTCGATTGAATATAAACACTGTAGATAAGAGAGAAAACAAATATCATAAACATAATAAAAAATGAACCTTTATATGCAAAAATAATAGAGTTAATTAAGGTTTCCCTTGGAATGTTGAGTGAAAAGCAAATATGTATAAGTTAAATGAATGTTGGATGCATTTTATTTTTTTCAGCCTGACTGTGGAATTTTTTTAATGCACCGATGAAGCCTCCTCATGAATATCGGTGATATTTTGTATATCATGAAAATATATGTTCTTGAAATGGGCAGAAACAATTGTTTGTAAATGAAAGTGATTTTGAAGGGAATATGGAATTGTTCTCAGACTAACTATGGTTTACATAATGTTACACACACACACACATTATATATATGTTTGGAGGGTTTGAATTACCTACTAGACAGGAGACACCATCCTTGAGTGTCTTCGGTCTCTCTTTAAAAAGGTTTTTCAGGACAACCTGACATGTAAATACTATATATATATATACATATATATATATATATATATATATATGTTTTACGGGTAAAGGAGAACTTCAGTTGAACTCTCAGATATCTAACTATCTCATATAGAGATCAAGTGTTTGCCCCAGGAAGGTGCCCCTTGATTTCTGAGACTTTACACTGAAGTAAAATGAAAAAAAGATACATATATACATATTGTTCTCAGAATAACTATGATTTACATGATGTTATATACACACACACATATATATATATATATATATATATATATATATATATATATATATATATATATCATGGACGGCGGCACCGGGGGGGGGGGCTCAAGCCCCCCCCACTTTACGGTCATCAATAATGAAGTTATATATGCATGTGTTAAACCGACCCCCTCCCCCACTTTTTAGGAGAGCCCCCCCCCCCCACACACTTTTATAACTGTCCCACCGGTCCTGTATATATATATATGTTTGGACGGTTGTAATTACCTACTAGACAAGAGATACCATCCTCGTATGTCTTCGATCTCTCTGTAAAAGGGTTTTCAGGACAACCTGACATGTAAATACTTCACCCTACAAGTAAGCTCTGACCAAATATTCAAAATAACAGTATTCAAAGCCCAAGTAAGATCCCATTAACATGACTATACACTGGGTTATACGAGGAATGGTGCACCTTCTCCTAGTAATGTTACCTCAAGTAACAGCACTTAGCTGGATACTCCACCAGACTAGATGAATTCTTGTCCTGGAATCCGGTAAGACAAAAAGACACAAAAATATATACTATAACATAGTTAACTGGTCATTTGGAGAGAGAGAAATTAATGTTTTTCACTTCTTTACTAACTCAACGTTTTACGGGTAAAGGAGAACTTCAGTTGAACTCTCGGATATCTATGTATCTCATATAGAGATCAAGTGTTAGCCCCCAAGAAGGTGCCCCTTGATTTCTGAGACTTTACACTGAAGCAAAATGAAAAAAAGATACATATATATATATACGCTCCCCTAGGGGTGGAGCACTCTAGTGGATGAAGTAAGATTCTTTCATAAAAGGAATTGAATCCTCTAGGTTATCAATATCTTAAAAGATAAACAAATGAATACAAAAATTCATTTTAAAGCGATGTGTATTTCTTCCATTAACAGCAGATGGATTGTTTGTGAATAGCTCATAGGATAGGACGCTTGACTTTCATAATCGGTTGTGACTGATGTCTAGAGTTTAAATCTCCGAATTGATGTGCTCACTATGTTGATGAGTTTTTAAAAGAGGAAAGAGTTGTCTCTGGATGATTATATATTATATATCTATATAGTTAGGTATGTGTGTGCATATATATATATATATATATATATATATATATATATATATATATATATATATATATATATATAGTAAGCTATGAAAATATATTTATGGCAATTAAGCTACACAGAGGCTCCCGCGTTTCATCCCCGGGGGGAATCTTCAGGCTAAAATGCATTTTCATATATTTTCATAGCTAACTACCTAGCTCTACTTACGTATCGAGCACTGTTGAAGTAAATACTGAAAATTGATACATAAAAAATTATATCCCCTTATAAAATTTTATGTGGATACACGAAATACTAAAATTATATATATATATATATATAATTATATATATATATAATTATATATAATTATTTTAATTTATACAGACATGTACATAAAGCTGCTACACTGGTATGTCGATGTTATTGATCAATAATTATTAGAAATAAAATCTCATCAGGCAGAAAAAAGTAAGATCTAAGTGAAATATCAGACCTTTTTCTGCCTGATGAGATTTTATTTTCTAATAACTATTGATTGATAACATCGACATACCAGTGTAGCAACTTCATGCATATGTCTGTATGAATACAAATAATTATATAAATAGCTCTATTTACTATTGAGCACTTTTTTATAAGCCCAGTTGAAATTCTGTGAATTTTTATCCTGTGGATGTCTACATTACCATAATTACTATATATATATTTGTAGAGGGTAATCTCCTAAACTAATGAACAGATCATTATGAATTTTTGGAACATCTATTCTAAAAATACAGTAACATGGACACATTATTTTTTCTGTAAATGTTAATATTTAGGGGGTTCATATATATAAAGTCATTTTTTATATTTTTTCTGAACCGATCATTATAAATTTAAAAATATGTATTCTAAAAAATACGCTGGGAAACATGGGCACATTATTTTTTTGTAAATGTTAACATTTATGAGGTGCATATATATATATAAAGTTTTATGTATGTATTTATTTTTTATGAACTGATCATTATCAATTTTGGAATATATATTCTCGGTAACCCGGTGAGTAACATTGGTACATTATTTGTTTTGTAAGCTTTAACATTTTGGGAGTGCGCCAATCACAACTCATCCCCTATCAAAAAAGACTTTTAAAATAAGTTAGATACAACAAATTTAATAGAGAAAAGAATTGCTCTAATACAAATTTTGAGTTATATTAAGTAATACATTTTTAAAAGGATCGGCCCATACGCGTAGCATCAATAATATGTCTGTGCTTGGTAAAATCATAAAGGATTGATGTAATATGTATTCAAGGGAACATGGTGAATAACGTGGGCACATATTCTTTTTGCATACAAGCAGGTTTATGTGCCTGTGGTCGTCATACTTCAGTTTGAAATGGAATTTTGATTGCTAACTGCACAGATTTTATTTTAGATGTGTCCAAATACATCTATAAAACGATCTGCTAACCGCACAGATTAAATGTATGACACAATGATTGGCGTCACACGGTGACTGGAGTTTTTTTTTCAAAATACTTTGGGATGTCAATTTGTGCGTAGGGGTAAAGGTCACACCTGCACCTAACTGGATTTGAGTTGTCAAAACATAACTACTGTTGAAGGGTCATTTTTAATATGTGAACTTTCAAAAAGTAAAGTGACACTTATAGTTGTATGCATTGGTCATGTGATGTAGGATAGATTGTTTTTTTGTTTTTTTTGTGGGAGATAGAAAATCAATATGAGCTGGAAACAAAGACTGAAAGAAGTAAAGTTTGAGACTCTAAGCTTAATCTTATATTTTAGTTAGGGAATGGACCCACAGTGTAAGTTAAGTTATAATAAAGTACATTTTTTAAAGACAAAAATATCTTTGTTACTTTGTATGTAAATATTTATTTCAGCTTACTTGCGCACAGTCTGTCAGACACAGTACAACGAAGGGACCTGTCAATGGATTAAGACAATGCTTTCTTGGACCAAATCAGAGAGGAATTGACTCGTTACTTACTCAACTATCTGTGTCAACATCTAAGTTTTGCGGATCTTTAAACACAGCATGTGCATAGATCAGTCAGAAGGTATGTGATCCTTGTGGCATTGGACTGCACGTATTGCGGATAATATTAAATAAACTCCCCATGACCTAATTGTATCGCAAATGGACATCTTAAACATCTCTATAATACAATCTGTCGGTCACGTTCTAGGGTGAAATGGTATTTTTAATTGTTTTTAATCAGATGGAATACTGCTGCCACATCTGAAGAAGTGCCGCACAGAACATACTTTCAAAACTTGACAAAGTACAAAATCCACTTCAGAATCTAACGGGGATGGAGTGATCTCTTCTCTTCCATGCAACTCTTTTGTCACCATAGATACATTGCTAGTCTTTCTCTACTCTATTTTTATTTCCATGGAAGATGCTCGACTGAGCTCCAATCTTTGGTTCCTCCTTGTAAGACATTCACAGCAAGAACTTTTCTTCCTACTACGATAAAAGAAAAAATGTAACCCGTGGAACACATTACTGTGGAACTGCTTCCCTACGGATTATAACGTGTTTGTCTTCAAAGCCAATGTGAACAAATTCTTGTCTAAATAATAAAACGCAGTTAATTGATCATTGTTAACACTCCCATAGTGTTCCTCATCTTTCAGCTGACAATCATTTCCGTCTCCTTAACCCTTATCCTCGAGTGGCTTTTGGCTTTGACAATTGGTGACCCAATAGTAAAGAAAAGTCTGTCCATCCTTCAGTCCATCACGCTTCGGTTTAAAATAGCATTTCCATCTCTAAATGTGTAAATAGAATGGACGCATCTTATTTCAGATGTGTCCAAGTATCTCTAAAAGAGCCTCTGTCCGTCGATGTGTCTGTCTGTCTGCCCTGTTTAATTTTGAAATATCATTTGCATCGATAAACGCACAGATTGAATGATCGCATCTTCAGAATGGATCCATTCATGTTAAATACAAAAAAAAACAAGTAAATGAAAATGCCCGGATGAAAAAAAAAAAATCAAATATGGAGTATTTTTAAAAACTTTCTATTTGTAGTCGGTGTATCATAAAAGCCTGGAGGCCGACACTAATTTCTCAGTTTCCTGGTCTTGGATCTACACAACAAGCAATAAGATTTTCTGAGAAAAAATAGAAAGCGAAAGAAACAGCGAATTCTTGCAAAAGCAATTTCTTTTCTCAGCTCAATTCTAATTCTATCAAATCCAGAAAGGCCACCCGTATTGTCTCACACTGTTTGTACATTTTCTTAAACTATTTTAAAACTAGATTAAAAAAAGAAATCTGTGGATATAGCAAAGAAAATGAGATTTCAAACTTGAGCATGACAGACTGACCAATCACGGAACGGACAGAGCCTCGAGTAGAAATGTCTCTTATAGAAATGATTTTGAAATAAGATGAGTCTTTTCAATCTGCATGTTTAGCGCTAAATTTTTGTTTTTTGAATTAATCATGATCAACTGACTAATGGGTTGAGCTTTTCATAGAGATGTTTGAAGAAATCTAAAATAAAATTAGAAAATATATGACCCATTGGGTCACCGATTGAGCTCGGGTTAGATTGTTTGAATCAGAAAAAAATTGAGTTTGCAAAGCCAAAAAAATAAAAAGACTATCCAAAATTGTTTTCTTTCTGTTCGTTCGTTATCTTTCTCTCTCCCTCTTTATCTTATATATATATATATATATATATATATATATATATATATATATATATATCTCTTCTGTCATCCATTTTGGCAGATTCTCTGCACAGACAGAGTTTTCCTCTGGTGTTTATTATTTTTGACAAAGAGAAGTTTCTTTTCCCGAAATATTAAATAAATGATTTTTAATAATCATCCGAACAACACACAAACAGCTAACACCACACTTGCTGTTATGTAAGATTTTAAGAAAAAATGAATAGTAAGTCACATTTCGAATTCGATTTATTATTTTTGTTCCTTCCAGCTTACATCTTACCCGGAATTTGCATTGCCCACAGCCTTTTAAAAACATACTACTAATATATATATATATATATATATATATATATATATATATATATATATATATATATATACATGTACATAAACATAATTTTTATATATGTTTATATATTTGCTAGGCATAAACGGTCCAAATGTGGGCTATATTCAGTTTAATTTGATTTTATGTAAGGGGGTTAAAAAGAGATTAAAGCCCTTTGTGAAAATTCATATTTTTTCAATTTTTGTGAAATTTTAACACTAGGTATTAGACATCAATTAATAAATATTACCCAAATTTCAGTTTCTTTGGAGTATTTTAAAGGATTTTAGGGACATAATACCCGCACAACTTCCGATTTGAAAATTAAAATATTTCAAATTTGGTCCATACGCATTAGACACCAATGAAGCAAGATTCCCTGAATTTCAATTTCTTCTTAGGACCCCTTTAAGCTTCAGACTTAAATTTAAGACCTATTCTAGACTCAAAATCATGTAATGGATTTTGATCAAAATTAGAATAAGGATTCTAAACATAAGGTTTAGTATCATCATATTTTGATTTTAATCTTTGTAAGGGGACAAAAGTGATGCAAAACTGTTCCGTTCAGGGAATTAATTTTACCAATCCTGGGACGGGTATTCTTCTAGTATTATATATATATATATATATATATATATATATAAAATAATTTAATATTTATTCATGAATATTGTTATAAAGCCCTTTTAAGAGATTAAAAGTTGAGCACTGTTAATAGATATTTAAAAACATTCACTTAAGCTATAAAGCAAGGCTTCCATTAAGTTTGTTGAACCCGTTAGAATGTCTAGATGTTTACGGCCTGCTGTATTTGGCATACATATAACTTAATTTCTCCAGTATAACGTTATAATTACCTATGACCTTGAGGATAGAGTGAAAGCGTGTGGAGTCTGGGTTGACTCTGTGAACCGGCTTCAAACCTTGCGACTGTCTGAAATTATCGCTACCCTACACTGATGAGAGCATACGTTTGAAACAACGTCGTATCTAGGTAAAAAATAATTTAATATTTATTCATGAATATTGTTATCTCTCTCTCTCTCTCATATATATATATATATATTGTAGAATTTGGTATATTCGGACTACTGTTCTCATCTTGGGTGTTTTTATCACAACGTTTCGGCCGATATAACCTCCGACCTTCTTCAGGTGTACTTTGGCGAACTCAGGAATCTGGACGAAATTTCGAATGTGTATTAAATAAAGGGTTCCGTTCGAAATTCCGTCCAGATTCCTGAGTTCGACAAAGTACACCTGAAGAAGGTCGGAGGTTACATCGGCCGAAACGTTGTGATAAAAACACCCAAGATGAGAACAGTAGTCCGAATATACCAAATTTTACGAATTATCAACCCTTATCTAAAAAATTCTGAAGCAAATATATATATATATATATATATATATATATATATATATATATATATATATATATATATATATATTATCTTCACCAGCTATGGGTTAAGTAGTATTAAGACTCGTGATGATATTCCCTATTGTTTATAATGGACTATTCCAATATTTAAATTCTTTCCTGTCTTTATTACCTTTCACTATTAATAAACCGAGAGAAACGAAACCAAGAGTGATAGATGCTGTATTAAATAAGAGTGGTTAAAGATAACAATTTAGGAAGAGATGGGTCATTTGGTGAGTTAATTACAAATTGCAGCTAATTAGACCAATTAAAATGAAAGTTTTTTCGAAACATAACTCAATCCCAAAACTGAGGAATATATATTTAGTGCGATTAAAATATATAGGAAAATTTTTTTTAGGGAAACAAACGTTGAATAACTCAGCTTTAGTATAATAATAGATGTGAAATCAATATGCATATTTAGCAATGAAAATGGTATTTCAAACTCGAGACTGACAGACAGAGCCCCTTATAGAGTTGATTGGACGTACCCAAAAATGCTGTTTCAAACAGAATAATAAAAGACCAAGAAAAATGATATTTCTAACTTTAACATGAAAAACTGTGATGTGAAAAACTTAAGCGTGACAGACCAACGGACAGGCAGAGGTTCTTCTAGAAAACATCTACAATAAGATGAGTCTGTATAAAGATGTGTCGACACATCTATTCTTATTATTATATTAAAACTGAGTCAATGAACGTTTTTTTCCTTAAGGCCTTTTCCTATATATTTTAAACACAAAATACACACTAAAATATGCCTTAGTTCTGGGATTATATTATATTATATTCGAAAAAAACAAAAACAAAAAAAAACTTTCATTTTAATTGTTCTAATTAGCCGTAATTTATAATTAACTGAACAATTCACCCATCTCTATCTTAGCAATACATGTATTTCTGTCGCCCATTTTCACTATGTTGATTCAACCACTTTCTAATATTTGTGAATGTTTCTGTATTTATTTACTCCTCTCCAGGAGTTAGGCACAAGGCCAGTTTTATCTTACTCCCACAAGGTAAGATGTGACCCAAGGTCGGGTCGGGAAAGTGGGACTTGAAAAGCCAGCGCCCGAGAAGTTGAGCACTCTGGCCATTAAAAATTGCCTGGGCAGCTCCGTCGGCATTCCCCGGTAGGGGCGCCTCAGGCAGTAAGCAATAAACTCACTCCTCCCCAAAGAGGGGAGGCAAAGTCTGGGAGGGTGGACCTCCTAGAACTGCACAGGACACACCCATAGACCGGCGGAATCAAGCCCCGAAGGCCAAGACGATACCAGTCTATGGGGTGCAGTATCCATCGGAACAGATACTACACTTTGATCTTAGCCAAAAGGCGAATGTTTCTGTAAACAGTCAGCATTTAGAGAAAGAGTAACTTTATTTAGTTACATCTAATTTACATAAAATATATGTAAAATAGATGGCAATAATAAGTCTTCTTCTAAGTTATTTCTATATCATAAGGATAATATAGAAATAAAGTTTTAGTTATACAAGAAGAATGGCTTAACAGATATGTCACAGTTGATGAATTTTCGACTGAAATCAAAGTAGAACAAACAATGGTAGAAATTGTTACCCAACAGGCCATGATTAAGTCTAGTAGACTATATACTTATTTAACAGTAAATTCTTTTACCTTGAATCTTCAAAGTTTTAGCGAATGTTCAATAATCAGGTTTCAGATAGAAGTTGTACATATAAAAAAGCCATTGAAGAAAAAAAAAAAGGAAGCTCATGTGACTTTACCCTATTCTCTAGGGGACACAGGATTAAACCATGAACATTTCTCTTTTTCTTGAATTCACTTAATGAAAAATTAGATAAAAATGTTACTAATTTAAAAATTCAAAAGATAATAGGATTTAATTCGGTGTGACAATTTCATTAAAATCCTGCATACATAGGAAGAAAACAAGTAAAAAATATATATATAATATTTAGGAATACATTCTACACGCTATAATAAAGGCCAATGTGTATTTATTTGTATATATATAAATATATATCCGCCTTGTCACACAAAAGTTAGGAAGTAAAAAAACTGCCGGACAAAACCATTTCAAGTATTTAGGGGAAGGAAGAAAGCAAATATTAAGTCCGACAATCCCCCCTCACTTGCAGTCTTAAATAAATTAGGAAAGATATCCTTCACTCTATTTCCATAATGAGACGTTTTTATTCTTTTTTCCTTTCTTATTTCTATAGCGATTGATACATTTTTTCTTTCTTTTTTAACTTTTCAGATTGAGACGTTCTTTTTTTTCTTTATTTTAAGTTGATGGAAAAAAAATTATGCTTTTTTAAAAGCATAATTTTTTTTCCATCAACTTTTACAGTGGGTGTACACTCATTAATAATATTAATAATAATAAAAAGTAGAAGAAGAAGAAGAAGAAGAAGAAGAAGAAGAAGAAGAAGAAGAAGAAGAATTAAAGTGAAAACTGAGATTATAAAATAAAAATAATCTGGAAAAAAAGACTTGGGGAAATTGGAATCGAAGGGATCACTAAGACCATACAAAGGACAGCAATGATAAAAACAGCTGCAATCTTTTAAAAAATCCTCGAATGCGGCAACCAACTTGCATAAGCTACGAATGATAACCAGTCACATGGACGTTATAACAGGAAGAAAACAAAACCACAGGAAGAACACTACCACATGAACCCAAGGAACAGAAACCGCAAGAAACTTCATAAACTGACTACCTCGGCTGATACCTCACAAAATAGGCATGAAGGGTCAAGGAGGATGGGAAGACCGAGGTGAAAGAGCACTAAACAGACCTCAACTGGAAGAGTGTGGAAAGTACTAGGACCTTGGGGAGGCTTATTGCCACCCAAATCCCAGTGAAAACCAATGGTCGTTGCCAGCGAGAAATCAATGGTAAGCGACTGTTGCAATAATGCAAAGGTTATCAAAAGAGGTAGAAAATACTGGAAATCTGGGCAAACTTGTTGTCATTCAGAATACAGGGAACACCACCGGTTATTATCAATGAACAATCACTGACAATGACCTGTGTGAGAACTCCTAGAGAGTACATAATAATAATAATAATAATAATAATAATAATAATAATAATAATAATAATAATAATAATAATAATAATGATGATAATAATAATCATAATAATAATGATAATAATAATTTATTTATAATTTAGCACTGGGACATTGGGGAGGCTTATTGCCATCCAAATCCCAGAGAATGCCAAAGGTCGTTACCAATGAGAAATCGTTGTGATAACGCAAATTCATTTGCAGTAGTTATCAAAAGAGGTGGAGAGCACTGGAAATATGGGGAGACTTGTTGTCACTCAGACTCCAGGGAACATCACTGGTGATTATCAGTGAGCAATCACTGATTACTGCCTGTGTGAGAACTCCTTGTGAGTAAATAATAATAATAACCCACAGTTGGATCAAGATAATAGACATTGATCTTAAGATGTATGAAAAAAAGGGGAGAAATCCTTTAAAATTGATGTGATTCCAACCAGAGTTTCTGTTTTACGTGAATCATGACAACCACCAAACGATCAATTGAGCAACCAGGGGGTTTTACCCCGCTTAATAAACCGGTATCGTCCAGGCCTGGATTTACGCCGGTCTATTGGTTGTCGGTCCCGTGCAGTTCTAGGAGGTGCACCCTCCCTGGCTTTGCCTTCCCTCTTTAGGGAGGAGTAAGTTTATTGCTTACTGCCTGAGGCGCCCCTACCAGGGAATGCCGACGGGGCTGCCCAGGCAATTTTTAAACAACCAGAGTGCTCACCTTCTCGGGCTCTGGCTTTTCAAATCCCACTTTCCCGACCTTGTGTCACATCTTACCTTGTGGGAGGAAGATAAATAGTATCAATTGACAAACTTCTTTTTGAGACAATAAATCAAAATTACTATATTCTGTAGCAAGGTAAAGTAAATTCGTATGAATCAGAAAGGT
>OY744525.1:26177912-26180412 GCA_963556195.1 Sepiola atlantica
TTTACATTTACAGAAACTAATACAATACATGTACTATATATATATATATATATATATATGAATAATTAAAATATTTGAAATTATAATAATATTTTTTGAACTTTTGAAATATACATAATCAATATATGAAAGCTCTGATTGATATAAACTATTGATTATTGAGCTATATATATACAGGGTGACCCCCCAAAAACGGGCACCGGTGTACACTTTATGTGATATCTCCTTTATTTATTCACCGATTGCCCTTATTTTACAGGACATGGCAGAATCAACGACCGTGAGTATACCAAGACCTCAGTGAGAGCTGGGACAAAGAATACACTGTGTTAAATTTTACTACAAGACAGGCTCGTTTAAGAAAACCCAGGATAGTTTCATGCATCAGTTCGAATGTGAAAAGGCTCCATCCAAAAGCAGAATTCAGAACTGGGTGGACCACTTCGAGAAGTATGGGACCATGGAGAACCTCAACGCTGCCAGTGAGAACCGTCCAAGCTACTCGGGACGTCCCAAAAAGCGGACAGCCGAGCTGGTCAAAAGTCTGAGAGAGTCTCTCCAGGAGAGTCCGAAACGCTCTGTGCGTAAGCGAAGTCAGTCCCTCGGTATCTCCCGTGAGACTTGCAGGACAGTGCTGGAGAACGATATCAGGGCTTACTCATACAGAATACAGACACTGCAGACCCTTACAGCCTCAGACAAGAAGCAGAGGATCGCTATGGCAGTCAAGATGCTCGATAAGATCGAGGAGACACCAGGTTTCCTTAACCTCCATTGGACCTCAGATGAAGCCCACTTCCATCTTGACGGAAAGGCGAACTCCAAGACAAATGTCTTCTGGGGGTCCTCCAGACCCAATAAAGTAGCCACCAAGCCCCTGCACTCTCCTAAGTGCACGGTGTGGGCTGCAATCTCGGTCAGAGGCATCATCGGACCAATCTTCATCGAAGAATCTGGCGCAGCAGTGACAGTCACGAAGGAGCGGTATGTGGAGGCCCTCAAAACCTTCAAGAGTGAGCTCCAAACCCTCTACCCATCGCTCATGAGCAAGTTCTGGTTCCAGCAAGACGGAGCAAGTTCTCACACCTCAAACCAGTCCTGAGATTGGCTGAAAGAGAACTTCGAAGGCCGAGTGATCAGTCTCAAGACTAATTTTGAGTGGCCACCCCATAGCCCGGACCTAAGCCCCCTAGATTTTTTCCTTTGGGGCTATCTTAAGGATAGAGTGTACGCAGGGAAACCCAGAACCATCACAGAACTCAAGGAAGCCATCAGGGAGAAGATGAGAGCCATTCCCAATTCAGTCTGTAAGAATGTCATGAACAACTTCGTTCTGCACCTCAAGAAATGCACGGAGCTAAATGGAGGCCATCTAGAACACATGCTGTAGAACGGAGAAAAAAAGGCCAAAAACCCTCGTGTTTTGATGTGATATTTTGAATATAATGAACTAGTTATGACCAAAAATTCATTTGATTCGGACGAAACACTAAGAAACGGGGCCTAATTAGAGTTGGTGCCCGTTTTTTTGGGGTCACAGTGTGTAGATTTCAATATTGTGTTGAGAATCCGAATAAAAAAGCTCAATGTACCTTTAAACTGAGCAAAACAGAATTATTAAAAGGAAAAAACTATACACACATTAAGGTTGTATACATTATAAATTATTTCGACCCCTTTATTAGGTCTCCTCAGACGTGGTTGTTTATACGTCAGAGGAGACTTTATTAAGAGGTCGAAATAATTTATAATGTATACAACCTTAATGTGTGTATGGTTTTTTGACGTGGTTGTTTATACATCTGAGGAGACCTAATTAAGGGGTCGAAATAATTTATAATGTATACAACCTTAATGTGTGTATAGTTTTTTCCTTTTAATAATTCTATATATATATATATATATATATAAGTCAGGTTCATATTATATTCTAATAACCATATTTTTATTTTATTATTTTTATTTTTATTTTTTCACATTTCAAAAAAAACAACCTTTTTGTGAGATATATTTTTTACGGTCCGTTTCATTTGTCTTGTGTCAAACAACATTTTTATGTGAATATCGTCTCTGCAACATTACAAAATCATCAGAAAAAATCACAAAGGGTAAAAAGTTCTTGGATTAAAGTATCTTGAAAAAACCTACACTATACAGTGGTTCATTTTTGGGTGAAACGAAACAAAAAACAAAGTAAATATAAATTGATATGAAAAAATATATAAATATTTATATCTTTTCTATATTTATTTCTTATTTGTTGATGTAAAGAAATACAAAATGTCTTTTTAAAAATATTTTTTCTAAAAGAACAGAATTTCCGGTTGTTTCATTCGGCATTCCTAAGTGTATACTGTGGGTGTTGGTAGCAGGGATAAAAACTATAGCCAAGCAGATGAAAAAATTAGTGCCGTTGTGGAATTTTTTCCAAAAACATAAGTGGGCTATGAAATGTTAAAGTATATATATATATATATATATATATATATATATATATATA
>OY744525.1:26187912-26217912 GCA_963556195.1 Sepiola atlantica
TAAGGAAGGTTTAATAAGGTTTGAAAAGGGGGGGGGGGGTGAAAAGTAACAGTTGAGATTTAAAACTGGAGAAGATTTAAAGAGATGTAAAAAAAATAAAAAAATAAAATATTTCTATATAAACCCTTTGAGCCAATATTTATGAATAGTGTTTATTTCGCCGTTACTGTTTTGGGGTTTAATAATAGTATATATGTATATAAGGGCCATCATTGACCCAAATACAGTCTGTTTGAAATCTTTAAGGGATGCATCCACAGGAGACAAGCACTACTCATAAACTGGATGCACATAAAAGCCTAGCTACTCCCCCCCTCTGCCAAATACATAACCCCATAATTGCCCCATTAAATACCGACTTCCACTCTAGAAAATTTTCCCAACTATCACCCCTCATAAATATAAATAAAATTAAAAAATACAAACAAATACGTTAATCAACCCATATCCACACCACTTTTTAAGAGCAATAATTTCAACTTTCCCAAAAATATTTCTCCAGTCATTAAGAGGGTAACACCTTCATTTCACAACATTATTATTACTCCCATAAATCCCCACCATTTCTCGGTCATAATACTAATCTCCCACATCTCCCAAACAGATCCAATTAAATGGTTTCAAACCATTTAAAACTCCTACAGAGTTACTGTCTTAGACCGCCCGTATGATACCTTTATTTGATTGATTCGATGTCCTTTAATCCAGGATTTAAACACGAAATTAATTAATGTTGTCCCTTTTAAACCCCTTTAATCCTTAAACCCATTCTCTCTCCCTAATTCCTTTAGAACACACATCATCAAACCCCAAAACAGTAACGGCCAAATATACGAAACTCATAATATTGACTCACGAGAATTATATAGAAATATTATTTTATTTTATTATATTTTTTATATCTCTTTAAATCTCCTCCGGTTTAAATCTCAAATATTACTTTTTCACCCTCCCCCCTTTTTTTCAAACCTTCCTTACACTAAATTTTAACAAACATACAAAACACTCTAAGCAAATAACGCGTCCAAACGAGAGTGACACGTGACTTCACATTTACGAAACAAATGACAACAGAAGCTGAAGAGAACCGGATGGCTAAGTCCTTCCGTGCTTGAAACCGACGGTACGAATATTGTACTAATTTTTCTGTACCAAAATAAATAAATATATATATATATATACATATATATATATAAGGGCAAAATTCTACCCACCCTCCGGGTAGTAATTAATTGGGGGAAGGGGTATACAGTTAAAATATGTTTTTACTTAAAGAATTCCATAATCTTAAGCCCCAAACTTTGGGTAAAAACACCCTCATCTAAATAAATCCCCCCCCCCTCCTAAAAATGAGTTTTCTTGTTTTAGTCAATTATGTGTGAACACTTTGAAAGACAATATTTTAGAATTTACAGTGGGAGAATTAGTTTCATATATAAATTTAAAGTGATCCTCTACTTCCGGTCATTCTAACTTCTTAGTTGGTACGATGCTGATCTTCCCTATTTCGTGATTATAAGGACTATTCTAGACACTATGTATAGAGGAGCCTACGACGAAGTTCGGGGCAGTGTTGAAGCCGTCTTTCTGTAACATACTATTCTATACTTCTGTAAATACACACTCTTGTAAATATACCACCGTGTTGTCTTATTCACCGTCAGCCCTTTAAAGTCACAACACTTATTAGGGCAGTTAACTAAATTTTTTATCACTAACCCTAAGTATGACTGGTAAGGTTGCAAAACCATACGTAATCGCCTAAAAAGTACCTCCCGCTAAGAAATAATGCACAGAATTTATCTCCTACAGAAAAAAAAAAAATTGTTAACTGCCTGAAAACTCTAAGCTGGTCAGGAATAGGGGGATCGTTTTATATTAAATTTATATGTGAAACTGATCCCCACTTAAAATTCTAAAATAATTGCTTTGTTTGTTTTCTTTCCAACAGTTTGTTCAGGGTGTTCACACATAATCGCCTAAAAAAAGTAGAATCTCATTGGAGGAGGAGTTTTGAGTGATTTAATTGAGGGTGTTTATCTACAGTAATACCAAAACTTTTTTAATTTTAGGTACGTCTTAAAAATAAGGTATTTAACTTGTTAACTAATTTTAAATAAGTTATTTAATTTTCACGGAAAAGGTCAATACAATTAAACAAATCAATCGCTTAAAATTTAAAGAAAAGAAAGCAATATCCTTAAAGTGGCTGTTAAAAAAGTGTAGTTAAAAAAAATATAAGATTTGAGCAAAAAATATGGGAAAATTTGTAGATTAACACCCAAGTTTTTAGGGCGTTCACACATAATCACCTTTTTTTTTTGGGGGGGGGGGATTTAGCAACAAATTTATTACTTTTATCACACTTTACAAATCAGCTATTTAATTAGCTAATTCTTAAAATACAGTTACCAATTTTTCACACAAAATTTAAAAAACTACAAAAATTAAATCTTTAAAATAAAAAAAAAATCATTACTCTTTCTTGGCCTTTTGGCTAAGATCAAAGTGTAGTATCTGTTCCGATGGATACTGCACCCCATAGACTGGTATCTTTTGGCCTTCGGGGCTTGATTCCGCCGGTCTATGGGTGTGTCCTGTGCAGTTCTAGGAGGTCCACCCTCCCAGGCTTTGCCTCCCCTCTTTGGGGAGGAGTAAGTTTATTGCTTACTGCCTGAGGTGCCCCTACCGGGGAATGCCGACGGGGCTGCCCAGGCAATTTTTAATGGCCAGAGTGCTCACCTCTCGGGCGCTGGCTTTTCAAGTCCCACTTTCCCGACCCGATCTTGGGTCACATCTTACCTTGTGGGAGTAAGATAAAACTGGCCTTGTACCTAACCTCCTGGAGAGGAGGTAAATAAATACTCATAGAATTCCATGTCAGGAATAATGTAGGACTGTAAGTTAAAAATTCTGGTTTTCTAGGAATTTTTTAAAAGTTTCAAAAAAATAAACGCATCTCTCTAAAACTGGTTTTGCTCCAATAGTTTCTTTCCTCGTGCCGCCGGCATCTGACCACCCCCCCCCTCCCGCTATATCCCCCCCCCCCCCCACTCTACTGAAATGCAGAAATTTAAAACCAATGTGATCAAGCATCTTACGACATAGCTCACAACTTAGGATGACCTCCAAAACTTACTCCCTAACTCTCAGTAGCCCCTTACGTTTACAGTGGCAACTTGCCATGTTTGGGGTAAACTAAGTTGAGAACAAAAAAAAATTTCATAAACTGTGATGTATTTGTTAAAGAATATTTTTTGAATAACTAAAATTAATAAGTTTCTTTACTTCTAGTTATCCTCATATAGATATAAAGCGACTTATTATTTTGCTATCTAACTGACATACATGCTTACGGTGTGTCCGAACACACTATGTAAATTAGATGGAAAGAGAGAGGCGTTCTTTCTCTAAATGCCCACAGAGACATTTAAAATATTAGTGGTTGAATCAGCATAGAGTGTAAATGGGCGAGAGAAATACACAGATAGCTAAGAGAGAGAAAGAGAGAGAGAAAGAGAGAGAGAGAAAGAGAGAGAGAGATAGAGAGAGATAGAGAGAGAAAGAGAGAAAGAGAGATAGAGAGAGAGAGAAAGAGAGAGAGAAAGAGAGAGAGAGAAAGAGAGAGAGAAAGAGAGAAAGAGAGAGAGAGAAAGAGAGAAAGAAAGAAAGAGAGAAAGAGAGAAAGAAAGAAAGAAAGAGAGAGAGAGAGAGAGAGAAAGAGAGAGAGAGAGAGAGAGAGAGAAAGAGAGAGAGAGAGAGAGAGAGAAAGAGAGAGAAAGAGAGAGAGAGATGGGTGACTTGTTCAGTTAATTACAAATTATGGCTGATTAGAACAATTAAAACAGATTTTTTTAAAAACATAACTCAATCCCAGAACTAAGGTATATTTTAGCATGTATTTTGTGTTATTAAAGTATATAGGAAAAACTCTTTAGAGAAACAATCATTGATTGACTCACATTTATTATAATAATAGAGGGAAAGAGAGGAAATAGGATGAATGAACATCTTTATTCTTCTGTTAAAAAATTTAAAATGTTATTGTATTTCTTCTAGTCAACTAAAAAATATATAAAAATATTTTTTTAGTCATTCTATTTTAAATAATTTAAGAATCATCCTTTGATATTTGACATCAACATGCATTTCGGACTAACATGTATACACTTATCTCCGTTCATATTAATCTATTTCAACATTACTCATCCATCAGCAAGTTTTCCCCAAAGGATTTTATGGGCATAAAAATTATTAACATATGTCAGCAGTTACACGGAAACACGCACGACTGCGCATGCACATAATTGTGTATATATGTGTACCCGACTTATATATACATGTGCAGTTGCGTGTGTTCGGTTGTGACTGAAATACTTGGAGTTCATCCGCCCTTCTTCCCAGCAAGACCGGATGTGAACTTAGGTCCGTTTTTATGGGGGGGGGGGGGATCCAGCTCTCACAAAAAAAAGAGGTGGGGGGCTCCATCGGCATTTCCCTGTGTGTGCGCCTCTGGTGATCGACAATAAACCAATCCTTCTTTCCTTGGGAGGAGGTTATGCCTGGAAGGATGACCTTCTGTGACTAAACAGAACCATACTTCACATTTACTGTTAATCTTTACAGACAGAAAAAAAAACATGATCACATTCAGAATTTTCTTTGTTTTTTTTTTACTAATGAGTCACTGTTTACCAAGGCCAAAAGCTACTCGAAGATAAGGGCTAATGTGATGGATGGATTTTCGGTTTAATGATGAAGAATAGTATGAGAGGATTAAAAATGATTAGTTTGATTACTTATGGTGACGGTTTATGACAAGTATCTGTTGACAGTGGATTTGAAGATGGTCATGTTATAGTTCACAGGAAAGCAGTCCCATGGTAATGTGTTCCACAGGTGCGAAGTTCTTGCAAAGAAACTCTGTTGTGAAAAGAAAGGAAAGTTCTTTTCAGTTGTGGTAGACATACGAGTTCTTGCTGTGAATGTCTTACAGGGAGGAACCAGTTATTAGAGCTCAGCCGATCATCTTCCATGGAAATAACGATAGAGCAGAGAAAGACTAGCAATGTCTCTTCTGTGAGAAAGGGGCTGCAGAGAAGAGCAAACCATGTTAAGATAAATGGTTACATTTATTGCGTGTTTCAAATTAGGTTCAGTTATTAGCTCTGTATTGTTTAAAATTTTTTAAAATATATAAACGCTTTGGAGATTTTATTTTCATAATTTTAACATAATTCATCTCAGAAAACTTGATTTTATTTTAACTTTCATTTACTATATTTAAAAAAAAAAATTAAAACTTTTAAGTTATTTGAAAAATAACATTCCTTGATAATTCAGTTAATTTAAAAAAGTAAAAGTAAATAATAGTAATAAAGTGAGATCGCCACCCCCTTAAACAACAACAAAACCCTAACCCTTAAACAACAACAAAACCCTAACCCTTAAACAACAACAAACCCTAACCCTTAAACAAAACCCTAACCCTTAAACCACAAAACCCTAACCCTTAAACAACAACAAAACCCTAACCCTTAAAAAACAACAAAAACGCTAACCCTTAAACAACAACAAAACCCAACCCTTAAACAACAACAAAACCCTAACCCTTAAACAACAACAAAACCCTAACCCTTAAACAACAACAAAACCCTAACCCTTAAACAACAACAAAACCCTAACCCTTAAACAACAAGCTAACCCTAACCCTTAAACAACAACAAAAACCCTGACACTTCAACAACAACAAAAGCGCTAACCCTAACCCTTAAACAACAACAAAAACACTAACACTAAAACAAAAAAAACTCTAACCCTTAAACAACAACAAAAACCCTAACCCTAAAACAACAACAAAAACTCTAACCATTAAACAACAACAAAAACCCTAATCCTTAAACAACAACAAAAACCCTAATCCTTAAACAACAACAAAAACAAAAACCCTTAAACAACAAAAACCCTAACCCTAAAACAACAACAAAAACCCTAACCCTTAAACAACAACAAAAACCCTAACCCTAAAACAACAAAAACGCTAACCCTTAAACAACAACAAAAACCCTAACCCTTAAACAACAAAAACCCTAACCCTAAAACAACAACAAAAACCCTAACCCTTAAACAACAACAAAAACGCTAACCCTTAAACAACAACAAAAACGCTAACCCTTAAACAACAACAAGAACCCTAACCCTAAAACAACAACAAAAACCCTAACCCGTAAACAACAACAAAAACTCTAACCCTTAAACAACAAAAACCCTAACCCTAACCCTTAAACAACAACAAAAACGCTAACCCTAACGCTTAACCAACAACGAAAACCCTAACGCTTAACCAACAAAAAAAAAACCCTAACCCTAAAACAACAAAAACGCTAACCCTAATCCTTAAACAACAACAAAAACCCTTAAACAACAACAAAAACAAAAACCCTTAAACAACAACAAAAACAAAAACCCTTAAACAACAACAAAAACCCTAACCCTTAAACAACAGCAAAAACCCTTAAACAACAACAAAAACAAATACCCTTAAACAACAACAAAAACCCTAACCCTTAAACAACAACAAAAACCCTAACCCTTAAACAACAACAAATACGCTAACCCTAACCCTTAAACAACAAAAACGCTAACCCTAATCCTTAAACAACAAGAAAAACCCTAACCCTTAAATAACAAAAACCCTAACCCTTAAACAACAACAAAAACAAAAACCCTATAACAACAACAAAACCTCTAACCCTAAAACAACAAAAACGCTAACCCTAATCCTTAAACAACAACAAAAACCCTAACCCTAAAACAACAACAAAAACCCTAACCCTAAAACAACAACAAAAACCCTAACCCTAAAACAACAACAAAAACCCTAACCCTAAAACAACAAAAACCCTAACCCTAAAACAACAACAAAAACCCTAACCCTTAAACAACAACAAAAACCCTAACCCTAAAACAACAACAAAAACCCTAACCCTAAAACAACAACAAAAACCCTAACCCTAAAACAACAACAAAAACCCTAACCCTAAAACAACAACAAAAACCCTAACCCTTAAACAACAACAAAAACCCTAACCCTAAAACAACAACAAAAACCCTAACCCTAAAACAACAACAAAAACCCTAACCCTAAAACAACAACAAAAACCCTAACCCTAAAACAACAACAAAAACCCTAACCCTTAAACAACAACAAAAACCCTAACCCTAAAACAACAACAAAAACCCTAACCCTAAAACAACAACAAAAACCCTAACCCTTAAACAACAACAAAAACCCTAACCCTAAAACAACAACAAAAACCCTAACCCTAAAACAACAAAAACCCTAACCCTTAAACAACAACAAAAACCCTAACCCTTAAACAACGAAAAAAACTCTAACCCTTAAACAATAACAAAAAAAACCCTAACCCTTTAACAACAACAACAAAAACCCTAACCCTTAAACAACAACAAAAACCCTAATCCTTAAACAACAACAAAAACCCTAACCCTTTAACAACAACAACAAAAACCCTAACCCTTAAACAACAACAAAAACCCTAATCCTTAAACAACAACAAAAACCCTAACCCTTAAACAACAACAAAAACCCTAACCCTTAAACAACAACAAAAACCCTAACCCTTAAACAACAACAAAAACCCTAACCCTTAAACAACAACAAAAACACACACGTGCTGACACCAGACCTGACTAGCACAAAACAAAATGGTTGTGATGTGTTAAGGACGATTGAAAAATTGGGGAGGTAGAACACCAACCAGACCTCCACTGGAAAGATGCAAAGAGTACTGGAACCTTGTGCAGACTTCCACTCAAATTCCAAAAAAGACTAATGGTGGTTGCCAGCGAGAAATTTATAGTAAAAGGTTGTTACGATAATGCAAAATGATTTGCAGCAGTTATTGAAAGAGGTGCAGAGTACTGGAAATCTGGGGAGACTTGTTGTCACTCAGACTCTAGGGAATGCGATTTTGAGCTATCACTGATAATGAAAGGTGTGAAAACTTTTAATGAGTAAATAATAATAATAATAATAATAATAATAATAATAATCTGAAAAGAACAGGAAAGCTCCTGAAAACAAAATTATAAAACAGAAACCCAATTAAATACTTGTGCTGCATTTCTAAAAAGATATTTTGTACTGTTCATAAAGTAGACAAAAGAAAAACTCAAGTATATGGATCAACGAACCAAGAAACTAATGACCATGCACTGCGGCTCAAAATGATACTGACAGACTCTATGCAAAAAAGGAAAGAAGTGAGAAGAGTACTGGTAAGTATTGATTATTGCCTGAACAATGCAATTAAAGGATTAGGAAATACATCAGACAAAATGCAGAGAGGCTGATTATCACTGCCCAAAGGACCATCAAGGTAAATATGCAAAGTAGCAGAACTGGAAACTAAGAGGTGAGAAGAGAAGCAGTTATATGGACGATGTATATGGACATGGCTGTGAAAAGAATACGTGAACAGAGAAACGCACAAAACAATGCAATCAGAACGAACTACGTAAATAAAAAACATAGAAAGACCTAAGAAAATAATAAATGTAGACTCTGTGAACATCAGGACAAAATGGTAAACTATATAAGTGAATACAGCAAACTAGCCCAAAAGACATACAAAAACAGACATGACAATGTTGGGAAGGCAGTCCACTGCGAACTATGCAAACATTAGTAATTCGGATAAGGACAGCTAATTCAACATATAATTTCATAAATTTGAAATTGCTTAATGAAGCAGCAGCAGCCAGCAGTCACTAGACACCAATTAAGCAAGATTTCATGAATTTTAATTTCTTTCCTGAAGACTCCTTAAGCTTAAGCCTAAAATTTTAGACATTTTTCTAGAATCAAAATTATTTAATGGATTTGGATCAAAATTGGAATAAGAATTTTAGACATAAGGTTTAGTTGCATATATATCTTGATTTTAAACTTCATAAACGAATATAAAAGTGGTGCAAAACTGTTCTTTTAGATTAATTAATTTTATTATTAACTAGCAGGATACCCTTCCTGGAACGGATATTCTGCTAGTATATATATATATATACCATTCAATCACTCATTCAAACAAAAGTTCTCTATAATAATAGCACTTCATATTTTCATGTATTTTGGGTTATATATATATATATATATATATATATATATACTTAAGAAAAAAAACAAAACAAAACTATTTTCTGGACACAAATAAAACATAAAATACATTCTAGCACTTACTAAACTTACACTATCTGTCCAAATATCGTCAAATGACTTCGTAGAATAACTTCCATAACCATATTAAAATATTTAAGCATATATACTTTAAAATCTTAGATGTTTGCATGATAAAAATATGATGAGTGGATGAAAACTCAGCACAGAAGTTGAAAATAGGTTGTTTAGAAAATACTGGTCGATTTTTAAGTAGCGATGTTCACAGCGTTTTATACAAAATGCTACAAGTGCAATATCATAATGTTGTGAAACGCAGTATGGAGGCTGTGAACAGTGTCTTGGGTGAGCCTGGCAGCCAACCGATCAAATTGGAAAGGAACCCTGATCAAACACTTCAAATCAGGTAATGAGAAGCTGACAAAAGTCGCCACAAAAGGGCAGACCCACAGAAAGCAAAATGTCGGCCCCAGTGGACCAGAGACAGAGCACACATGCAACCTCTGTTGAAGCGACTGTTACTCCTGCATTGGCCTCTCCAGCCACAGACATCGACGCTCCAGCCAAACAGACAACTGGGATGCTATTCATGGTCAACACTGACTGATCGAGGTCTAAAAGTTAATTATGTGTACTATTTAATGAATTTCTATTTTTTTTTTTTTTCAAGAGACAATTTTAAAACATAGCCCTCAATAAGGAATATGAAAAAAGAAGAAAGGCAAACACTCGTCTTGAATAAAGCCAAACTCTGTCAAATCAACAGAGCGTGGTGAGAAGTGTCCACAATTTATTGGATAGTACAAAGGTGGTTTCAGAAATTTCATAGCGGTAATAAGGGCCTTGAAACTGAAGGTAGAGGACGACCATGCACTCGTGGAAATAGGCATTTGAAAGCAATTGTGGAAGAAAATACACGTCAAAGTTTCAGAGAAATGTATAAAGTACAGAGTGATCCCCCCCCACACACACATACACACAAATGCAAGCTATCTTCTATTCATTTAACGTCACTTTTTCCTTCAGAGGTCAGACGTTATCTGATATTACACAAACTCACTCTCTACTTCTCACGGTCCAGCAGATCAGCAATCTCTAAATTTGACAGTAAGGTCTTGTCCAATCACTTGCTTCCAAGTTTTTCCATGGCTGGCCAACCTTCCTGCGATTTAGGACATTCATGCTTCTGCAACGGTTTATCCAGGAGGATGAACATTCTACATGATCATACCAGCATAATCGATTCATCCTTAGAATAACCTCCATGCTGGACAAGTGTAGTGCTTTCAGCAAATTCTCTGACCTGATGCGTTGGGTTTGGTCAGATTTCACATTGCAGATCCGTCTGATCATGGATCTGTCATTGTGATGCAGACGGGCGAGAGAGGCCCAGCATTCATTGCCATACATCATTACGCTCCTGACACAGCTGCTATACAACTTACCCCGGATGTAGAGAGGGACAGCATGTGATGTTATCAAAGGCAACAATTAATTAAATTTTGTTCAAGCTGCCTTCAATCTTGTGGTCGTACTCAGTTAATATCCACCATTTGCACTCAGCATGGTATCATTAATGAAATTCACATTCGTTTCTGCAATCCAACCATATTTGGTACAAATAAACTAATCTATGCTTGGCTTGTCCATCAAGTTTCAGTTATGAATGTCCAACAGTTATTCAATGATAAACACACCTAGATACATTCAAAATTGTCAATAACACAATCCTTTCACGGCACTGCCCTGACTTGTGCTGTGATGACCCTCTTCAGTTGAGGAATACTCTTGGAATTGTTTTGATTGACAATATCTTTGAGATAAGGAACAGATAAAAAAATCTGGGGTGGGAGTAAGGTCTGGTGTGTGTGAAGCTTATTCAGGATCACACCTCCTACTGATGAGACGATCACCTAAGTGCCCCCACATATTATTGAACGTCAATATAACAAAGACTGTTGGACAGTCATGATTGAAACTTAGTGGACAAGTCAGGCAGAGACTGAAGTTTATTCATACCAAATATGGTTGGATTGTAGAAAGGATTGTGAATTTTATTAACGATTCAGTGGATGCCATTTGTTAGAGGTTAGTCTTTACTTGATGTTATTATTTTAATTGTGTCTAACCCACCTGAAGAAAATTGGTATGGTGAAAAGCCTTGAGAGGCTATCTTGAAGCAATTAGTCCCGAAAGTTGAAATATATTTCAATTTCATTTTTAATGAACACCGTTTGATTTTATTATTTGTTTTTTACTAAATTACAAACCAAGGTAATCGAAACACCCTCAGACTGATCAACTATAGACTCCTCCTTGAATCGTTGGAACTTGAAAAAAAAAATGAATGTTATTTTATTTTATTTTTTTCAGAAACAAAAACTAAACAAAACACACCGTCCATGAACTCTAACCCTAAGTTCGGATGCCCCCCCCCCAAAAAAAACACTCTGAACGAACCGATAAGGAGAGTAGCTTATACAAACGAGTATCTTTTGGGAATACATTGCCACTGGGACTTAGGGTTAGTGATACGGTTATTTTTAAGTTGCTGAAAAATGCTTATCTTGAATCATAATCCGGGATACTTAAAAAGAAAAAAAGAAAAAGAAAAGAAATCTGCAAAAATCAGAAAACAAATTAAGAATTCTTCTTGAGTACTCAATAAACTAGAAAATGGCCGCCTATTGCTGAAGAAATTGTTTTTTGTACGATGGACTTTTGTCTGATAGACTAATTTGATTTGTCACCACTATAAAACACAGACTAAACTAAT
This sequence comes from Sepiola atlantica, assembly GCA_963556195.1. Classification (NCBI taxonomy): domain Eukaryota; kingdom Metazoa; phylum Mollusca; class Cephalopoda; order Sepiida; family Sepiolidae; genus Sepiola; species Sepiola atlantica. The sequence continues at coordinate 26,199,888 of OY744525.1, forward strand.
AGATAAACATGGCAGGTTCCTTCGGAGCCAACCGGTTCAAGAGAGCCCCTTGAAATATTGGGTTCAAGAATAAATGTGTTTCCGAAATCTGTCATTATTTTCTGAACAATTTAATAGTTACTTTAGATATTTGTATAGAAAGACAATCTTTGAATATTATTCATGCCAAAGTAAATCTACTTGTCAATTTAAAGTAAGATTTTGAAAAGTTTAAATTATGACAAGAAATTGCATGCATTTTTTTTATTTTGAAAATTCTAAGAAATTAAAATAAATCCTTTTGAGAGTAAATAAAAAAAAGTACTGATACCATTCAGAAAGTGTTGTGGCCTTAAAGAGCGAGAAGAAATTACACGAACGGAAGGTAATTAACAAGAAATTGTATTAACAGACAGTACAGAAGTAATGGGTTGACAGAGGCTGCTTCCTCACTCTACTTCTCACTTCTACTGATTGGTCATAACGACTCTATTCATAGTGAGAAAGAGTCCATACAGAGAGGGAATAGGGTAGATCACAATACCAGAAATGTATGAACCCATCTTTTCTCCTTCTGAAATAGTATGGATGAAATAGTAGGGTAGACTCTAAAATCTTTTCTTTTTTTTAATTTTGCTTACTCAAACTAGGAATACTGTCACCGAAGCGTAAAAGGCTACTGTGATAGGGGACAGATTTATAGAGAGAAACCTGGGTGGGGAGTTGGGCAGCAAGATATTTGTTCACATTACATTTAAATTTTTGTATATTGGTACGGTCGGGGGAAACACGGAGCAGGGAGGGAATTCCAAAGGCAAAAGAAATAATCCTTCACATGTGATTAAAGATAGTTTGGTTTGCATTTTAATTGACGATTAAAACAAGTTCTTAATTTGTTTCCTAATGAACTTTTTGGTAGCACTTGGTAGCACTTTCTTAATAAGTGAGAATACGTTCATCCGTCCAGGGAAGCGTCATTTTCCGTCCGGAAAGAAAGTCTGTGGAAGCAGCTAATGTTGATCAATGAATCTGTTAATTGTTAATTACACAAATTGATGCACACACGCATATCTCACACTTATCTGATCATTCAGTAGCATCCCCCAACTCACACATTAATGTAGGGTATATGAACAAAGAAGGATTTATATTTACTCGCTTTGAATTATTTTTGCATTCATTTCTTTTGCTATATCCATTCTTTGGTTTGCTGGTATATATTTTCAGTAAGAAAACTGCAAATAAAAACACTGGATTGAGATTATATTCAAAGAATCAAGGTAGAAAAAAAGGTTGTATGATAGCATAGGGGTAGAGGCGCCGACTGTCAGCTCGACGGTTGAGTTTCAATCCCGGCTTGAAGCACTAACTAGTCTAGCCGCACTGAAAAGCTGTGATACAGCGAAATAATCTGTATGTGGATGACTATATAAAGCTCCCTTTCTTGGGTAGAGCTTATTTGTAAGGATATCGCCAACTGCCATTAGCTTTTTGGGTAAAACTAATTCAAACTCCCGGCAGTTGACAATGTTTACATTGAGATATTTCTTACATTCAGTCAGTGTCGTATGATAGCTCGGCGGTTGAGTTTCAATCCCGGCTTCAGCCACTAACTGATCTAGCCGCACTGAAGAGCTCTGATACAGTGAAACAGTCTGTATGTGGATGACTATATATATATATATATATATATATATATATCAGATCAGATTGCCTTGTCGGCGGGACACGAATTTGCTGACTGCAACCTCATGCAGAGGGGTTGGCAACCCACGATACCGTAGGACCGTATCCTAGTTGCTAGGCATTCGTCCACTTCAGCCTTACTTTGACTAGATGGAGGTCTGATCACGTCATGTCCTAGTATCTATAAGTTCATCCCGTATTATTCAATCTGATTCTTCAAAAAAATCAAAACCTTATTTCTCATTTTTATTTTCTTCCCAAATCGATATTAGAAGGCAGTGGCTGAGGGTCAATTGTGTTGAAAACAAAGAAGATTACCAATGCCAAAGAGTAATGTTTTCAAAGAAGTAATGTTTTTCTGAGAATAATGTTTTTCTTGGAGTGGTGTTTTCTGAAAGTAATGCTTCCCTCTCTCAGTGGAATTCCCTTCTAGAACTAATGTTCCCACTCTCAATGTGTTCTGATAGTACTGTATTCTGGTTATCTAAGAGCAATGTATTCTGGATATCTAAGAGGAATGTATTCTGGATATCTAAGAGGAATGTATTCTGGATATCTAAGAGGAATGTATTCTGGTTAGTTAAGACCAATATATTCTAGGAATATAAATAATTATTCTACCTATAGAATTATATTTGACAACATTATTCGGCATTAAATAATCCACAGATGGTTGATATGTCGTAAAACAAACCAAACCAAACCACTGCTGATGATCAGAACAACATCGGTACCGTCGGTTTCAAATCCAAACAAAATGGGACCTATAATTGGTCTCCTTTACCCGACTCTTTTCAGCCTCCATTTAAGTCTGCCTCCCCGGAAAATGGTGGCTTGCGTGTTGTGTGACTTTTAACAATATTTTGATCCTCTGCTTTCTTTTTATTTTCATCATTTTTACCAATTCATCATTTCCACCCGCAAATTCTGCCGATATCTGTGTCCTGATCCGTAAATTCAAGTCGAGGTCATGCTGACCTCCGATCACCTTCTCTTCATCTCTGGCGTTGGAGAATTAAAAATTTAAATCTAAAAATTTAAAGAATTCCCAAAATTAAAACACCCTACCACCGAAAAAGGAAAAAAGAAGAAAAAATCAGTATTGGGAATTCCTAATGCGTGTCAATAGCCTAAGATATAGGTTCCCTTTGTTTGGAATTGAAACCGATGGTACCGATGTTGTTCTGATCTTCTGTAATACATATATAAATATTACGCTCTTATTTTTTTAATTTTCTTAATAATCGAGCACTCTGTTGGGGTTCTCTCCCATATCTTTTTGTGTATAAATAGCTATATGTGTATATATATATATATATATATATATATATATATATATATATATATATATAATAATGGTAATAATCCAGGTGAAAAATATCCACAGGGTGGTAATCCAGAGAATTTTAACCGGGTTTATAAAAAGTGCTCAATATCAAAATAGAGCTTTATATATGATAATTTTATTTACACAGACATGTACAAAATCTGCGACACTGGCATGTCGATGTTATCGATCAACAGTTACTATAAACTGAGATCTCATCAGGCAGAGTTAGAATCCGATCTTAACCTCAGATCATATTTGGAGAGAATGCAGATTTTGTACATGTCTGTGTAAATAAAATTATCATATATATATATATATATATATATATTTATCTGTCTATTGATTTCTGTCTATACATATATGTGTGTGCGTATACTAATATTTGTCAGTATTATTTATGTATTTATGTTTGAACTTATGTATATTTTCGTGTTCCATTATATATCTATAAGCCTATATGTGTTACTCTTAATGTTGGCCACTTAAATTGTGTAAGTACCTTTCAAATTTAAAACAATAGATTGTAATTGTGAGAAGAATCTTTCATCTTATTATTTCTTTAAAGTAATTTAAATAACGTTAAAAAATTTTAGCTATAAAATTTTTTTTGAAACCTATTACAATTTCTTAGCACCTAAATATGAACTCTCATATAACTCGCTTTTAAACTTGAATTATTGTAAGTCAGTCTTCTAGGGGGTGTGGAGTGGGGGGATTTGGGGATACCCTCCCTTTTTAGGATAGAATAACTATGCCTTAGTTAAAAAAATGTTTATCATAATTGTAGTTAAACTAGCTAACAATACTTAATTTAACATTATTATTGTTAAATGTTGTTTCGATGGGTGGGCCAAAATAAGGGTCCTATCTTTAAATTTGAATAACTTCCACAAAATAAAAGTTAAACTCACCAAACTTTATGTGTGTGTAGACTGACCCTTCCGAGATTTTTTGAAATAAACAAAACAAATTTTAGCCGAAAAACACTTCTTAAAACTTACAAAAACTAAAGTATTGTTTTTTTACACTGTTTTGAGTTTTTTAAGCAAAAATAATGTTTTCTAAATGGGCGCCGTTGGCGGCTTCACACTCTTCGGCTCTTTTTAAAACATTTTCCGTAACAGTTTGCAACATCTGAGGACTTATGGCTCTTATTTCTGCTTCAATATTTGCTTTCAGTTCCTCAATATTGTTTGGCTTATTGGCATAAACCTTTTCTTTGAGGTAACCCCATAAGAAGAAGTCAGGAGCTGTAAGGTCGGGTGATCGTGGAGGCCATTGAATTTCGCAACTGCAAGAGATAATCTGATTTCCAAATATACCCTGTAAAAGTGTATGGGTATCTCTCGCAGTGTGTGCTGTGGCTCCATCCTGTTGGAACCACATCCTGTCAGGTTTGGCGGCAACCCACGGTTGCAAGAAATTTTGCAGCATTTCTCGGTAGCGGTCACCCGTTACTGTTACCTGATTTCCGGCATCGTCTTCAAAGAAATAGGGGCCAATTATCTCTTCAGCAGTAACGCCACACCACACCGTGCACTTGAGTGGATGTAATGTGTGCTGCTGAATTATCCTTGGGTTCTCCGTACCCCATATTCGGCAATTTTGTTTATTGATGAACCCATCAAGATGAAAATGGGCTTCATCCGACATTATTAGTTTTTTGAGAAAATCGGGATCATCATTGGCCAAATCCTGGAGTCGCATAGCGTACTCAAGTCTTTTTTCATTATCTCGAGGTTGAAGTTCTTGAACTAGCTGCACTTTATATGGAAAATATCCTCTTTCTCTTAGCATTCTCCGAAGTGAGCTTCGAGAAATGCCAAGTTCTTTTGATCTCCTCCTTGTGGATGTGGATGCATCCTCCTCCAAACTTCTCTCCAATTCCTCGAAATTTTGAGCTGTTCGTACAGTACGAGGCCTACCACTTCTCGCCATGTCGGATATTCCTTGTTGGTCCCTAAAACGAGCAATAAGTCCTCGGATTGCTTTTGCCGAAGGAGAGTTTCTGGTGTTGTAATGACGCCGATAGATGAGTTGAGTCTCCGAAATCGACTCATTGGATTTAAAGTACCACTCTATTATGAGGGTACGTTCCTTAGGGCTAATACGGCTCATGCTTGCTTCGGAAGGGGTCCTTTACTTATTCTAAAAAAAAAATTTTTTAAAAATCAATAAATAAAAAAGTTATAAATTTTTAAAAATAGGACCCTTATTTTGGCCCACCCTGTACTTAATTTAACATTATTCTTTTTTTTAATTATTCATTTTTAAAAACGACTCTTTCTAGATCAAAATTCAAAACTAAAAATCTCAAAAAAAGTTTGGTCAATGTTTTCTCTGAAAAAATTCTCACGTCAAAAGCCAGCAAGAATAATAAATGAAACATACGTGAGTGTGTCTTAGGGCTACTGCATTATTTTCGCTAATAACCTTTAAAAGGTATGAATCCATATATCCCCCTTTCCTAACTATGTATTGAATCGTAGAATAAATTTGAAAGCGCAACTCAAAGAGGATCTTTTTCACTTGAACAATCTGCCTAATTTTAAAATAAACCCTGCAAAAGCAAGAACTCACGCAAATATACAAATATACACTTGTCTTCACAACCTTAATTAGCACAGGAACGATGAAGACTTGTCAAAACGACATTTATATAAACGCCAATTTAAAAAATGTGATCATATTTTAAAAACAATCTGGCAGATACACTTTGTAAAATCTTCACCTATGCCAAGAATATTTCATAGAGTTTTGCAGATTACTGTCAAATGTAAGATGGAATCTCAACCTGAACCATGTGACATTCACGGTGTCCTCCAAGAAACGCTTAGACACCAGTTTGATCCTGATAAATAGCTATGAATTTTAGGCAAATTAGAAATATTTTAATCTTTATACCACCCTCACAAGCTTTTCTAATATTCTGAAGAAATCAAAATGAAAATCTATTTGAAATGATTTTTACTATGAAAATACATTTATTTTACCGTGAAAATACATTGGAAACGATTTTTACATTGAAAATGCATTGGAAGCATTATTTTATGAAAATGACGTCACCAGAGACTAACCAATGAGAACAAATTATTTTATTTACTCCGGGATCATCAAAGTTAAACGAAGTAGACAATTTGAATAGTAGGATACACTAGACTTACATGTTACATGGCAGAGTGAACACAGGTTGAAAAGAAAACAGGATAATGTTTTTCTTTATGTACATAAATTTGAAATTTAAAATCTGGTTATACAGATATCCATACAGACAAACAGAATCAATTTTTTTTTTTTTTATGGAAATCGCTCCAGAGAAGACATGAAGCCATTTGATGTAAAGAGCTAAGAATAACGAAAGATGATTATCACAAAGACAGGAGATGCCTATTGGCCTTAGTCTTGAAAAGACCAAGGCTATAGGTAAGAGGAAAACAATCAGCAGGAAGAAAGTTCCACAAGTCTGCAGTTCTAGGAAAGAAACTACTGGAATAAGAAGTTGTATTACAATGAGATATCAAAACAGCAAATTGATGGAGACCACTAGACCAACAAGTCAAACGAGCTAGAATTAAAGAAGCAGAGAATAGATCACATAATTCTGAAGAACACATGCCATAATAGTACTTATAAAAAAGACTGAGACTAGCAACATTACGTCTGTGAGAGAGAGAGAGAGAGAGAGTGTGCAGAAAAGAAGAAAGGGTTGGGCCAATCAAATTACAGATACATTACTGCACCTTATCAAGAAACCTCAAATGGGACAGAGATTCACCAGACCAATTATGACAACAGTACATATCATTTATGATGACATTTACTTCTTATTTATTACTAGTCGAGATTTGGTATTTGTCTGTCTGAAGCCGAAACTATACTATTACTTCTACTGCTAATGGAGAGTTGGTATCTGTCTATCTGAAGACAAAACTATACTATTACTTCTACTACTAATGGAGATTTGGTATCTGTCTATCTGAAGCCGAACTATACTATTACTATCTTGCAATGCTCGATTCAGTGGAATGAGGAAGTAGTGTTGTATCTGTTTTGTGGTCATGATACCATCTTCCCAGAGATTACTTTTTCTCATGTTTTTTTTTTGGGGGGGGGGGGGGTAATCTAGTATCTGTTCTTTTGTTATGAAACTATCCTCCCATGCATTACCTGCTCTTTTGGGGAGTAATGTGGTATATGATTGTTGTCATATATACTAGCAAAAATTGCTCATAATTTTAATTACTAGTGAACTTTGCATCAAAATCTACTGCATACTTTTTCCATTTCTTCCAAACTTACTTACAACTTTTATAATTAAAATTACTTTGAAAAAACAGTTGCTCTCCTGTTTACGAAAAAATACTAATACTGCAAGTTAGTTGCTACTGATGCTTGGTATGATGTTGCTTGACAAAAAGATAGATAAACATAGTAACATAAGCAAAGGAGAGTAGAAAGTGGACTTTGGGTTTACTTTCGGCAGCTTCACTTATTTTGTCCTTTAGTCCTCACATTCTATGATCGATATTTCTGACAAAGGGGGAAGAATTGCTGTTTTCTGGATCGGCATCTATCGATCTAACATTTATCGTTGGCTAGTTGTTGACCTTGAAGTAGTATTTCTTTTTACTTGGCCTTTTGGCTAAGATCAAAGTGTAGTATCTGTTCCGATGGATACTGCAACCCATAGACTGTTATTGTCTTGGCCTTCGGGGCTTGATTCATGCCGGTCTATGGGTCTGTCCTGTGCAGTTCTAGGAGGTCCACTCTCCCAGGCTTCGCCTCCCGTCTTTGGGAAGGAGTAAGTTTATTGCTTACTGCCTGAGGCGCCCCTACTGGGGAATGCTGACATTCGGGTGCTGGCTTTTCAAACCCCACTTTCCCAACCCGACCTTGGGTCACATCTTACTTGTGGGAGTAAGATAAAAACTGGCCTTGTGCCTAACTCCTGGAGAGGAGTAAATCAATACTTACATCAAGTGGTTTCATGCCCTGTCTGGAGCGATTTCCATTAAAAAAATTATATATATATATATATATATATATATCTTGCCACTACAAATTACACATACATATTTAAATAGAGAATTTACTCTGCACAAAAACATACATTTTAATACCTGCTAGACACTATCCTTGAGTGTCTAAGTTCTTTCTGTACAAGAGTTTGTCAGGAAAACTTGGCATGAAGGTAATGTCCCCTATAAGTAAACCCTGACCAAATATTCAAAATAACATAGTATTCAGAGTCCAAATAAGATCTCTTCTATATGGCTGCATACTCTGCTTATACGAGGAATGGTGCACCTTCTCAAAGTGATGTTGCCTCTAGTTAAAGCACCAAGCTGGATACTCCACAAGAGTAGATGAATTCTTGTCTGGAATCTGGTAAGACCAAGAGACCACAAGAATAATATAGTTAACTGGTCAGTTGGAGAGAGAAAAATTAATGTTCTTCACTTCTTTTACTCATTCAACTTTTAAGAGGTAAGGGAGAACTTTTAGTTGAACACTCAAATATCTATGTATCTCATATAGAGATCAAGTGTTAACCCCAAGAAGGGGGCCCTTGATTTCTGAGAACTTCCACTGAAGTAAAATAAAAAAAACAAAATAAACATTATTAAACTAAACAAAACTCCAATTTCCTCTACAAATTTTGGTTTCCAACTTGCTTACAACTTTTATAATTAAATTCACTTGGAAAAACAGTTGTTTTGTTTACATTAATATCAATACACAAGTCAGCTGCTTCGGATTGTTGTGTTCTCTTGAATATATATTGAATTAGTTCCTGAGTATTACATGCAAATAGGTATTTATACAAATAGATATTGAAATAGAGACTCAGTGTGTGTTATTGCATTAAAAATAATTTCGCTTGAATATATACTGAATCACTTTTACAAATGGGTCACCACTTATCAAGGCCCGGGAGACACTCGAGGATAAAGGTTAAAGAGATTTTCGAGAGGAAGGGAATAAAATGGATGGCATGGGCAGAAGATTACTTAAGAGAAATATATTATCCAAGAGGCGGCTCAACAAATATTTGTTTACATTAAACTTGAAGACGACCATGTTGTAGTCGGTTGGGAAGCAGCCTCGTGGTATTTTGTTCCACAGATGGGATGTTCTAGGAAATAAACTTTGTTCATGGAAGTTCCATTTAGTTTTTGCTACAGAGAACGAAAGTTAATTTCTGTGGTTGTTCACAAACACCTTCTAGGGTTCTCAAAATAGGCTCTATAACAATTTATATTCTAAAACTACTTAGATAAGTATGTTTTACTTTGATGGGCAAACATTATCTTGGGGTCTGGATTCGTGTTTGACATCCATAAAAACTTTGTTATTTTATATTTAAACATGAAAATTATAGAAAAACAAAACAGGAATAAAAATTTTAATAAAGGTTTTCGGGCTTGGATAAGCAGTGTACAGGGTCCTTATTGACTCCTGCGAAAAGTCAGGAGCTCTTCAAGGAGGTGAAAGATTATAAATTTACGGAAATTTATTTAAATGAATGTCAATTTACTTTAACCTCTCCAACGCTAAGTATATCCTTTAGCCCCACCTCTCAAAATTAAATATTTAAAAACAATTTTAAATAAGAATAAAAAATGTACTATGCTTGTACTAACTGAGCTCAAAATGACATAATGTTCCTCATTCAATATCGGACATTGAATGAATTACTTCAATACCAAAAGAGTGTGCTGTTTGATTAATAAGAGAGTGAGATTAGTCTCAAATGACAGAAGAGTTACTTCCCCTGAATGAATTGATCATAGCCAAGGGCACCCTGAAGGCTCCCTTTTCATTGGCTACTACACCAAGATATGTTAATGTCAGATGAGTTACTTCCCTGCCTAATTGGTAAGAGAGAGAGAGAGATTGTTAATGTCGAATAACAGATAAGTTAATTCCCTTGAATAAATATACAGGAAGTGGAGACTATTTAAGGCAGATATGCTGACTGTTCGAGAGGTGAAGTCGGTCAGTAAATGTCTATGGAGGCTGTAGGAAATATTAACATTGTACTGAGCTGTAAAAAGGACACAGGATTCCTCATTCAATCCCGGACAACGTCGGGTCTTGCTGCTAATATTGTTATAAATTGGTTAAGCGAAAGAGCAATACTTTGTGTCAAAAATAAAATCAATCTGCTGTTGCATTGAATGATTCTTCGGTGAGAAAAATTGAATAATTTACAAGTCAGTCGATAACTCAACGGAGACTGTATCACGAGTATTGAACTGGCTGACATTTTCTGGGAATACACAATAATATTATTATTCAATTAAAAATGCATACACCAATAATTTTATTACGATACTAGGATGTACACAAATTGTTAATGCTTCATTTAATTGAACCAGCAATTTCTATGGAAACCATTTTTTCACCTGATAACTCTGCCTTGCTGCCATATTAGTTTGTGAGAGTATTCTCTACTAACCCAGCTTAATTTATTGATTTGTATATCATTTATTTCCTCACTGTATATTTGCATTTTAGGGTATTCTATTTTATCGACTATTTGTGTATGCTGAATCGTAAAACACATCTTGTAGATGCCTCACGGTCGGTCAAAAGTGATGAACTAGTTTCACTGCAGGTTTTGGGTTTTAAATCATCAGAGCTGCTTCACCGGCAACCCTTTTCCTTCTCGAATACAATGTTACGCAACGTACTACATATACATTGGAAATTATAAATTTTAGTGACTGCTATTGCCTATCTAATTTTCATTAAATTTAATCGTTCGATAAGAACCGGTAATACCCGGTGTGGTATTAGCCCTGGCCGGGCTATGTCAGTATATCTGCCTTAAATAGTATTCACTTCCTGTATATTTATTCAAGGGAAGTAACTTATCTGTTATTTGACATTAACAATCTCTCTCTCTTACCAATTAGGCAGGGAAGTAACTCATCTGACATTAACATATCTTGGTGTACTAGCCAATAAAAAGGGAGCCTTCAGGGTGCTCTTGGCTATGATCACTTCATTCAGGGGAAGTAAGTTTACATACAGGGAATATCAAATTCACAAGCGATTCCACGCCGCATGTATATGCCGGTCATGGGAAGATTAGATACAGCGCCTAGCATTCCCAAATGGTCACCTATCACGTACTGGCCAGGCCCCACGTAGCTTAACTTCAGTGATTTAACAAGAACCGATTTGTCAACACGATATACAACGGAAAATCCTCAGAACAATTGCTTGATATTCTCCATTCCGTACACCCTAATAACGAACCATTAACTTCTCTGGATGTCAAGAATCTTTTTACAAATGTCCCAGTACGTATAATTATTAACAATATATATAATAATCCTACCCTCTTGCACTCTAAATAAACCCTAACATCCTACATAGATTATTCCTTTCCTGTACCACTGAGGTTCCATTCTAGAGCCCCAATGGAACCATATACATCCAGGTGGACGAAGTCTCGATGGGATCCACTCTCGGCCCATTGTTCTCTGAACTGTACGTGTCCAATCTACAAAGTAAAACCTTTAATATAATTTCTAAACTTTCCATATACGTTAGGTATGTCGACGACATCCTCCGACAAACGAAAAACATTGCTAATTTGACATTATAAAACATACATTAAAAAGTAACTCTACTACATTTCACACACAAAATAAATAGCAAAAACAAAACTCCCTTCCTTGACATAGAAATAGAAGCTGATACAAATAAGTTCATTATTTACTCGTACAAAAAGTCTACAAGGATTCATGCTTACTTAACTGTAAAAGTGAATGGCCTTATTGGTACAAAATAGTCGTAGTAAAAAATCTTTTTTACAGAGCCAAACACAATTCATCTACTAACACCAAATTTAACAAACCCTAATTAATAACTTCCTAAACCCTAACCCTAACTCTAATTTAACATTATAAAAAATACATTTAAAAGTAACTCTGTATTAAAGCACATCGTCTACCAGCAGATCAAACAATCCTTAACCACAATAACTAAAAATACTAACAATAATAATATTAATAGTATCGATTTATCTTATTATAACCAGATGCACCCTAATTATAAAGTAGACCAAAAATAATAAAAAATATTATATATAAGCAGAAATCCATGATTGACAATAACTCAAAACTCCGATTTTCCATATATTAAACAAAACCTAAAACGGCTGACTTACTAATACAAAATAATCCAGCATCCAAAAACAATTCACTAAAAACTAGGAATGCCATATACATGTCTAAATACCCAGTGAGACAATGTGTCTCTATAAATAATACATATATTGGCATGACTAGGATAACTATCTCTCGCCACATAACATGCCACCTCCCCTCAAAGCTCCATCCACAATCATCTAATAGTACACACGATTTTCTAATGGAATTCTGTAATGTACGCACTCAAAACACTGCCATGCTACTGTTTCAAACTGTAGCCCTCGTCTCCCCATCCTCTAAGCATTATTCATTCGAGCACATAAGCCTACTATAAACGAAGTTCGAATACGATGGGGGGGGGGGGGGGTAAAAATATTAAAATATCTTTAAACCGTTTTTAATCGACTTTCTTAATACATTCAGCAATTTTTATTTGTTATATCATCACGTGCGCTTGCAATTAAGTTGGGTTTCTATTTACATAACATAACATCAGATCGCTGGTCTGCAAAGTGCAACGTTTGGACAAAAAAAGGAACAGTTTTCCCTTCTGTTTAATTAAACTTATACCGATGAATATATGCTGCCGAAATATATATACATATATGCATATATATGTATATATATATATACATATATGCATACATATATATATATATATATACATATATGCATACATGTATATATATATATACATATATGCATACATGTATATATATATATACATATATGCATACATGTATATATATATATACATATATGCATACATGTATATATATATATACATATATGCATACATGTATATATATATATACATATATGCATACATGTATATATATATATACATATATGCATACATGTATATATATATATACATATATGCATACATGTATATATATATATACATATATGCATACATGTATATATATACATATATGCATACATGTATATATATACATATATGCATACATGTATATATATATACATATATGCATACATGTATATATATATACATACATGTATATATATACATATATGCATACATGTATATATATATACATATATGCATACATGTATATATATATACATATATGCATACATGTATATATATATACATACATGTATATATATACATATATGCATACATGTATATATATATACATACATGTATATATATACATATATGCATACATGTATATATATATACATATATGCATACATGTATATATATATACATACATGCATACATGTATATATATATACATACATGTATATATATACATATATGCATACATGTATATATATACATATATGCATACATGTATATATATACATATATGCATACATGTATATATATACATATATGCATACATGTATATATATATACATATATGCATATATATATACATATATGCATACATGCATATATATATACATATATGCATACATGTATATATATATATACATATATGCATACATGTATATATATACATATATGCATACATGTATATATATATATACATATATGCATACATGTATATATATATATACATATATGCATACATGTATATATATACATATATGCATACATGTATATATATATATACATATATGCATACATGTATATATATATACATATATGCATACATGTATATATATATACATATATGCATACATGTATATATATATACATATATGCATACATGTATATATATATACATATATGCATACATGTATATATATATACATATATGCATACATGTATATATATATACATATATGCATACATGTATATATATATACATATATGCATACATGTATATATATACATATATGCATACATGTATATATATATACATATATGCATACATGTATATATATATACATATATGCATACATGTATATATATATATATATACATATATGCATACATGTATATATATACATATATATGCATACATGTATATATATATATACATATATATGCATACATGTATATATATACATATATGCATACATGTATATATATACATATATGCATACATGTATATATATATACATACATATATGCATACATGTATATATATACATATATGCATACATGTATATATATACATATATGCATACATGTATATATATACATATGCATACATGTATATATATACATATGCATACATGTATATATATACATATATGCATATATGTATATATATACATATATGCATATATGTATATATATACATATATGCATATATGTATATATATACATATATGCATACATGTATATATATACATATATGCATACATATATATATATACATATATGCATATATATATACATATATGCATACATGCATATATATATACATATATGCATACATGTATATATATACATATATGCATACATGTATATATATATACATATATGCATACATGTATATATATATACATATATGCATACATGTATATATATATACATATATGCATACATGTATATATATACATATATGCATACATGTATATATATATACATATATGCATACATGTATATATATATACATATATGCATACATGTATATATATATACATATATGCATACATGTATATATATATACATATATGCATACATGTATATATATATACATATATGCATACATGTATATATATATACATATATGCATACATGTATATATATATACATATATGCATACATGTATATATATATATACATATATGCATACATGTATATATATATATACATATATGCATACATGTATATATATATATACATATATGCATACATGTATATATATATATACATATATGCATACATGTATATATATATACATATATGCATACATGTATATATATATACATATATGCATACATGTATATATATATACATATATGCATACATGTATATATATATATACATATATACATGTATATGTATATATATATACATATATATATACATATCTGCATACATGTATATATATATACATATATGCATACATGTATATATATATACATATCTGCATACATGTATATATATATACATATCTGCATACATGTATATATATATACATATATGCATACATGTATATATATATACATATATGCATACATGTATATATATATACATATATGCATACATGTATATATATATACATATATGCATACATGTATATATATATATACATATATACATGTATATGTATATATATATATACATATATGCATACATGTATATATATATATACAAATATGCATACATGTATATATATATATATATATATATATGCATACATGTATATATATATATATATATATATATGCATACATGTATATATATATATATATATGCATACATGTATATATATATATAAAAATATGCATACATGTATATATATATATATATATACATATATGCATACATGTATATATATATATATTTATATATATACATATGTGCATACATGTATATATATATATATATTTATATATATACATATGTGCATACATGTATATATATATATATTTATATATATACATATGTGCATACATGTATATATATATATATTTATATATATATACATATATGCATACATGTATATATATATATATTTATATATATATACATATATGCATACATGTATATATATATATATTTATATACATATATGCATACATGTATATATATATATATTTATATACATATATGCATACATGTATATATATATATATTTATATACATATATGCATACATGTATATATATATATGCATACATGCATGTATGTATATATATAGATATATATATATGCATATATGCATACATGTATATATATATATATATATGCATATATGCATACATGTATATATATATATATATGCATACATGTATATATATACATATATGCATACATGTATATATATATACATATATGCATATATACATATATGCATACATATATATATATATATATGCATATATGCATACATGTATATATATATATATATATATATGCATATATGCATACATGTATATATATATATATGCATATATGCATACATGTATATATATATATATATATATATATGCATATATGCATACATGTATATATATATATATATGCATATATGCATACATGTATATATATATATATATATATGCATATATATATATGCATATATGCATACATGTATATATATATATATGCATACATGTATATATATGCATATATGCATATATATATATATGCATATATGCATACATGTATATATATATATATATATGCATACATGTATATATATATATATATGCATACATGTATATATATATATATATATATATGCATATATGCATACATGTATATATATATATATATATATGTGCATACATGTATATATATATACATATATGCATACATGTATATATGCATACATGTATATATATATATACATATATGCATACATGTATATATATATATATATATATAAATATATGCATATATACATATATGCATACATGTATATATATATATACGTATATGCATACATGTATATATATATATATACAAATATGCATACATGTATATATATATATATATATATATGCATACATGTATATATATATATATATATATGCATACATGTATATATATATATATATATGCATACATGTATATATATATATAAAAATATGCATACATGTATATATATATATATATACATATATGCATACATGTATATATATATATATTTATATATATACATATGTGCATACATGTATATATATATATATATATTTATATATATACATATGTGCATACATGTATATATATATATATTTATATATATACATATGTTCATACATGTATATATATATATATATTTATATATATACATATGTGCATACATGTATATATATATATATTTATATATATACATATGTGCATACATGTATATATATATATTTATATATATACATATGTGCATACATGTATATATATATATATTTATATATATATACATATATGCATACATGTATATATATATATATTTATATATATATACATATATGCATACATGTATATATATATATATTTATATATATATACATATATGCATACATGTATATATATATATATTTATATATATATACATATATGCATACATGTATATATATATATATGCATACATGCATGTATGTATATATATAGATATATATATATGCATATATGCATATATGCATACATGTATATATATATATATATATGCATACATGTATATATATATATATATGCATATATGCATATATGCATACATGTATATATATATATATATATGCATACATGTATATATATATATATATATGCATACATGTATATATATACATATATGCATACATGTATATATATACATATATGCATACATGTATATATATATACATATATGCATATATACATATATGCATACATATATATATATATATATATATGCATATATGCATACATGTATATATATATATATATGCATATATGCATACATGTATATATATATATATATATGCATATATATATATGCATATATGCATACATGTATATATATATATGCATATATATATATATGCATATATGCATACATGTATATATATATATATATATATATATGCATATATATATATGCATATATATATATATATGCATACATGTATATATATGCATATATGCATATATATATATATGCATATATGCATACATGTATATATATATATATATATGCATACATGTATGTATATATATATGCATACATGTATATATATATATATATATATATATATATATGCATATATGCATACAT
>OY744525.1:26222912-26230412 GCA_963556195.1 Sepiola atlantica
GTGCAATGCCAATTCGAAACACTTTCTTTGTCTGTTATATTTAAAGCTGTCAAACGTACAACAACACAAGAAAGAGAATCTTTCAAAGCTTTTATTTGTTTTTTTTTGTTTTATCTTACGGCATATCAACGCTTTCGGTTTCATCTCCTACTGAAACAATGCCAATTGGAAACACTTCCTTTGTTTTTTATATTTAAAACTGTAAAATTTATACCACAACAAAAAGAAAAGAAAATGAAACATCTTTCAAAGCGTTGATTCGTTTTTTTTTTTAATTTATTTTACGGCACATCAACACTTTTGGGGTTATTTACTGCTAAAGAATGTCCATTGAAAACATTTCATTGCATAAGATTAATTGAGCACTAGATTCTGTTTTCCCCATAGCTTGGAGGGGAAAGCTTTCTTGTCCAATCTAAAGAGTTAGTTTACTGAAAAACTAACACCAGCCACCTGGTTACAGGTCGGCCAGTAAATACATTATAAAAAAAACAAATCTTTGCCAACCTGACTCTTTGTTATGCCTCCGAGCAAGATACACTCTCATCAATCTGCTCCCACAATGAATCTTTGGTTCTTGTGGCCGTCATTTGTTGTGCCTCCTGCTCCAGGGATGGGCAAATAACGGTTCGGCTCAGTTATGGATTTGGAGTTCTTAGTATGATTTCTCCATAAAATGAAAACCTGGGTTAAAGATTACTCCAAGGAAATCAATATTATTCTCTCTCTCTCTCTCATATATATATATATATATATATATATATATATATATATATATATATATATATATATATATATATATATTGGGAGAGATAGAGAGGCAGAGAGAAAGAAAGAAAGAGAGAAGCGAGAGAGTGCTAGATACAAAAAGAGCAAGATGTAGATGCATATCAGCGATTGTGCTTGAGCAAAAATGTATAAAAAATGTATATTAATTTTTATATACAGACATATGCATAAAGATACATATATGCAGGTATACATATACAAAGACACACATACATACACACATACATATAAAGATACATATAAACACACATATATATATACTAATACGCAGAGACATATACTCCTCACACAAATATACTTATAAATATATCTACTCATACACACACATATAAATCTATGAATATGTATATTAACATTTATATACATACATATACATATATAAACATACATACATATACTAATGCACAGACATATAGATGAACACACACACGCATATATATATATATATATATATATATATATATATATATACTCACACACACATACTCATACACACACACACATATATGTATAAATATGTATATTAATATATACATGCAGACATATACATATATACTCACATATACATATACACGTACTCACACGTATACATATATACTCACAGACACACATATGCATACAGATATATTCACACACACATGTATACATATACTCTCGCATACACATATATATAGTCTCACACACACACACATATACTCTCTCACACACACACACACATATTCTCCACACACACACATACTCTCTCACGCACACACACATATACTCTCTCACACACACACACATATATACTCTCTCACACACACACACATATATACTCTCACACACATATATATACTCTCACACACACACATATATATACTCTCACACACACACATATATATACTCTCACACACACACATATGTATACTCTCACACACAAACACATATATATATACTCTCACACACACATATATATATACTCTCACACACACACACACACACACATATATACTCTCACACACACACATATATACTCTCACACACACATATATATACTCTCACACACACACATATGTATACTCTCACACACAAACACACATATATATACTCACACACACACACATATATATACTCACACACACACACACATATATACTCTCACACACACATATATACTCTCACACACACACACACATATATATACTCTCACACACACACACATATATACTCTCACACACACTCACACATATATACTCTCACACACTCTCACACATATATATATATATATATATATATATATATATATATATATATATATATATTAGTTGCACATACCCGGTATTTTTCTTACATTATTTTATTTTTAACTTTCTAAGAAATTTAAAGCCAGTTTAAATGACTTTTTAAATTTTTTTAAAATTCAAATGTTTGACAAATACTTCAATCCTGCTTTTTTTTCAACTATTAGCATAGGATTAAAATGGCTCATTTGTTTACAAATAAGCCGAAATGCATTCGTGTGGATTTAATTTCTTAATTAAATTTTGTATTATTTTATACTATTGCGTTTTTATTTCTATAGATAATCGATTAATAGTAATAAAAAAAATAACGTGTGAGTCACGTTAAGACGAGAAACACGCACACATACATACACAGAAGCACACGAGAGGGCCATTAGAATATGTCTCCTATTTCGACAAAATTGATTTATGAAATCATAGCCGCCAGCGATTAAAACTGAATTTCAGTTACTGTATTTAGAGGGGGGGGGGGGGAAGAGGAGGAAAGGCCTAAAAAAAGTTAAATTTCTTACAAATAAAAAAAATTCATAGTGTAGCTAAAATGATATATATAAAAAAATGAAAAACAATTAGTGCAAGGTGTTTCTCCTAAGTGAAAATTTAAAATCATCACTAGCATATAAAATGGACGTTAAACCGAATAGGTGATGATGGTGATGGCGACGTTTAGAGCATGATAATGGAATATATTTTTTTTACAATGAAAACTCAGTTCATGAAAATAAATTGTTTTATATATAATCGTACTTTAAACGTGGACATGATGCAGTTGTCTTGAAATTTCTTTTTTACGGTTACATTTTAAAAATTTTTTTATTTTTATCATAGTACATCCCAAACAAGGCAGGCCGCCACTGTAGACGTAAGGGGCTACTGAGAAAAAAGGGTGACGGTTTGGGGGTGGGGGGGAGTCAACCTAAATTAGGGGCTGCGCAGCGAGATGTCTGTTTACATTAGTTTTAAATTCCTGCATGTCAGTAACATCAGGAAAGCAGGGAGTAGGGAGGGAGTTCCAGAGTCTAGCAGCACGAGAAAAGAAGCTTTTGGAGTAGAAAGCTCTTCGGCATCTGCGGACCTCCACAGTGTATAGTTGGAGTTTGGCAGATTGTCGGGTTGGTCTAGTGAATTTACGTTGTGGGGGTACCAGAGCAGCAAGCTCATCAGAGCACAATCCATTGAAGTACTTGTAAAACAGGCACAAGGAAGCAACATTGTGACCATGGGACAGGGGCTGGAGCTTGATGGATAGTGAAGGACCTATTAAGTTGGCGACTCTTTTTTGGACTTTGTCTAAGAGGGAGAGACTAGCGGATGATGCACCAGCCCATATGTGGCAACAATACTCCATGCATGGGCAGATAGTGGTTTTGTAGAGATATAGGATAATGTCAGGTGTGAAAAGTTTACCGACACAGTAGAGGGAGCCCACCTTCTTTGCAGCAGTCCTGGCAATGTCTTCAATGTATTTATTCCAATTCATGTTATCTGTGAAAATTAGGCCGAGGAGTTTGAATGATGAACTCTCAGGCAGGGTGTTATTTACCATGACAATCGGTGGTTGCTTGTAGTTTTCTTGTAGTTATTGAAGGAAAGTAGCTTTGTCTTTGCAGCATTAAAATTTACCATCTATTTTTTACCCTATGCCACTACAGACTGGAGGTCATTTTCTAAGGATTCAGCCATTGCCTCAGATATGTGCACGTCGGTTGTGTCCACATGACGAGAGTAGAGCGTGGTGTCATCAGCAAATATTCCTATCTCAGTCGCAATGGCATCAGGGAGGTCATTTATGAAAATCAGGAACAATAGTGGTTCAAGAATAGATCCCTGGGGTACACCAGCATTTATGTCATGTTGCTTAGAAGAACAGCCATTGAGTACAACCTGGATCTGTTAGGAAGGATTTAATTATATTAAATATTTGTTCAGAAATACCATATGAGTGCAGTTTTATGAGAAGTCCTTCATGCCAGACCTTGTCAAAGGCCTTGGATATATCGAGCGCTACCGGCCTAGCTTCACCTGTCTTATCCAGCGTATGGTATATGCGTTTAAGATGCAAACTTTCTTTTTTAAAGAAATTATATACGATGGTTTGACTTTTTTATTTCAATCCTTATTCTTTTCTGAGACTGTTTCCTTTCGCGTTGGTGCTTTAAGTACCTAACTGTAGTGATGAACTGTAGTGCTGCTCTAAGTAAAATAATAACTGAATTGTGAGGTGGTATTTTGATCAGTACTGTCGAAAATAATATTCTCAGGAGTCTGATAAGGCATTGTTTGACCAAACAACCTCACTAGGGCTGCTCTCCACAAGAGGAAAGAAATGTCAATATTTATAACTGCTACAAAAGTGCAGAATAGTTAACAGTTAAGAAATCGTAAACAAAAAACAAAACAACAAATGCCTTATACCAAACGCAGTAGAATTTAATTATCTACTGACCTTTATACTTGTAATGTGCTGAAACTGCTTTAAGTTTTTTTATTTTAGTTTTTGAAAGCTGTCTTTATGACACACTGGTAAAAATGGTCGCCTGTCGCTTAATTGTTGTGGTGCTTCATTCCTGAAAAATTGTAAAAAATTACAATAGCTTACCCTACTACTAACCCTAAGTACGGGGGCTTGTCACTTGGATTTAGAGTAGTGCTACAATAAGTCATTTTTTATTTTACAATTTTCCAGGAATTAAGCCCCTTGTTCTGTTTGCTGTCTGAAAGGTTTACATGGTAAACAGCTGATTTCATCATTTAGGATTAGGTTCTCTGCTTATATATCACGACTGATATAGTTTGGTACCCTTTGGTATTTTGTGAATTTTCCAGTAGTAAACATCGGTTGATACAAGTTTTAAGTTTGCACTATGTGGAATTAGTATCCCAAGAAAATAAACTTCTATATTAGTGTAAGGATAGTACCTCTGTCACTAGGCATATATATTGTTATTAGTGGGGGCTGTTTCTGTAGATGGCGTTTCTTGTGGCCTATATAAATTTATTTTTTGGGGCTTTCATTGTATGATTCATGTTGAATATATATAGTGTTTGTTTTCTTATTTATTTTTCTCTCGTCTATAAATTACTAAAAGACTTTTTTAATATATATATATAGAGAGAGAGAGAAGGAGACAGAGGGAGAAAGAGACAACTATGTCAACATTTTTTAAGTAATTTTAAAATTTTAATCTATTGATAAATTTGGTTGAAATTATAAAGTTTGATTTTTGATGAGGGGGAGAAGGAGGAAGGGATAAAGAATGACAACGAAAGAAAGAAAGAAATAGACTAGTTTTTATTTTTTTATTTGAGTGTATTAGTTTTTAAAATTTATTTTTTAGTAATCCCAAAGTATAGTTTATTCTGTGTCTACAGTTAGTTGCTATTTCGCATCTATGATTAAGTAATTTTTTGACATCTTTGAAATTTTAAATTTCTACTTTCTCGCTTAAACATAATCTGCATGGATCATCTAAATATCTGCATATCCTGGATAATCTTAATATTTTCCATTCGTCTACAGGTAAACATCCGCTTTCTTCAAGTTCCCAATAATGATACAATAATGATGAACTATATCTGTGTTTATTTGTTATTATTAAAATCAAAGACTGATTAGTTAGAAGCTAGAGTATGAACTGATTAGTTATAAAAACAACCCTGGAATGTAAATCTACGCAATTAGCCTGATGAGTTCCCTTGACAATGAAACAAACGGTTCTCTGTAGCTTACTTGCCATAAGTATATTTCCATACTCATAATATATATATATATATGAGTACCTGAAAATTCCTAAACTGTGACTAAACTGCCGAGAAAGTCTTCTTGCATAACTAAAAATAACTCTTTATTTCTATAATATCCTTAGGATACTATAGAAGCGAATAGGCCGATTATTTTGCTATCTAATTTACATATGCGTTTACGAACACACTAAATCAATATTTAATATATAAGAGCTGAAAAAGGAGTCACTCTGACTACTTACCGTGAGTGATGGTAAGAGAAATACATGGACAGCTAAAAAAGAGACGAGAAAGAGAGATAGGTGACTTGTGTAATTAATTCCAAATTACGGTTAATTAGAAGAATTAAAATGGATTTTTTTCAAACATAACTCGATCCCAGAATTAAGGAATATTTTAGTGTGTGTTTTATATTATTTAAGTGTACAGGAAAAAAACCTTAGGAAAACAAACTTTGCTTAACTCAGTTTCAGTATAATAATAATAATAATTACACAGTGTTCTTTAAGAACACTTCATTTAGAGATAATGACAGCTGGAATTGGTTTGTCAGGGGTGATCTCAAAAGAGCTACCGAGAGCACCTTAATGGCAGCCCAGGAACAAGCCACCTGCACTAGGTGCATCAAACATTACATTGACAAAACTGCAGAATCACCGATATGCCGATTGTGTAATGAAAGGGAAGAAACTTTAGCGCATATTGTATCTGAATGCCCAATGCTAGCACAACACCAGTATTAAAAAAATGGAGACACGACAAAGTCGCTCAGGTACTACACTGGAATATACGCAAACTTTATGACTTGGACCACAATGAGAGGTGGTGTGAGCATAAGCCAGAAGTGGTGCAGGAGAACGAAAATGTCTAACTTCTTTGGGACATGCGCATACAAACTTATAAGGTTCTTGAACATTCAAAACCTGACTTAATCTTTCTAAACAACAATAAGAGAATTTGCTTAATCATTGATATAGCCTGCCACTTCGATACCAGAGTGCAGGAGAAAGAACACGAAAAAATAAATAAATATCAAGACCTAAAATGAGAATTAGTTAGACTATGGAAATGTAAAGAAGTAAAAGTGATTCCTGCTGTAATTGGAATGCTTGGAACCATAACGAAAAGCCACCATAAATGGCTTAAACAGATTGACGAGACAATTTCTTTTCCAATTCTGCAAAAGGTTTGTTTGCCTGTTAGGAACAGCGAAAGTGTTAAGGTATAACTTGAAGTCAACGGAATTGACTTGATGTTCAAAAAAAGAAAACTCCAACTAAAAACATCCAAAAGTTGAGACTTCTATGAAATAATAATAAATACAAGGTGTCCCATAATAATGGAACATCATTTCCATGAATTTTCATTCATTTTCATTGAGAACATTGTGCATTATAATCTATACGCTGAAAAGTACATTTTGATATATTTTTTATAGGTATCTTCTTTCTTAAAACCTTTCTCAAAGAATATACATTACTAGTCTTTCTCTACTCTATTCTATTCTTATTTTTATGGTAGGTGCTTTGGTCCCCCCCCCCCCGTCGGTAAAACATTCACAGCGAAAACTCGTCTAGTTACAACTAATTTAATGAACACGTCTTCCTACCACTAATGCAAAAAAGTTTCCATTCTTCCTCTGTGTACCTAAAACCAAACGAAACTTCCATGAACAGAGTTTCTT
>OY744525.1:26235412-26455412 GCA_963556195.1 Sepiola atlantica
CAGAACTAAAGTCTGATTAGTCAGCTCAAATGCTATTTAGGTCCAATTTAAAAAATTCATAACATCATTCTATATATATGTATACATCTATACAGTAAATCTTTGTCGTTTCTTTGTCATCAATAGATTTCTTCCTAAAAATTTTGGTACGTCAGTTTTTCTTGTAGATTTTTATTGCATGCTGCTAGGAAGAATAAAATGCAATTTGCTTTAATTCTTTCCAGAAAATACTTTGTCTGAGTCGAAATTATTAAATGGCTGCCTTCTTAAAAACGGAAGGTATTACTGTATCGCCCATACAGAGTTACTTTCATTTGACTGGAACAAAAAAATATCTTGAAAAAAAAACAGCATAGTTTTAAAAAAGTAAAGTAAAATAAATTGAAAATAAATATACAAACAGAAAATGCCGGGTAGGTATATATATATATTGAAATATTTCCCCACAAAAAACAGATATCGGATAAAGCAAACTTGGTTTTTTATTTAAAAAATAACAGTCGTTTCATCATAGCCTAGAATCTGAATCTTATAGACAAATTAATCTTCATATTTGCAGAAAAAACGACTTGCTATTTAACTTTTTCTGCAACTTTGAAGCGTCCCTTCGTAACATTTTTTACATTCTGATTTCGTATGGGTTGGCAATAATCTATTAAACACTGTTTTAATCTTCCTTACAAATATTGCTTCTGCTGGTATCATGGAAAAAGAACATTGTTATTTGTGGCCATACTATATACCTGCAAACATTCTTAAATGGCCATTCGGGTAAGTGTATCCCTCGCTTTATTAAGCGCTCTTTTGAACAGGTCCACGAACTGTTCCGCTTGACCATTGCTTCTTGCATGGTACGGTGCGATTGTGATATGCTCTACTACAAATGTTTGACAAAATAGTTAAATTTAGTGGATGTGGACTGTTTTTCGTTGTCTGATACAGTACAGTCAACGATTGCGAATCAGAAGAAGAATTCATGTAAAAAAACTAATTGTTACTTCTGTGGTTGGTTTTTTACATTTTAATATTTTCGGCCATTTCGAGAGACTGACCACCACTATTAGGTAATAGAAACCATCCAGTGGACCGGCAAAATGTGGATCCTAGACCATGGTCGGGCAGTTTTCAGTCAGGGTCTGAACTTTATAGGAGGTGTCTTTGCTGCCAAAGCACAATCTTTTCATAATTTCACCGCATTTCCAATATCTTTATCCATACTTGTCCAATACACAGTTTCTCATGAGACTTTTCAATCTCAAAATGCTTGGGTGAGCGACATGAAATTATTTTAGTATTCTTTTCTGTAATGCTGCAGGAATAACCACTCGATCGACGTACATAACTACTTCATCACACATTGAATACACTTCCGAGATTTGTCAGTATTTTTCTTTTCTTTTTATGTTTAAAACAAATCGTTATCTCACGCCTTTTTTATTTCTTCGAATGTTACCGGAAGCTCCCTAATGGCATTACTCAATGTACGTTTTACTCCTACTTCAGTTTATAGGGAGTCAATCACTGTGTTTTCAAGGGAGTCAGCATATTTTAGTTATAAGTATAGATAAGTTTTGACAAAGGGAGAAACATTTTATAATTGTAATTAAGGAGAACGGTCCCCCATCCCTGCAGTCTGTTTTCAGTCTGTGTTGGTAATCATTTTTTGACTCATAAATAGTTAGCAGTAGCTTATGGTCAATTTGCAACACAAAATGTCCTCCTTCAACAAATCGATGAAATTTGGTGACTGCAAAAATAATATGTAATGCTTCCTTCTCGATTTGGGAGTAACTTCTTTCTGTAATTAGTAACGTATGAGACGTGTGGGCGATAGATCTTAGTGATTTTTCTTCCATTTTGTCTAATATGCAGGCATTAATGCTATACAAGCTATTAATTATCAGTAGCCACTTATCTAGATTGTAGAGCGCCAAAATAATTCTGATCTGAGGATATTTATTTTTCAAATGCCTCCTGGCATTCTGTTGTCCAGACCCAATCTTTTCCTTTTTTTAATAGCTCATTTAGAAGAGCTTGCAAATTGTGAATGTTTGAAATAAACACATTATAATAATTTGCTCAACCAAGAAATGTTTATAGTGACGATACGTTTTCCGGAGCCGGCATATTTTTTATCGCACTAGTTCGTTCTGGGTCTAATATTTAGAAGACTCCATATTCTCACGAAATAAAGTAGATACCAATCATAACAGAAATATATGAACAACAGAGATTTTAATGAAACAAAAGTGTCCACAGAGTCGTATTGTACACAGGAATGTAATTTATTCTGCCTGTTTAGTTTCAGAAGTGCGCGCTTCATGTTACAATCAGGTTGTAATGCACAAGAAATGAGGATAGATAAGACATTTTCAAAATGTGCATGGGAAAATTATTGGCAGTTTATCTGAGAAAAATGATATGAGAATCAGCTTCACTTCTGGAAGAATTTGACATTTTGCCTATAATGAGTTTAATGATTTTACTACTTACATAATTGGCATAGAATTTACAAGATCTCTCCAATCTATATGCTGCCATGGTATCTAACAGTTCAAGATATAAATCATGATAACTTTTCAAAGACATGCAAATCCAAGGATGTTGAAGAATTTATTGTTAATTGACCAGTCCTAATTAAGTAATAAAAATTATTTCAGAAACATACTTAGATTAAATGGCCAAATGGATTGATTCACTATTGATGGGGAAGAGTTTACTAAACTTTATATACAAATGTTCACATTAAAGCATTATTGGAGGATGCAGCCAGCCAGATATCTCTCTCTCTCTCCATATCCATATCTCTCTCTCCATATCCATATCCATATCTCTCTCTCTCCATACCCATATCTCTCTCTCTCCATATCTCTCTCTCTCCATATCCATATCTGTCTCTCTCTCCATATCCATATCTGTCTCTCTCTCCATATCCATATCTCTCTCCCCCCCCCTTTTCATCCAACCATGGGTTTTGTTATAATTACTACTTTTCCGGGAAAATTATTATTATTTATTTATTTATCTATTTTTATTGTTAACATACACTTGCCTACAAAAGTAGAATCTCATTTTCTTGGGTTAAAGACTCAAAATTTACCCATCATAAAAACGTTAAATAAATAAGAAAATTATACAGTCACCCCCCTTCCCCCAAAAATTTAAATGCCACCTACTCTTGAATAAAATGAACAATCTTTTCTGCAATCAAACCATATTTTGTACAAATAAACTTCAGTCTGTGCCTGACTTGTCCACCAAGTTTCAGTCATGAATGTCCAACCGTCTTTGTTTTATCAACATTCAATGATATGGAAGACA
The DNA here is from genome assembly GCA_963556195.1 of Sepiola atlantica. Taxonomy (NCBI): domain Eukaryota; kingdom Metazoa; phylum Mollusca; class Cephalopoda; order Sepiida; family Sepiolidae; genus Sepiola; species Sepiola atlantica. The sequence continues at coordinate 26,238,734 of OY744525.1, forward strand.
CTTTGGTGATTGTCTCATCAGTAGGAAGTGTGATCCTAAATGGGTTTCACATTCACTGAACCATAATCTCACCCACCCCGATTCATATAGGGTTATCTCAAAGATAATGTCTATCAAAACAATCCCCAAAGTATTCCTGAACTGAGGAGAGTCATCACAAACCAAATCCGGGCAGTGTTATGTACGTATATATATATATATATATATATATATATATATATATATATATATATATATTAGTGTTTCATGTATCCACATAAAATTTTATAAGGAGATATAATTTTTTATGTATCAATTTTCAGTATTTACTTCAACAGTGCTCCATACATAAGTAGAGCTAGGTAGTAAGCTATGAAAATATATTTATGGCAATTAAGCTACACAGAGGCCAATGGATTAAAACATATATGACAAACTCCTTTGATTTGGCCATGGGTGCTCTTGACTTAGCAGAGGCATCAGATCTTGTGGGCTTATTCATTTTATATACACTCACAAATATATTTGATAATACAGATATCGGCCTTTATAGATGATTGATTAGCGATAATAAGAGATTCCAACAAAGTCAAGGGAGAAAATTTCAAGAAAATTATACATATGGAAATGAAAAAACTAGGCCTAAAAGCAGAAGTACTGACTAACATAAAAACAATTAACTTTCTAGACATCACGTTAAACTTAAATAAAAATACTTACGAACCATACCTAAAAGATAACGCCAATCCAATATACGTGAACCCAAAGTCTAATCACTCCCCATCAATCATAAAACATATCCCGAATTCTATCAAACATAGGCTTATCAACAATTCTAGCAACGAAAGTGTTTTTAAAAAATCAATCAACATTTACAATATAGCTCTAAAAAATAGTGGTTACCATAATACCGAAATTAAATATAAAAAACAGGACACTAATAATTACAACAAAATTAAAAAGAAAAGAAAAAGAAATATAATTTACTATACACCGCCCTACAACCAGATGCTAAAAACTAAACTGGGCAAAAAATTCCTAAATCTGATGCAAAAACACTTCCCCGTAACCAATCCCCTGCATAAAATATTCAATAAAAATAACCTAAAACTATCCTACAGCTGCTGCGAAAACGTAAAAATGATAATTAAGGCACACAATAACAAAATACTAAAAGAGAACACCAGAGAGAAAAAAAATAACAAATTACATAAAAAAGTGTAAAAATATAGCAAAAATAACACTAAGAACAAAAATAAACAATACAAATGGAAATAAACAAAACACTAATAATAACCACCAGAAATGAAAAAGTTAGCAATGAAGAGAAAAGATGTAACTGCATAAATCGTACACTTTGTTCACTACAAAATAAATGCCTAACCAAAAGTATTGTTGACCAAGCCACAATATTTGCCATGGAAAGACCGAATAACAAGAAGTACTACGTGTGTATGACCTCCCTAGATTTTAAAACCAGATATTACGACCACAAAAGCACATTTAAAAACAGAGAACATCGAATTAAAACAGCACTAGCAAACCACTATTGGGAGGTCAAAGAAAATGGGCGCTCACCAATAATTGAATAGAAAATAATACGACAGGCCAGTACATGTAGAAATTTAGACGACCCGTGTAGATTATGCCTGAATGAAAAATTTGAAATCCTAAATTTTAAAGATTCACAAAATCTATTAAACTGTAGAAGTGATATAGCAAACAGCTGCTTACACAGAAATAAATTTACCTTAGGCTAACGATAAATAGATAAATAAACAAATAAATAAAAAAAAAAATTTAAAAAAATAAAAAAACTAAACAAAAACTTAACAATTTGAAAATTAAAACCTAAAATAGAAATACAAGGAACCACATGTTAAAATAAAGTCACCCATTACATTGACGCAACAAAGGAAACAGGATATAGGCCAATCTATAGAAAACAGAACAATAGAACAGGATATAGGAAGTAACACCAACAAGACCTTTGTTCGCGGGAAGCCCAACAATTGGCTGAGAGAACAGCAAACAATCTAATTGGTAAACTAGCTAGCCGTGTACATAAAAACACCTAGCAAAAATAACTTCATGCATTTTAGCCTGAAGATTCCCCCCGGGGATGAAACGCGGAAGCTTCTGTGTAGCTTAAGTGCCATAAATATATTTATATATATATATATATATATATATATATATATATATATATAGCTGTACCTACCAAGCGTTTTCCTAAAAGTCGTTTTTCTTTTAGTTTTTCTTTTTTTGAATCGCATAAATACTTTCAAATTTTTAACTCTTCAAGAAGCTAAGCGATGTCAAATCAGAAATTAGGCTGATAGAGAATGAAGAAGTGCTGATTGTGTGACGAATGTATGGAGGTGAAAATTGGATATGTAGTGTCAACATTGTGTGCGATCTAAGGGGAGAAGAGACTGAATACTAATCAAGCTCGAAATAGTATTTTTTTAAATTTTCGTTTTGCGCTTGTATTTTTTATTTACTTCAATAAATATTCACTTAATAGTAAATAAAAATATTAAAGTTTTTGGTCTTTTTCCATTTGTCAAAAGATTAACAAGCAAACCCATTTTGAGATGCAAGACACCCGTCTTACATCGATATATTTTGTGATTTGATTTTTATTTAAACTTATTTCAACAGATTTTTAAAGTTTTTATTTGTGATTATTGCTGCAGTTAAAAACAATTAAATATAATTCAATTTAATTCAATTCTTTTCAAAAAATACTTTTACCGGATCAGAATAATTTCTATACGGACGTTATCTTAAAAGGAAGGTATGTCACTCTGTATTTGTAAAGGCATAGTTACTTTCTTTGGTTTCGGACCCCAAAATAATATTTTGAAAAAAAAAACCCCCAAAAACATAAAAAACAACTATGTAATTTAAAAAGCAAATCCAAAACAAATTGCAAGTAAAAAGACTCCCGGGCAACGCCGGGTAAGTAGAGATAGTAAAACGCTAAAGATTGTAAAAATGTAAAATATCATCTTCGCATGGTGGGTGTGGAAATTTTCAATGACAAATCCTTGTCAACAATTTCTATCATAAATATTTGTCACAAATTCTTTAATGTTTTCAAACTTCATATTGTCTCATTTTGGAATTTTTTTAGATGAGGATCGATAATTTATATTATTTTGATTATTCGAACTAATATTCGTATTTTGGTTGTTATAATCACAACGTTTTAGCCGATGTAACTTCCAATCTCCTTCAGGTGCATCTTTTCAAACTCAAAAACCTTCTAATCGAACTGCATGGAATTTTGAAGTGAACACTTTATTTAATCTGTCATGGTGAGTCCCTGATGGGTAAGGATGGTTACTGTGTCCTGGCACAGGCACGTCCGTTCGCCTGCACCTCTTCTCCTCGAGGAAAGCCAAGTGACTCTCTTCAAAAGTCTGCTACCTCGGCGACGATTCCTCTCCAAGTGGCTCTGTTCTTGGCATGCGACTCCTACAAGTTGGAGTCAACACCACACTTGTTGAAGTTAGCCATTAGAAGATCTTTGTAGTGCTTATTCTGGCCACCCTGACTGCGGTTTCCTTTTCTAAGTCAGTCATAGAATATTTGCCTCGGGAGTCCGGCATCCTGACAACGTGGCCATTCCATCTCAGTTGACTTTTGATGATGGAGGCTTCAACAGTAGTTAGTGGTCTTCACTGCCTAGAGGATGCTGATATTGGTGCGGTTGTCCCACCAGTGGATGTGCAAAATGCTCCGAAGGCAACATTGATGGAACTTCTCCAGAGCCATTAGGTGGCGACGATATTTCATCCATCATGATTAAAAATGTTGGTTAATGATCGGTTCTCAGTGACAGTCTTCTAGAGGTTGAAGGTTCAATCCTTACTACAGGCGATAATATTTAAGAATAACAAAAATGAACACTTCTACTTGGTCATAGCTGACAGAATAAGAACAATATACCATGGATTTAATTAAAGGTTCTGTTCGAAATTTTAAGCAGTTTATTGAATACAACAAAGATTCCCAATTTTTTCCAGAAGGTTTCCAAATTCGAAAAGATACATCTGAAGAAGGTCAAAGGTTACATCAGACGAAACAACCAAAATGGGAATAATCGTTCCTCGTCATCATATTCAGTTTAACGTCCGTTTTGCATCCTGCCATGTGTTGGACGACTTTAAAAATTTGATTTCAAAACTAAACTATCTCTGGCCAGGTATTTATTTATTCCTCTTTCTCTTAAGTCGATCCGTATCACTTTCTTCTGTGTTTTTTTTTTGTCTACTCCTGCCAACTGACCCCCGCTACTTAAACTGTTTTACATATACTAACCGAAGCACGCTCATCTATTCTTTCAATATGACCATACCAACGGAGTCTCCTGTTCTGCACCTGTCTTTAAGAATCCTAATAATATATATTATCCTGTTTTTTTAATTCTATTTTTCCCTTCATACTGAATTGACATTTTTTATTTGCATCTCTCTCAGACACAGGAATAAAAATATGTCGATTTTTAGTTCCTGTAATTGTAGAGGAAGTTTTAAATATATGTTCTGAAATGCCTGATTCATTTGTCCATTAAACTGATCAGAAATACAAAATATTCATGCTGGAAACGTTTTTTATCACATAATCTAACAGCTGTCTTTTTGCAATTATCTGTTGATTATAGAGTTTTGCTGTGCCCGTAACCCATTACATGGTTAACCAACCCCTAACCCATAAGAATGGGTGAAATGGTGCCACTCTTCATCAATACTAAAGTCAGTTTTATGGTTGCACAAATTGATAATGGTTGTCATTATGTGAAACAGATAAATAGGTTAGTTTTGAGGAAATTAAAATCATGGATTCCTTCAACATTTCTATAAATAGAAACAAATGAAGGACTATTTCATGGCTAAGTTTGGTAGAATTTTGGAAAGAAAAACAGATCAAATGGACACTAATTTTTCATCTTAAATGGTCTATAACTAGAAAATATATATATATATTTTAAAAAAATCTTTTAGTCATTTATATATAAAAAAACACAATGTATATTGTTGTTGTTTTCCCATAACGTCTAGGGATGTCCTCGGGGAGTCAGGAAGATACTCTATCTGTCCTAACTTTTCTGTGGGCATGATAGAACCTGGTAGTGCCCATATTCTCTTCAGGCCACATACAGCACCTGGTGTTCCCAAATCGTCACCCATTTAGTACTGGCCAGGCTCAACGCTGCTTAATTTCAGTGATCTAACAGAAACCGGTGAGTCAGCGTGATTATGCCGTATATAATGTATATGTATTCAACATTAATAATACAATGCAAGCCAAAATAAAAACAATTTATTTAGGTAATCCACAAGAAACAGCTCCCACTGCTAACAATACAGAAGCATTCTCAACTTATATATTATACTTATAATATTACACAATTATTCACTGATCAGCCATCCGTATCAGCAGAGATGCCCTTTGTAAAATTCAGATATTTCTAATGGTTGTAAAATTTTAACAATAAGTATTAGACATTAATTAATAAATATTCCCCTAAATTTCAGTTTCTTTGGACTATTTTAAAGGGGTCACAACCTCCCATTTGAAAATTTAAATATTTCAGATTTGCATTAATTTGATCCATAGTCATTAAACACCAACTAAGCAAGATTCCATGAATTTTAATTCCATTTTAAAACCCTTTTAATTTTAATCCTTAAATTTTATACATTTCTAGAATCAAAATAATTTAATGGATTTTGATCAAAATTAGAATAAGAATTCTAGACAGAGTTTAGTAGGGCCATTCTCATGTAATGTACATGACATTCGGAACATAAAACCCGAGGCAGCAGGGCTAAAATTCAGATGAATACAATTTGTTAATTATACTAGGGGTGGGACGTAATGAGTAAAAATTTCACTAGTTTTTGGCTATTTTACATTCATGAAAATCTTTTCACAGCCTGAAAATGGTCCTAAATTACAGTACTATTTCAGATTTAACCATCTATATCCATTCATAGCTTTTGAGGATGTTTTAGGACCTGCAATGTCGCAGGAAAACCACTTTTTCACCGAAAAATGATGGATTTTGAGTCCCGTGGAGCCCTAACGGCTATTTTTGGCTTGCACCTTCTGAATTTTGCAAAATTTTCAAAATGTTTGATTGTTTAGTGTTATTTATGTATAAATGAACGCAAAAAAATACTACTCGAATGAATCTGAAATTTTCACCCATTACGTCCCACCCCTAATTATACCAAAAAAGTTTTAAAATTGAGTGTGTAGACATGGAATATCACCAATCATACGTTACTTTTAGTAAAACCTCTCTTGGTTAAAGCCTTGCAAACTTTTGTGACGCATGTGACAAATGTCTACATATTTCATTTTCTAGCAATATTTTCCCCCTTGATATTCCTCTGATTTGCTAGAGTGGTACTCTGGAAAGCTTTAGTGTTTAGTTACATCAATAGATGAAGTTTCATGTAAGAGTTTTATGCTCTGTAACGTATGTGATAGTTTATGTGTGACGTACGTGACAGGAAACATACAAGTCTTATAATAACTTAACAGACCCAAATATCGGGAGGTGACGGTGGTTAAGTGGATATCGACACGGACTGAAGACCTGGGTGTTCCAAGTTCGAATCCAGTCGGTTCCACAGTATCACTTTCACTTAGGGATGTTGGCAACCTTCTCGTGGTCCTTCCCGTAAGTACCCGATGTCTTTCCAGAAAGATTTCTAACTAGAAAAACATCGGGGAAACTAATGCCAACACCAGAATCATCTGATTCACACGAAAGAAGAAGAAGACCCAAATATCAAAGTAAAAAACTATATGGGCATGTCAGAACATGGTTGCAAGCTTTTACTGGTTTATTCTTTGAGTTTTACTGGCCAACTTGGAAAAGAAAATTCAGTTCACTAGTTCATACACATCTGAAAACAATCGATACATGTTTACAATGCTCCAAAGGGTAACAAATTTTATTTGAAAGCTCTGATTTACGTGAAACCGTAAAATATCATAAGTGGATTCTTGATGACCAAAACCGATGCTGCATAGAAAGACCCACCTGCCCTAAATCTCTTTACTCGTTACTCTTATCAGATTTTCCCAACTTCCAAAACCATGGGCAAGTAAAAAGGACACAGGTATCAAGCTTTGACCAAATCCAACAAAAATTTTTACATTAGATTAATTTAGATTGATTTTGCCATGGCATATTACTGTGAGTATCAGACTGAAATACAAAGCACCCTCTGGAGTAGAGCTTCAATCAACCTCTTTACTCTTGCATGCTTTGTTAACCGGAATGTTGAGTGCCATCTGTTCATGCTTGACAATTATAAGAATGACGAAGATGCAATCTTTGCTTGTTTTAAATCATTTTAAGCCAATACAAGAAACTTCCCAGAAAAGCACGTTTTCAGTGATTGGTTGAGTAGCGGATTCAATAACAAGTATTTTATTTATCTACTCTCCAGGAGGTTAGGCATAATGTCAGGTGCGGGTTTTTGATGACATTGTTTCTGTGGAACGAACTGGATTCGAACCCGGCACACTCAGGTCCTCAGTCCTTATTGAAACTCTTAGAATGTATTGATAGATACAATCGGTGGGGAAGCAAAAAAATGTTGTTTAATGTGCTTCTGATTTTGTTAGTTTGCAAAGATGTAATGTTTGGTGCGACTGTTCACTGCATGACACAAGATCATCTCAACTCCATTGAAAATATATCGGACCAGGCCAAAGATGTTAAAGGAATATCTAGCATTCATAAACAGTACCGAAGAATGGAAAACTAGTGATTTATCCAAATGCAAAACCTGACCAACCAATGAATAGCGTTGTGTTTGAAGATGAAGCTGAACAAACAACCAGCATGACAGTAAGCAGCATCAACGTTGGATATTTTGTGAAGGTGATAAAAAGAGATTACTATGGGTATTATGCAGTTGTAACCGGGGAGATATATGATGATGAAATTGAAATTAATTTCAGAAAAGAGAAAAGAACTGTCATAAAGGAAAATGATTCCGACTCTCGAATGTTCAGAGTTAAAGAGGTTGCAAAAAAACCTCGTAAATACAAGAGGACATTACAGCTTTGAAGAATATGATTTCTAAACTGTTATTCGTTCGGTATTTCATAAGATTTAGTTCCTGTGGCAAATATCAAGCCATCTTAGTTTTATTTTTCTCCCTTGCGGTTGTCACATACGTCACATGACACTTGTAGACTGTTCCATTATTCCATGTTCTTTAATTCTATGGAAATGTCCTTGTAAATCCAACTGAAACATCCTCACAATCCTTTTAAAAAAGTACAGAAGACTAATAGAAACCTCTTTACGACAAAGCTTTTTTTGTCTGAAATGCGACGTACGTGACACTGCGCTCTAACTAAACTTTGAAGACAATTTTCTCGCTGAGAAAGTGCAATATCAAAGAGTCAGAGTTTCCATACCTTTATAAGGCTGTATGAAGGTTCCAGTGACCACTTCATGAGAGTTTTAAATGAATGTTAATTTGACTTACTTATTATTTGTATTTTATGAAGATTTTACAAGTTGTTTTCCAAAATGGTTGACCATGATACAATTTTCAAAGATCTTGGTCTGATATGGTTTTCAATTGAGGAATTCAAAGTTTAATCAATACTCTTCTTATATAAGCTGATTCTTTTTCACCCTTACTGATTGACATTTCATAAGAATGCTCCAGTATCATTATATCTTGATTTTAATATACATACAGTGACATAAAAGTGGTGCAAAACTGTTCTGTTAGAGGAATTTTACCCGTAGTGGGACGGGTATTCTTGTATTCTGTGATTGTGTACTAAAACTAAACTGCACACTATGTACAGATGAGTATCAATTGTTAACTCAGATAACCAAATGCCATTGTTACAACAGACTTTGCAAAAACGTATCTTGTCAATTCTTTACCTGCCTCAGAACATTATATTAACATTCCTTTGTAGACTTCTTAAAACATAACAATTCAAAAAAATTAAACAAAACTTTTTAAAAAGAGAAGAAATTCAGAATTTAAAAAAAAAAAAAATTAAAAAGAAACCAATGTCTTATCATTGGAATTCTGAGATAGTGTCAGGAAAACTCACAGAATTTTAAAATGGTGTCAGTTGTTCTGCAGAAAATTAATAAATCTGAAGAAATATTTTAGAATGTGCATTCGTCATCTAAATTAGTGATTCTCAACTTAAAATATGTGTAGCATTTCAGTCGATAAATTCTTTGTCTCCAGCATATTATCTGGACGATGACTCGTCACGTCAACAGCTGAAATATTGTTGTGTTAATAACACGTAACAGTATGTAGATTCGACCTGTATTGTATCTCTCTTTCTCTTTGTTATAACCGTTGGCGTAATGATTGTTACAAGTTGACAAAATCACAACAGTACACAATTCTATTTTAATATGTTTTCCTCTTTTTTAATTTACTTTATTCAACTTACTCTTAGCTTACAGTAACATTACAAATTTCCTTCAGCACCAATGAATGGAGTCTCCAAAAACACTTCCGTTCCTTCTTACAGACATAAGCCAAGAAAAAAATGAATACAGCTTATTTTGCCACATCGACTTCCTGTCATGACGCAGCATCTTCAACATATCAACTTAAATTCGTACTCTTAATTCTAATGTAATTTTCTGCTTTTCTACTTAATCTAAACTTCATGTGGAAATTTATATTTCTAACATTAATTAAACACACCCACGTCCAAATATTGGTACACTAGCTGTGCCGATCCGGCATTGCCCAATAGTGTTACTTGTAATTTGTTTAGTTATTTTTTTAAACTATGCTGTTATTTTTAAAAAAAATTCTTTTTTGTTCTAAACGAAGAGAAGTTGGCACCTGTATAAAAATAATTTCGACCCAGTGAAAGTATTTTGGGAAGTAATTAAATCAAACTACATTTTATTCTTAACAACAGTGAAGAACCAGAATCAAAAATTGATTTTGTAGAAAGAAAGCTATCGATGACAAAAATCGAGAAAGGGACTTTGTATATTAGATATGGAGAGACATTTGGATTCTTCTTAATTAAAGAAAATTATCCTAATGTTATTTGAGCAGTACAAAATGCTTCAGTTACAGCACCGCTACAACGTTACTATCAGGTCTGTAGAGTTGGAAATGGAGTCGGAGCAAATTTACAATTTTAGACATTTTAAAACTTCTGAACTTGAAGTTAGAGCTGGTCAAAATAGGATAAAGAACTAAAAAAGAACTTAAAATAGGTATTTTTCAATAAGTAATTCTTTTTTAATTAATTTTTAAGATTTTGTTGATTATAAAAAAGATAGGTTGAATTCACAGAATTATGAAAAACGTGCTCACCCTCTTAAGTATAAACATGCTATAAATAATATATAGAACTAACACAAAGATCCGATTTTGCTCAAGGTTTAATAATATGCCATCATACATCCAGCATATAACACAATTTTTTTTTTATTCTTATTTTTTACATTTTATATATTTAATTTTTGGAGTGGGGCTGAGGCATGTACTCAGCATTGAAATGCATTTATAATCTTTACTTCCCTCGAGGCACAGCCAACGTTTCCCTGAAATGATTGAGAGCCCCTGTAAACTCCTGCTCCAAACCGTGAATCCCATATAACAATTTCTACTTTTATTCTCTTTCATTTCTATAATTTCCAAGTTCTAAATCAAATAAGATAAAGTAAAACGTTGTATTTCCTTTTTATGCATTTTCTGGCGAGAACGATCAAGATGAAATATACTTATCCAAGTACCCTTTGATAATGTAGTTTCAGAATATCTATTATTATGGATATCTATTTCCAAAACGCTAGAAAGAGTTATTAACAACTACAACTTTATATACAGAATGAGTCAGAAGTAACCGGTCAGTCAAAAAGGGTTTTGTTAAAATAATAACAAGCCGCGCGTGCGTGGTTCCCCTCTGTATGTTACTCGATGTGACGAGTGTAAAATGCAATAAATTTGGGCAATTTGGGGCATTTTTGACCCCCCCCCCCCTTTGAACCCCTGGGGGCGCGAACCAGAATTTTTCTGAGGTCAAGGATGCTCATTTTATATCCAGAACAATTGCCTCTACATTTTGGCCAAGTTTCAGAGAAATTGAATGGATGGATGAAAAGTTATGGGGCAAAAAATGTCATTTTTTTGCCATTTCGGGGCCTTTTGACCCCCTGGGTGGCTAACCAGATTTTTTTTCAAAAATCGGAGAATGTCACTTTCTAACCTGACCAAAGTTACAACTTCATGCAAAATTTCAGAGAAATTCAATTGATGGTTGCGGAGAAAAATCCGGACAGACAGACGGACGGACATGCCTCAAAACATAAGTCCCCCGATTTTATAAATCGGGGGACCAAAAATAACATGAATATATAACAGTTTTTTTAATCTTGTTATTTACAACATAAATACATTGACTGCACGGTTATTTCTGACTCAGCCTGTATATATGCAGGTAGATAACTAGAAAGATTACCCAGTGTTGCCCGACTTCCGAATTTTTGTAAATGACGTAGAAAACAGAAAAAGTAAAACTAAACAATCTGCTTAATATTGTAACTTGAAATGTCAAAGTTCATGTGGAGACAAAATCAGAGTAAAAATAATTATGTACCTGATGAGATTTGAACTGAAAAAATCTGTCTCTAAGTGTGGCATGCTAACAGATTGACCCATGCCAGAAATTACAAAATCTTGATGATTTTGAATATATAAGCCACGTTTGTGGTTCTCTTTCTTTCTTCCTTCCTTCTCTACCTCCACTCCCCCCCTCTCTCTCTCTCTCTCTCTCTCTCTCTCTCTCTCTCGAGTTGATTTTACGTCTGGGATGAGGGAGAGAGTAATAGACAACGGAATGGTGTCTATGCAAAAGAGCTAACTCATTAAATTTCTTCCCGGTGTTATGAGTGACAGGCATAGTAAATGGGATTGTGAGAGTATGTACTCCTCTGCCTTCCTTTATTCATGGCTAATAAACAATAAAATATTAAAATCTTTAAAAGAACAAGGACCAATATTTTTTTATTTAGTTTAAGACAGAATCAGAATAAAAATAATTATGCCTGGGTTAAGTTCAAGCTCACAACTTCTGTCTCTAGTATGACATGCTAACCGATTGACCCACAGGGGCAAGTACGAAGCAATAGCACTATTAAATACATAAACCAGACTGTCGAATGTATGTTAGCCGTTTATTAAAAAGGGAGAAGAAGGGAGAGTAATAGCTAATAAAATACTTAATATGGAAAAATATATTTAAAAATTTCTGTTGGTGGTAGTCTCCATTTATTTTAAAATTATATCTTATTTTGGTTAAATTTAACCCTAGTTATGACTTTACAAGAAAATTCAAGTGGCAACCTTGGTTCTAAGTATAAACACTGGTCAATTTCCATCAACGAAAAATGTGAACTGCTGAAAAAATTTGTTTAAGTTTCTAGCAATTGTTGGTGGCATAATTGTTGGGTTGATGAATTATTATGAAGATGAAAGCAAAATGGTTAAATCAACAAAGCTCTTGAACTAAGCACGTCGGAAAATCGGTGTTGCATTGGTACAACCTTAAGAAATATAAACATTGAAAAATACATTTTGATAAATAAATTTTGATAAATAAATTTGAAATAAAATTAAGAAATGGGAATAAATACAAACACCATTGATAAATAATTTTTGATAAATAAATTTGAAATAAAATTGTTAAGAAATGGGGATAAATACAAACACCATTAAAAATTAAATTTTGATAAATACATTTTGATAAATAAATTTTGATAAATAAATTTGAAATAAAACTAAGAAATGGGAATAAATACAAACACCATTGATAAATAATTTTTGATAAATAAATTTGAAATAAAATTGTTAAGAAATGGGGATAAATACAAACACCATTAAAAATTAAATTTTGATAAATAAATTTGAAATAAAATTGTTAAGAAATGGGAATAAATACAAACACCATTGATAAATAATTTTTGATAAATAAATTTGAAATAAAATTGTTAAGAAATGGGGATAAATACAAACACCATTAAAAATTAAATTTTGATAAATAAATTTTGATAAATAAATTTGAAATAAAATTAAGAAATGGGAATAAATACAAACACCATTGATAAATAATTTTTGATAAATAAATTTGAAATAAAATTGTTAAGAAATGGGGATAAATACAAACACCATTAAAAATTAAATTTTGATAAATAAATTTTGATAAATAAATTTGAATCGACAAATCTAGGTTAATGGTTATTTTCCCTGATAATCCTGAAAATATCTCAAATGCTAGAAATGTTGGTGCCCTCTTCTGTCCTCTACGAAGATTCAAAGTTTTCTCTCCTTTTGTCGCACTAAAAGAGGTCGATATTAATTTATCATCATTTTCTTTTGTTTTAAATAAGGAAATATCAAAGAAAAATCGATAGTTCACATGGAAATCATTGATTAAAGATTTAATGTATTTTTTATCATTGGTCTTTTTTGCACTTATATCCGCACGAATCAGTATTATATTCTGCTAGCTGCTTATATATATATATATATATATATATATATATATATATATATATATATATATATATATATGCGTGTGTGTGAAAATGGAAGAATATTTTAATTTTTTCTATATTATTCGCTAATGTGTAGTGAATAATATGGAAAAATAAAAAAATTTAAAACATTCGCAGCCTTTCATTTTCAAATATGCATAACTTTCTTTAATTAGATCCACAATAATTTCTACTCTCTTTCTTTCTCATATATACTAGCACACACTTTTTTGTTTCATTTACTCAGAAATCAATGGACCCCTTTCTGGGGCTAACACTTGATCTATATATTAGATACATAAAAATTTGAATATTCCATTAATGTTCTCCTTTACCTGTCAAACGTTCAGTTAGTTTTAAAATGTTACCACTGGTTTCATATGTGATGTTGTTAACTTTAGGTTGTTGTGTTTTTATGTAGATAGCTTCTAGTATTTTTTATTTTTTTAAATTGGTTTCGGAATGTATAAGTTTAGTGTTATTAACTAGAGTTTGTCTTCAATCAGACGAAGGGCAGTTATGTTTTTGTAGATGTTGGTAAATTGAACTAGAGTTTACAAGATGCATGGTGAGGCAGCAGGATAGGGTAGTGCTTGTAAAACCAAGGTAGCTATTAGTTTTATTATTATTATAGAAGTTATATTCTCCCAAAGGGCATTTAAACTTATAAATAACATTGGTTCTTTCTAGTGGTTTTTGACTTGGGGAGGAATTATTTTTTACTACAAGATTTTGGGTTTATATATATATATATATATATATATATATATATATATATATATATATAAATATATATATATATATATATATATATATATATATATATTTAAATTCCCGAAACAGTTTTTCATGGTAAACAACTGATGATCCCTTAAAATAGTGTTAGAAACTAACTAATATAATAACTGTAAAAAATAAATTGACTTACATGAGTGATTTTCCACTGGAAGACTTGAGACTATAAGTTTGTTTTTTTTTTATATATATATATATATATTTTTTTTCTTTATATAGTTTTAATGGTTGAGAAACTTCCGAGACTATATATATATATATATATATATATATATATACATGTATATCCTCTTGTAGAGGTTTTATATATTGGTGCACATATACATATACTGCAATAAATACTTTCATGAGTGTATATTCTCTCTCTGCATGTGTGTCTATGAACAAAGATTGTACATCACTGAATTGAAAAGAAGGAAATAAATTAATCTAAGAAAAAAATAAAACAAACTTTTTTTTAAATGATGTTTTTTTATTCTAACAGGAAAATCTTTTTGCAAACCACAAAAAAAGTAAAACAATAAAATGACAAATGGATTAAATTAAAAAAATGTTAAAAACATGTGAGAAAAATGTTCCATTATGGATTAGAAATTCTTTTTTGCAAAAATCTTTTCCCTCGTTTGTTATTTTGTCTTAATTTTTCTCAAACCATAAAAAATGAATAAGTAATAAAGGTTCTTGAACACTTAAAAGAAATATGTGAAATTCTATCATTTTTTTAATAGTTACACAAATACGATTATAGTGAACTATTATCCATGTACTAATTTGATTATTATTACGACAATTGTAGGAAAATAGTCGTGAATAGTGGCTTATTATTTAAGGGTCGCACTAGTAATTGGTCCCCTGATTTTATAAATCAGGGGGCCTATGTTTTGAGGCATGTCCGTCCATCCGGATTTTTCTCCACAACCATCCATTGAATTTCTCTGAAATTTTGCATGAAGTTGTAACTTTGGTCAGGTTAGAAAGTGACATTCTCTGATTTTTGAAAAAAAATCTGGTTAGCCCCCCCATGGGGTCAAAAGGCCCCGAAATAGCAAAAAATGACATTTTTTTGCCCCATAACTTTTAATCCATCCATTCAATTTCTTTGAAACTTGGCCAAAATGTGGAGGCAATTGTTCCTAATAGAAAATAAGTATCGCTGACCTAGGAAAAAATCTGGTCCGCGCCCCTAGCGGGTCAAAAGCCCTCAAAATTGCAAAAAATGACCCTTTTCTCCCATAACGTTTGATCCATCCATTCAATTTTTCTGAAACTTGGCCAAAATGTAGAGGCAATTGTTCTGGATATAAAATGAGCATCCTTGACCTCAGAAAAATTCTAGTTCGCAGTCAAAGTGTGGTCAAAAATGCCCCAAATTGCCCAAATTTATTGCATTTTACACTCGTCACATCGAGTCACATACAGAGGGGGGCCACACATGCGCGGCTTGTTTTCTATTGCAAAAATCAAAATTTTATGTGATTGAATCATCATGATTATCATGACTATGAAGAAAATCATCTCAGCCTACAGCAAGATTATCACCACAGTAACTTTTACACATGAGTGAAACCAGAGAGGATCATATTACATTATCATGACAACATAATTAATGTTATCAATATTATTGTTATTTTATAGTGATCAGTTTCCTCATTATTCTCTGCAACTTCATCTTTATGATCACATTTAAAAAGATGCTTGACTAATTTATCACATTGAAGACAATAATCACTATCATCATCATTGGCATCACTACTATTAATAATAATCAAAAAGCCTCCCAAAAAACGAATCTTAGTCGAGCTCATGTGGAAGGCTGCATCATATGTAAATTACATTATTCAAATGTTTCGGACTCTTTAACTCATTGGCCTTTTGGCTAAGATCAGAGTGTAGTATCTGTTCCAATGGATGCTACACTCTGTAGACCGGTACCATCTTGGCCTTAAACATACGGACTTAAATGTGTCAACTGGACTTTAAAACTATGTCAGAATGTAGAAAGTTTCCAAAACCACATCATGCGCTTCATTATTGATCATATCTGTATCGCGAAGTTGCAGAAACTCACTGGCATCCCATCAATGTCCTCTGTCATCAATTGTGAAGTCTTGAGATTTTTGGTCACGTTAAGTATTCCAGTGTAGAGCTATGCAAAATATGTGTTCAAGGCATGATACAAGGAAGCTGGTCGAAAAATAGATAAAAAAAAAAGATGGATAGACAACGTTTGTAAATGGACGAACATGAGCATAAACCAAGTGAACCCATTGGCCTAGGATCGTAGGGCTTGAAAGACACTCAGCCATGTTAGTGCGTATTCTGCAACTAGCGAAGAAAATGGTTAATAATAATAATAATAATAATATTGACATAAATTCGAAAAAATATTCTCATCCTATTTCTATTTTTTATATATACCAAACTTTTCAAAATGAAAGCTTGATGATTGTTAGCATATAACAACAGAGCATATATGAATGAAATAAGATGGCTGCTCTTTCTAGGTAGCGATTTCTAAATCTTTCTCGAATGGAGATGAATTCAATGTGAGTTGTTTGTTTTTTGGATTCTTGTTTGTTGCATGGCTGTGTATTTTTTCTGATTTAGAGCTTTTTGGTTTTCTGATGAGTCCATGGAAGAAAGATCCGGGATTGACATACAAATAACGGTTAGTTTATGTTGAATGAAACGGATCCGTAATTGTACCAAGAGTTTTGTTTTGAAAAAATGATTGGCAAGATGAATAAAATCTTGGTCTTTGGAATGAAGCAAAATATATATATATATTATTAATTTTACATAAAAATTTTACATAATAATTACATATATATATATATATATATATATATATATATATATATATATATATATATGTAAGTATGAGAGTGGGTGTCGAGATCGTGATCTATTTATATATAAATGTGTATGTATGTACATATGTATTTGTGCATATATACATATATTTATATTTCTGTGAGTGTATGTATATGTGTATATAAAGGTATGTACTTATGTGTGTGCAGGTATGCACGTTTATGTGTTTTATATAGAGATCGGTTTATGTAGATATAGATATGTATATGTGTTATTATTTTTGTATGTGTATGTGTGTATATAGGGTGAAATATTGATACATTTACATGTGTGTAGGCAAGTGATGGCTTTGTGTGTTAATTTTAAGTGGACTGTATCAAATTAGCCAAGATTCCTAGAATTGATAAGAACTTATTTGAGAGAGGTAATAAAAGATAAAAGTGGAAAACAGGAGATACCAAATAAATCTGGTCATAAAAACGAGTCAGGCCAATCAATAATAAAAAAAAATTAAAAGATTAAAAAATTAAAAATATATATATAAACATATACACATATCTAACTTTATTTATATGCACAACTTAAATGGTAAAGTTTAAAAAATAATAATGTACCCATGTTACTCACCGTGTTGCCGAGAATATACATTCCAAAATTCATAATGATCTGTTCATTAGTTTAGGAGATCATCCTGGACATATATATAAATACGCTAGTAGAATACCGTCTCAGGACGAGTATAAGCAATAAATATAGCCTTAATTTAAAATGTTAATGTTTTTCTATCTTTGGTGGGTATAGTACGGTTTCGGTGGCACCTCTAAATGGTAAAGTTTACAAAAATAAATAAATAATGTATCCACGTTACTCACCCTGTTGCCTAGAATATATATTCCATCATCCATAATAAGTTCAATAGTTCAGGATTTTATATATTATTGATGCTCACGCACGTACCGATTCTTTTATAATGTATTGCTTAATATAATCAAAATTTGATGTAGAGCAATTCTTTTCTCTATTAAATTTTTGTATCTAACTTATTTTAATTTTTTGGGAGGCGGGTGCGAGTTTGGATGGGCGCATCCCCTAAATGGTAAAGTTTACAAAAAGTAATGTGACCATGTTGCTCACTGGGTTGCCGAGAATATATATTCGAAAATTCATAATGATCGGTTCATTTGTTTAAGAGTTTATCCTGTACAACGAAATATATTACCTAAATTTACACATAGGTACTCCCTAAAAATGTTAAAATTTACAAAAAAAAAATGATGTGCCCATGTTACCGTATTGTCTAGAATTTATATTCCAAAATTCATAATGATCCTTCATTAGTTTAGGGGATTACTATATACATAGAAATATATATATAAATATATATATATATATAAAAAAAGTTTCTGTGAGTTTAAACAAACCGTAATTTCCGACCCAGGCTATTGGCGAAAAAACACACACCAACGAGTGGATATATTTATTTCTGAGGATGGGGGATTACCTCGAAAATTTAAATTTAAAAAAAGGAAGACACACCACCCTACCATCACGGTTCGAACTTAACACTGGTAAATATAATAAAATTATTTGAAAATTATTGATTTCTCAATATTGTCATTATTGTCATTGTTTACTATTTCACGTACCGCCGGTGTCACCTAACCAACACATTGTCATCGCCTTCTAACAATACTTATTACATATTATGCACAATGCTTCAAGCAAACTAAAATATTCTTCTCATAAATATATACACATGTGTGCTAGAACCTTTTTCACCTGAAATGCTATGCAATTATGCACAATGTAGAAAATATGCATAGGTAGCGTAATAGATAGATGAAACCAATCATCCAATCAGAAAACAGCAAAAACGAATAGTGAATTAATGAGAGTTCGTTTTTGAAAAGAATATGCAAATTAGTTATCCTTTTAGAAGTCGCTCGCATATCCACGACTGAGCATATTAAGAAATTGTTTTTACTTTTTAAATAGTAAAGTAGGCTTTTAATAGTAATGTCAGTGCAACAAATAACTCAACTTTATATGTATAGAAGATTATATATACGAGGCCTGTCTAAAAGGTATCCGACCTTAGGCCAAAAAAAGTATTTCAAATATGTGACGGGGTTGGGACCCCAATCCCCTTCAAAGTAGGCCCCTTGTGCTTGCACACACTTAACCCACCGATCCATCCACTGCCGGAAACACCCCTGGAAGTCTTCTTTTGGAATGGTGTTCATCTCCGCCGTCGTGTTAGATTCACCAGGTGTTTGGAGAAGATGCGATGGGTGTAACACAAATTAAGTTCAATCGATTCAAAAATGGCCGCACATCAGCGGAGAGTGACTAGCATTCTGGCAGGCCCCAAACTGCTTGGAATGTGGCTGTTGTTGAGAGGGTGCAAAAAAAAAGAGATAATGCGAAATGCGAGGGTGGAGATGAACACCATTCCAAAAGAAGACTTCCAGAGGTGTTTCCGGCAGTCGATGGATCGGTGGGCTAAATGTGTGCAATCAAAAGGGGCCTTCTTTGAAGGAGATTATGGTCCCAACCCCGTCACGTATTTGAAATATTTTTTCTGGCCTAAGGTCGGATACCTTTTAGACAGGCCTCGTATATATCATAAATAATCACTGAAAAATCTCTGTTGAAATAGGCTTTTATTAGTCTATATGCCATTCTGATATTCTTCAGATATCGAAAAGACAAGAAAACAAAAATGTTCTTAATTCGCAGACATCACAACTGAATAAGGTTAAATTAGTGAGAACCAGAAAAAAAAAGAAAAGGAAAAAAGAAGAAAAGGAAGAGGAGAGACTAAGATGAAAAGAAAGTAAAAAGAGGCTGATATATATTGAAAGCAAGAGAAATAGGGCAGACACAGATTTGAGAAGAGAAACTGATTTGGCCATATCTTCATCATTGCTGGTAGTGGTGGGAGGAGATGAACACTTTTAACTGTTTTGACTTCTCTTATAAAAATTTGAATTTGTTGAATAGTCGATGGTTAGAGATTTATGCCTGACAGTGTGTGTATGATTGCAGGCAAAGCTACAATCACAGCCAATATATAATATATGTATGTATAGTATATACATGTACATATAGTATATACGTGTGTGTGTATAAATATATCAATATAAAAGTCGTCATAAACCCAACTTAAGACTAGTTACTGAGTGTCAAGACGAAAAAGTTGGCATAGATGAGCAAAGAAGTGTTTATGGACTCTTGACAGATTTATGCTTGCCATTCATTCATGTTTCTCTTGTTAAAGTTGTTGAGCAGCTTATGTCAATGAAAATCGCTCTCTCGAGGTTTGGGAATATGAGCTTAAATTTTTTTTTTCTTTTTTCATACTGCATTTTGGTTCTGTTCTCAGAGTTTGTCCATTTAGATAAAAAGCAACAATAAAATGGAGTTCAATCTACATAATACTAAAACTATGATAATCTTGCTTGCTTGCATATTGAATGTATTAGATGGTAGGAGGAAGAGCGAATGATATGTGAAGTCATGGGAAAAGGGGAATAGAGAGAGGGAGGGTAATAGTAGTAGCATCAGTATAAGAAAATTTGGTTTGGCTGTTTTGTTTTACGGCACATCAATCTTTTTCCAGTTATTTCATGCCGAATCCGATCATTTTGGTAAATGTTTTTATGCTTCAAGTTCTTTATATCTTCAAATATTTATTCATGGTGTTTGGTTTGGTTGTTTTGTAAAGGTAAATTGTTGTTTTGTTTTTGGCTTTGCAGAACAGGCTTTGAAGGGAGGGTATGAGCTAATATCACTAGATAAAAGGAAATGGCGAGATTTTGTGTCTTTAATTTGAGGAAATAGAAATTTATACAGTTCAAATTTCATGAAAAGACATTTAAAAAGTTAAATAATTCCTTTTCCGGTGCACCAAAAATTTGACCTGATGAGAAAAATAATGGACCATATTTTTGGATTCAGCGTATTAAAATTATCCAAAATCACTTATTAACTTCCTGACAACAAAATATGTGTTGACCAGTGAATCGCATACAGATTCCCGAGTTCGACAAGGTGCACTTATACTGCAATTTTATCAAACTAACCTAATAATTCCAGAAACTTAAAACAAACCAAAAAACACAAAGACACCATTCTCGAGTAAACACAACAAAATGCAGAGAGACTGATAAAAGAAAGACTGAAACAAAAATGATGAAGAAACAAAAATGATGAAGAAACAAAAATGACGAAGAAACAAAAATGACGAAGAAACAAAAATGAAGCAACAAAAATGAAGAAACAAAAATAATGAAGAAACAAAAATAATGAAGAAACAAAAATAATGAAGAAATAAGAATAATGAAGAAACAAAAATGATGAAGCAACAAAAATGATGAAGCAACAAAAATGATGAACAAAAATGATGAAGCAACAAAAATGTAGAAACAAAAATGATGAAGAAACAAAAATGATGACGAAACAAAAATGACGAATAAACAAAAATGACGAAGAAACAAAAATGACGAAGAAACAAAAATGACGAAGAAACAAAAATGAAGAAACAAAAATAATGAAGAAATAAAAATAATGAAGCAACAAAAATGATGAAGAAACAAAAATGATGAAGAAACAAAAATGATGAAGAAACAAAAATAATGAAGAAATAAAAATAATGAAGCAACAAAAATGATGAAGCAACAAAAATGAAGAAACAAAAATGATGAAGAAAAAAGATAAAGAAGCAACAAAAATGATGAAGCAACAAAAATGATGAAGCAACAAAAATAATGAAGCAACAAAAATAATGAAGCAACAAAAATGATGAAGAAACAAAAATGATGAAGAAACAAAAATAATGAAGCAACAAAAATAATGAAGAAATAAAAATAATGAAGCAACAAAAATGATGAAGCAACAAAAATGATGAAGCAACAAAAATGATGAAGCAACAAAAATAATGAAGCAACAAAAATAATGAAGAAACAAAAATGATGAAGCAACAAAATGATGAAGCAACAAAAATGATGAAGAAACAAAAATGATGAAGCAACAAAAATAATGAAGAAACAAAAATAATTAAGCAACAAAAATGATGAAGCAACAAAAATGATGGAGAAACAAAAATGATGAAGTAACAAAACTGATGAAGTAACAAAATGATGAAGAAACAAAAATAATGAAGCAACAAAAATAATGAAGCAACAAAAATAATGAAGCAACAAAAATGATGAAGAAACAAAAATGATGGAGAAACAAAAATGATGGAGAAACAAAAATGATGGAGAAACAAAAATGATGAAGAAACAAAAATGAAGCAGAAACAAAAATGAAGCAGAAACAAAAATAATGAAGAAACAAAATGATGAAGAAACAAAATGATGAACAAACAAAATGATGAAGAAACAAAAATGATGAAGAAACAAAAATGATGAAGAAACAAAAATGATGAAGAAACAAAAATAATGAAGAAACAAAAATAATGAAGAAACAACAAGTGATGAAGAAACAACAAGTGATGAAGAAACAACAAGTGGTTTTCATTGTAGACACTTTAAGAAGAACTCTTAAAAAAAACTTTTTAAAAAACCTCGAAACATGAAAACACCAAACTATGACAACAGAATCAATAGATTCTGGTTGAAACATTTTACAGTAATACATAAGAGACTATCCCTGCAGCCAACATAAACTCTAAAATATTCTTTTAATGTCTGAAATGATTAAAGGATGAACTACCTTAATCCAAAAAGATCCCCTGCCCCCCCCCCAAAAAAAAAATACAAAGCAAACTAGAAAGCCATAGCTATCGACCATTGTGAAAGCAAGTATTTGACAATATTTCTAAGATTATGTATTGTTGTATCTATATTAATAAAATTGTGTGACAACATCTCGTGTGTCTGTGTCTGTGTGTGTATGATGCCGATATCTGTGTGACTTGCTCATTATTTTCTTTAATTTACTATTAATAGTTTATTTATTGAAATCCAAAAATGAAATAGCATAAAGTAAAACTAGCTGTTTAGAAATCCTATTTAAAAATATCATTTAATAATGAAATTAAGTCTGCCATAATGCATTTCAGTTTCTTTATAAACCAATCAGCCATCTGTTGTTCATAGTTGAAAAAAGAATGAATTGCTCCATAATCTTTCAAAATTTGAAAGGAATTTCGAAGCATTTAGAATAATAGAACATCATTTAAATTGGCTTTAAAATTCCTTATGTATTAAAAGACTGTATTTTGGGGAAGCTATTTACATGAAATAATTGTATAAATAGAGATTAAAACAATAGTAGCTTAACAAAATCAGTTAAAGTTTTATAAAAATTTGGTTCATTTACTAATCTAATGACTAAACAATACTGTAATAATTAAATTTAACTTTTAAAATCCCATTGAAGAATTAGAATATTTGATATTCTAGTTCATCAAGTTGGCAACGCATGTGTAGAGAAAGTATATGAATCCTACATACACGTGGGATTTCTAAGCTTTGCCGTATATTGCTTGACAATACATATATGTGTAAAGTAACGGTTAAATAATCAGTGGGGGACAAAGACACTTCATTTATTAATAGTTTGTCTACGACAAACTATAAAGTAGATGGAACATGTTAAACATAGATTAAACATGAAAAATACATTATGTGCATACAACAGACGTATGCACAAGCTATTACTGTAAACAGGTAATATGCGAAGTAGAAGGCAAAGGCTTACATTTTCCCAATAACATCTTCTGTTATGAGGCATGCTGAAGCCCATTCTCTGTATAGGATGGCACACCAGCAACTAAGAACAAAATCCAATCTTATTTCTTGACCACATACAGTGCAAGAGTTCCCAATAAAATTTCATCATCCCTATTAGATTTGAGAGTCTGGTTCTTTTTTACAAAGGAGGATTACTCTGACCTAGAAACCAGTTTAGCCTGAAGGGAGATAACTCTGATCTCGACACTTAAAAAAATAATTTAGTAAAAAGCAAACAAATGACATAGTTAAAACAAAAAAGAAAAGCTAAACAAAAATGAAATTAAAAAGAATCCCGGGCAACGCCGGGTAGGTACAACTAGTTTATAACATTATTTTCATGTTTTCCACATTTTAGTTGTTGGCATTTTAACATCGTTTCGACCGTCATATTCTACAGCCTTCTTTGAGTGTCTTTCACATAGTCAATAACCGTTTAGCAATTTCCAACTAAACGTCCCGTTTAATCTGCTGGGGTTAAATAGCTTTCATTCCACATCCTATGACTTTAAGATAACAGTTCATTTTTTGTTAAGTTCCTTCATCTGGGATTGAACTCACCATCTAGAATGTCTTAATCAACACCTATATACAGAGTGTCCGTTAAGATCGGTACACATAGGTCAAAAAACGAAATCAGTTAGAATTTAATTGCTTCCCACTGCAGCAAAATGTGACAATAGGCCGAAAGGTTGGAAAAACCAGCTCCGAAGAGGACTTCTAGTTGGATGCAAAAATAGCAGAGAATGCACACTGGCATTACCAGGCGATCAGCAGTAAACTAACCCACTCCAAATGAAGAAGGTAATGCCTGGGAGGGTGCACCATACTCCATTCCGATAAAACAAGGGTTTGATGGTAAAAGTTAGCCCTAGGTTGTCAAAATAATGCCAGGGCTGTTATAACAACCGGCGAATATCCAATTATCCTCTGTGTTTAGACTACAGACACCGTGTACACTTGGTCATGTCTTATATAAGACGCGTTAGGATAATTTTATTGGAGTGTACAAGTGACGAAAAGAGAAGCAATCAAAATGAGGGAAACAGTTCGAAACATTTTGGTAAAGTGAGGAATTTATCGACTTCCCAAAGAGTAGATTTATAGTTCGTTAAACTGAAGAGCTATTTTCCCAAAGGAATGAAAAAGAAATCTGAAAAAAGGTACAAATTACTTTTCTTTTTTGATCAAAACTAAAACGAGTTCTAAATATGAAGTTAAAAAAATAATATAATATGGCCAACCTGTGCATAGTACGGGATGGCCTCTTCCCAAATGCCATGGATGGAATCGTTAATAAAATTCACAACCCTTTCTGCACAAATAAACTTCAGTCTATGTCTGACTTTTTCACCGAGTTTCAGTCATGAATGTCCAACAGTCTTATCACTGTTCAGGGGTATGAGGGTACACTTTGGTCATTGTCTCATTAGCAGGTCCTGTTATCTTAAATGACCATAAACCAACAGATTTTTTATCTGTTGGATTATTTGGTTTGGTTTGGTTTGGTTGGGTTGTTTTGGTTTACGGCATATCAACCCTTTTCGGATTATTTAATACCGAATCCGGTCATTTTGCCAAAAGTTTTTATCCTTGGAGTTCTTTATATTTTCAAATGTTTAATAATGGTGTTTGGTTTGGTTGTTTTACGGCATATCAACACTTTTCTGGGTTATTTAATGCCGAATCTGGTCATTTTGGTAAATTTTGGTTGTTTTGTTTTATGGCATATATATCAACCCTTTTCAGATTATTTAATGTTGAATCCGGTTATTTTGGTGAAGGTTTTTATGCTTCAAGTTCTTTATATGTTTAAGTATTTATTCATGGCGTTTGGTTGAGTGAAAGGGGGAGGGGAAGGAGAGAGGGAGGAGAGAGGAGGGAGGGAAATTGTTGTTTTTTGTTTTGGATTTTGCAAAACAGGATTGAGTTTTGCAAAGAAAAACAAAACAATAAAACATCAATGTTTGGTGCATTTTGAGTCAGGAAGTCAATAACTTTAGACACCCTGATTTGGTAGCGCCAGTGGGTTCTATTTGACCCATAGATGAGGCCCTTACAGGTACTACCACTCCGGGCTAGAGTGGACCTGGAAGCAATGGCAACTAAGGAGAAACTCCACATTTCTTCACAGCTCCGAAATGGAGGCCTCACAACTGGATGTCTTTTAAGGTCATACCTAGGACCTTGCATTATTTAAAAGATCAAAATGGACGCCAGACTATTCCGGAACTGAAAAGGGCAATCACAGTCCAATTCAGGGCAGTTCCAAGAGAGGAGTGTGCTTATCATCATTTAACGTCCATTTTTACATGCTGGCATGTCTTGGACGGTTTTCAGAAACTGATTTCTAAACTAATCTATCTCTGAGCAGGTCTTTTTTTATCCCTATTTGATGTCAACGAGAGACTCAGCCGTTTTATGTAAATAAAAAGATTACAGGGCATCTGGTGGAGATCGAAAAACTCATCACACAGTATGACAGAGACAGACCAAATTACTTTGATTAAATAACTAAATCATCCATCTATATTAGTTTTTAAGAAAACTTACAGATTAGTTTCTAAGAAAGCATTAGAATTATTTTAATTTCTGGTGATGCATAACTCAGCCACTCTTTTTGCAAAATAATATTTTTTTTCAGTTTCAAAGAAAGCGGTCAACTGTCATTGATGGCATTGGTGAGAAAGAAAAAGAAAACCAAAACCGGCAGAGAAAGTGGAAAAAGAATCAAAAACCAAAAAGAAAAAAAGCAGATTTTAGCCGAATAAAAAAAAATGTGAGGCGTTGTTGGCGGAAATCAGCATCTTCCTGTTTAAAAAAAAAAAGTGGATTTCCGCCAATTAGCGGACAATTCACATCTCTGGAAAAGTAGAAATAGTAGCAGGAAGACATTTTATGATAGTCAAAACAAGAAGAGGTTGTTGGGCTTCTTTGCAATAACTCCGCCATTTTTTACGCGAGTACTCCAATAATCAGAGAATCTCCGTCCATTTCGATAAGTAGTTCTTCTTTTAGCTGATGTTTTTATTTTAGCCGATATGTTTTTAAAACGATATAATATATATTATTTATACAGTCAATAACTATTGACTAATGAGTCACAACTTATCAAGGCTTAAAAATCACTCGAGGATAAAAGGTAGAGAGGGCTAGAAAGCTGGCGAGACTTCTTGTCACTCAGATTCTAAGGAACATCACTTGTTATTGCCAGTGAGCAATTATTGATAATGACTTGTGTTACAACTCTTACTCATTAAATACTAATAATATTTGGACAGAGAATTACTATTGACAACCACACAAAACAACGCAATCAGAACGAACTATATAGAAGCCAAGCTAGGCAAAACCCAAGAAAACAGTAAATGTAGACTCTGTGGACAAAAAGACGAAAGAGTAAACCACATAATAAGTGAATGCAGCAAACTAGTCCTAAAGGAATCCAAAACCAGACATGACTGAGTTAGGAAGGTGGTCCACTGGGAACTATGCAAACGAGTGTACTTTGAACATACAGACAAATGTTACAGGTATAAATCGGAGCAAGTATTGGAAAATAAGACACAAAATCCTATTGGACAGGAAAATGCAAACGAACAAACTCATCCAAGCTAAAAGACCAGACATGATAATAGTCAACAAGAAGGAATAAACCTGTCAAATAATAGATGTCGCTGTCCCAGCAGTTCACAGGGTGGAGGTTAAGGAGGCAGATAAAAACTAAGAAAATATATGGAGCTTGCAAGAGAGCTGAAGGGGACATGCAACATGAAGAAACTCACTGTAATACCAATAATAGTAGGAGCACTAGGAACAGTTCCTAAGAATCTAGAAAAAAGACTAATGGAAATTGGAATCAAAAGGAGGATTGCCACCATACAAAACTCTTACTCATTAAATAATAATAATAATAATAATAATAATAATAATAATAATATTTCTAGCTGATGATGAAAACAGCTGAAATATTAAGAAAAATCTTTGAGTGCAGAAAACAAATCACATAACCAGATGACACCAACCAATCATAGGTAAACTGACATAGCATAACACTGTAAACACAACTAAAAACATTGAAAGAACATTACACAAAACCAAAAGAGCTGAAACTACCAGGTTGGGGAGTGGAGAAAAAGCAGCATCGGTTGGTCCCACAGAAGATGACAATGAAGTGTCAGGGAGGATAGAAAGACCGTGGAAGGAGAGCATCATCCAGACCTCCACTCGAAGGACATAGCGTCAGCAAGAAATCAATGGTAAACATCTGTTGCGAGAACATAAAGTGACTTGTAAAGGTTATCAAAAGAAACGGAGAGTACTGGAAATCTGGGAAGACTTGCTGTCATTCAGACTCCAGGAAACTGTTTTTGTCATTGAGCGATCACTACTAATAACTTATGAACACTCCTAATGCGTAAATAATAATAATAGAAATAATAATAATAATAATAATAATAATAATAGAAATAATAATAATAATAATAATAATAATAATAATAATAATAATAATAATAATAATAATAATAATAATAATAATAGAAATAATAATAATAATAATAATAATAATGTATATGACAACATATACCTACCACGTGGATGGAGCATTCTGATAAGTGAGATCGCTGGTGGCCATTAGGGATAATGCATAGCTTACCGTAAGAAAGAATAGAGCACTCTCGCTACTAAAAAGTGCTTAATAACAGTTTCAGTTGCTGTAGTAAGGTTGTGCTGATAGCATTAACGGGTAGGATGTTTGTCTGTTGCCAGAACAGTCTATCAACAATATAATCATGTTTCGATCTTGGCTTGAAGCACTTGCCTGTTTATCCACACGGAAGAAGTGTTATACGGCGAAACAGTCTCTGTGAATGACTACATATTCCCCCATTCGTGGATTAAGCACTGTGGTAAGTGAAAACACCAACTACCATTAGCAATAATGCAATACTCTTCATAAAAACGAATGGAGCACTCTTTGGTAGTTGACAGTATTTATATAGACATTGAGATTCTGCTTACTCATAACTGACAGCTAAATGGTTAGAATTGCCAACTGTCAACAAAACAGTTAAGTTTCAATGCTGGCTTGAAGCACTTGTCTAGCCACACCGAAGAGCTGTGATACAGCGAAACAGTCCGTCTGTGGATTACTCCATATACATTTAAAATACTTTTTTTAGAAATAATCATTGTTTTTTCATAACTGTGTACATTTTTTTTAATATCCATTCAACTTTTACCACAGAAACTACCTGCCCTCCAGGCGGGAATTAATCTAGCAGAAAAACAAAAACAATTTTGATTTCACATTTTGGTTATTTGTGAAAAACAACAAAAATGATGATTGTCATGGTGTTATTTGATATATTGTAATGTTGAGGAAATTTAGTGTGTATGAACATAATCAAAATTTATTAATTAGGAAAAAAAAACAAATGTTTTTTTATATGGTCTTTCCGATATTCAAAGTTTAGAGATTTGATTCTGTATAAGCATAAAAATTAAAATGAATCCCATTAAAAACTTTATATATTGAAATGAATAAACGAAGTGTAACGACAATTTGACAAATGAAACAATTTATATATATATATATATATATATATATATATATATATATAAATAAAATAAAAGATTTTATTTTAGTTTATTACATTGAGCTCTCATACTAGGATTTCCTTCTGGAATTTATTTCACTCTAACACACACACATTATATATATATATATATATATATATATATATATTTACTAAAGAGTCACCACTTATCAAGGCCCAAAAGCCACTCGAGGCTAAGAGTTAATGCGTGTCAGGTGGACTGTGAGACAACACCATGATTATTGGTAATGATGGTGGAAGTTGGGCAGAATATGATTATTTAAGAGGACGGCTCCACAAGAATTTGTTTACATTGGACTTTAAAACGACTATATTGTAGTCAGCTGTGAAGCACTCCTGCGGTATTGTGTTCCACAGACGGGTAGTTCTAAGATTACTGAGTAATTTGAAATAGTTACTTTGTGTTCTTCGCCTTTATTATTTAAAACGGGAAGAAAAACTTTAAAGATTGTTTTTTTTAGATATGCATCTATTTTTTTATAATTAAGAAAGATGAGAGGAGGTTTTTTTTTCCTTTTTCATGGCAAATATCATGTTTGTTATTATCATCATCATCACCAACAACAACAAATTTTGTTTTAAAAATAAAGGTATCTATTTTATTATTAAGAGAAAACTTTTTTAGTCATTAAGTTCAATGCAGAGTTTATTTTTTCAAAGGAATTATTCGAAAGTAATCTAAGTTTTTGGTGTGTGTAAATGCATAAACCTAAAGTTCTCATTTGAATTTCAAAATAATCTTACCGGAACTTATCATTTGGAATATAATATATTTTCATTAAATCAATTTAATTAATATTACTACCAATATTAATTATTAATACCAACGAAATTGTATATATATATATATATATATATATATAGTAATCCAGGTAAAGTAAATATCCACGGGATAGGAATCCAAAAGATTTCAACCGGGCTTATAAAAAGTGCTCAATATCAAATAGAGCTTCATGTATATGATTGTTTTTACTCAAATAGACATGTACAACATCTGCGACACTGTCATGTCAATGTTAACGATCTACAGCAGTTAAAAGCTGAGATTATTCCAAAATACCATCTGAGGGAAGGATCAAATCCTAATTCTGCCTGATGAGATCTCAGCTTTTAACTGGTGACATCGACATGCCAGTGTCGCAGATTTTGTACATGTCTGTTTGAATAAAAACAATCATACATATATAAGAAAATAGGAGAATCAAATTACAAATTAATCATACAGAATATTAATTTATTAGAAACTATTTATAAAATAAGTACAGCCATAGCTGTGTCTTGGGAGTATTTGAAATATTTTCTTGTATGAAATAAGCCTAAGGTGTTTTGATGTAAATATAGTTAAGATAAATGAAAAAAACTTTTGCATTTATTCAGTTAAACTAGAAGAATACCCATCCAGGACAGTTTTGCACCACTTTTATGTCAGCTTACGCAGATTAAAATCAAGCTATAATCATACTAAACCTTATGTCTAGAATCATTATTCCAATTTTGATCAAAATCCATTACATGATTTTGATTGGAAAAAATGTCTAAAATTTAAGGCTTAAGAGGTCTTAAAAAGAAATTAAAACTCAGAGAATCTTGCTTACATAACGTCTAATGACTATGAATCAAATTCAATGTAAATCTAAAATACTTAAATTTTTCAAATGGGAGGTTGTGCCGTCAAAAACACTTTAAAATACTCCAAAAGAACCTGAGATTTGGGGAATATTTCTTCATTGATGTCTAATACCTATTGTTAAAATTTTACAAAAATCGGAGATATCTGAATTTTCAAAAAGAGCTTCCACCCCATCTTTGCCCTATTTTAATACAAAATAAATTAAACTAAATATAGGCCGCATTACCCGCTCATACGCCGATCAGCTGTATTCCAAAATTCATAATGATCAGTTAATTAGTTTAAGAGTGAATCCTATGCATAGAAACATATACATATATAAATAGAGATATCCTCTTACTAAATAATAATCGATATGGAAAAAGAGTCGATAGGTTGGTGGGTAACTCCTAATCTTGGTACAATGCCATTCTGGTGCTTGGTTGCTAAAGAAAACTCGCAAGAATAAATCAGGAAGAAGATCTAAAGTCAAAAGCACAAAAGACGCACATAAGTAATACATTAAAAAATATATCAGGTGTAAAAAAACAATCTGAGCTTTACTCAGGTGTTGGCGTTAAATTCTGTGATTCTATTTCAGAATTGAGTACTCACAGGAAGGACCACATAAAGGTTGTCAATAGTTCATAGAGAAAGTGGGTAATATCTTCAACTGGGAATTATGGCTAAATCATGTCGAAACTCTGATTCCTGTCAGATCATCAACATTAAGCAATTTTAATCCTTATCAGTACTTAGATGGGTGGCATTTCATTGCATTTAAATTTCTGAGGGTTGGTGCAGTACAGGACACAGGGAGCAGGCAGAGAATTCCAAAGGCAAGCTATTAGAGTAGAAAATCTTTCTTCTGGCATCTAGAGACCTCTACAGTGAAGGGGTGGGATTTTTCTGCTAGTTGGGTGGATTGAAGTAATTATGTTAAGGGAGGGTTCAAGTGAAGTGCAGTAAGGTTACTTCATATTGGTGTGGAATATTTCTTTGTGATTGTCTAAGTCAGGGGCGGGCAACCTTTTCAGAGTGAGGGCCAGATGAGACTTTGGAAGGAGATCGCGGGCCGGAGTGAAAAACGAAATCTCAGAATTACTATATTTTGTTTACATGAATAAATTGTACAAAAATTGCATTGAACACTCTACAAATCTGATATTTTTTCTCAAGAGACTTCTGTATGTGATGTTATAAAAGGCGCCGACGAAGAGCCACTTTGGAATCATAAAAAATAATGACGGGAGAAGTAGCAAGTTGATCCAGCATTCGTTTTTACATACCTCACATAGGTTCTGTTTCATACCCTTTCCTCGTCTCTCGTTTCCTCTTTGCCCTTCTTTTTCTCTTTTTCTATTTTTATCTCAGGCCAAGGATTTGAAATTAATAGTTAAAGAAAAATGAAATATACATGCAACATCGCTTGCTGATATTTATTTTTTTTATCGCACTGTAAATCTTAATTGAAACCTACTTTTAGGTCCGCAGGCCGGATTGCAATAATAAAACTAAACCGGGTGGCGGGCCGGACGCTAAGCCTTCGCGGGCCGGATGTGGCCCGTGGGCCGGAGGTTGCCCGCCCCTGGTCTAAGTGGTTTTACCTGAATTTCACATGTTGATCGTCGTCTTGGATTTGATCTTTTCATTAGTTGCAATGTGCATTGGGATGAACAGCATACAATATCTATTGGGTTAGCAACTAAGTTCTCTGCCGTTTTTTATTTAATTTATTTATTTTTTTATTTTTGTTTTTGACTGCTACCAACGAGGTATTGAAAATCTTGTTGAACGTTCGGAAGACGTTTTAAACAGCAAGAGATAATACATTGTTGATTAATTAGTCGTTATATTTTTTTATGAAACTTTTAAAATTTAAATTTAAAAAAAAAACAGCTGGAACTTTGTTGCCAACTCAATATAATATTAACTTATTAAATATTTGTGTAGGTAATTTGTTACTGGCCATGATCGCCTTCGTGGCATTCAGAAATGACCATACTCTACATTAAGCTCGACCTTGTGTCACATCCCGCCCTCGTTTGGAGGCAAGTAAATAAAAACAACTTGTTTATTCTGTGGCCTAGTTGTTACATAATTTCCGATAACTTTACACAGTCCATTCCATTTTCCATGGTGGAGAAGGCGAAGAGAATCTTCACTTGGCCACTTCTCTACTGTATGTCTCTTGCTCATTAACTGCTGACTATTTCAAAAGTCCCCACTCTCTAACATCGTGTAATCTTGTTTGACCAATCAAAGCCTTTAGTATCATTCAGAAACGCCCCATATCTTCACAATCTAAAATTGCTAAAAAAGCAAAATATGTGCATTTGGCATAATAGTATTGGGTCGGTTAGAAATACTCAGATTTTTTTGTTGTTTTTGCATTGTTTTATACAAAATTTTACATACTTAATAATTGAGTTGTCCTTTTTAATGAATTTCCAATAATTTCTTTCAGAATTCAATTTTGAAGCAAATACACACTCAATAACGACCATGAAAAAATGAGTTCACACTCTGTCATAATTTTTCCCAAGCAACCACCAATATCAGTAAAGTCTGTGAAGCGGCAGCACTTTTTATGCCCACCACTGCCCGCCATCTGTCTTAATTAAGATATTTAGTATCTCATTTAGAAACGTTTTATGCAGAGTTTTAGCAAAATCCTTCATGTCTAGGCTTTCTATTGTTTAAATCTTTGATATTTTATGCATCATTGATTTCTAATAATCAGAGTCACGTGATGAAATCTTCTCAGTACAAAACTAATTTCAGTTTAATAGGGCAAAAAATGTGAATATATATTAGATTGGCAATATTTTATATAAAAGAATATTTTTTAATGTTTTTTGCTGTTTTTTTAGATGCTTTTGCAAATAAAATTATATAAAAAATTATTTCGAATAGGTTTTTGATAATTTGGATCTTTTTCTTTGTCCAGGTTTCTTCGCAACATTGATAAAAAAATTTTTTATGGCAATGCCGTCGTTTTTTTTTTATATCATTTTTCATGTTGATTTAGAAGTGAGCATAAAAAAGTGCTGCCCCAGTGGTTAGATAATACGATGGCAGTTTCAGAAATTTAAGATTGATAACGAGAACCTTGAAGATATACTCTTGACAATGAATGTTTGAATACATGTTAAACATTATAGTGGCTAGGTTGACTAGTAGACATATTAGCTAGTACATATTAGCGATTAGGCAGGATGTGCTGCAGATGAAATGTCACAAGAGATCAAAGGGTTGACCCTACCTGTAGAATCTAGTATCGTGAGAGCAGAAGTCTCTGATATGGGTAGGCGGATATGACATCAGATGAACAACATAAAAGATTGTGATAGAAGCTTCTCATGGAGTCTTGAAGGACTAACTAAGGACGAAAGATGTGATTAATATGGTCTAACGAAAACTGTAATATAGTGAGCAAAGCGCTTACCATAATTGACGATTTTTTTTTTGTTCAGATCACAACTTTGGAACAAAAAAAGCCGGAATTAGATAATTGTAATTTTAATATCAAAGCACAATTTAATTAAATCATTCGTTCTCTCAAAGTTGTTTGTGTAATTGCATAATTCTTATAAGAAAGTATCCTAGCGGCCATTAAGTACTAGGAATGCCAAGTATGATTTACACATTAATGCAGTTAACAATGTACAAAACGTAAATATAACATTTATTACATAACATTTATGAACACAGTTCGTACTGACGTGACGGCTCTCTCACTTTAGGTAGAGTATATCTATCTGAGACTTTTTATTTCGGCTTTGGTATTTAGGGTGTTGCCAATGTCACAGACTCTGGGATAGGTAACGTTTATCTATATGCAGTCCAAAGGGTTGACATCAGCCAAGTTACTTGGTTATATCACTTTTTACACAGTCACGTCATGTC
The DNA here is from genome assembly GCA_963556195.1 of Sepiola atlantica. NCBI lineage: Eukaryota > Metazoa > Mollusca > Cephalopoda > Sepiida > Sepiolidae > Sepiola > Sepiola atlantica. The sequence continues at coordinate 26,273,789 of OY744525.1, forward strand.
TTCCTAGCGCACTGGAGTTGAGGCAAGAGGTGGAACGTTGTACATGGCTGAACCACCTGAAATGCTGAGCACATCGCCATCCGTTTAGTCTCAAGAGACAATGGATACCCCTTGTAAGGGTGGCTGCACGTGTAATGGTGAAGCAAGGGTTGTGCAGTCTCCAATCACACCTCTCCTGAGTCGTCACTGCTTGATTCCAGTGGCAAGGAGAAATCCAGGACGACTGGAAACAATGTCGAGATAAGTGGAGAGAGCAGATACAGCACCTGGTATCCCCAAATGGTCACTCATTTTAGTACTGACCAGGTTCAACGTCGCTTAACTTTGGTGATCTAATGGGAACCAGTGTGTTAACGTGATTATGCCATACATTATGCTGAGAACATAAAGCATCAGTAATCTCACCAATACCAAGTCTCTGATGAAGCACGGTTGATGGAATCTTTTTTTCTCAGTTTGCAGCTGCACATTCACCCGATCATGATATGATATTTATGCCGAACCCATTGCAGATCAGAAATGCCTGGGACTCATGTCTCACTGCCATGCAAGAATATTACAGATATTCTCTATCTTAACTGGACGTTAGGAAACAAGTGTCGAACTCGATTTATCTCCCAATTTTCTCTGACCTTTTTGAATCAGTCAAGAACCATAATTGACCCGCGTCATGTGACCAGTGGAATTGGGATTTGTTTTGTCTCTGCAATGCGTATATTAATAATTTTACATACTGGGGTTTTGGGGCAACACATATGTAATTATTGCTATATAACCTGATGACAATAAGTATTGTTATCACATTAAAGAACCCACATAAAAGTTTACATGGTATCAAACAGAAATTTATATGGTATCAAACAGACAGCCCCAATCAAAAAACGAAAAGAACTGCCATTATCTTTCAGCTTAGCAGTTTGATTTTGAAGAACCTCATTTTGAATGCACAGAAAAAAAGAATACACAAAATATAAAACAAAACTGATTTTATTTTTTCTTATTTTCATTTTTTTTTCATAAAAAAGAAAGAATTAAATTCTACATATTTGGTTGAGAAAATTCTTTTTTCCCTTTTTGTCATTGTAAAAACCTTTTAAAAAAACATCATCAACATTTTGAGCTCTTAAAATATCCATTTGGAATATCAAAAACCAAAATGGCCGATAATTTTTAATCAAACATTTTATATGTCAATTTGTAAATGCATTCGACAAGAAATCAGTAAATTTATTCCTAAGAGCACAGAATCACATTTATAATAAATGTTAGATTTACACATCGATCGTGAAACGCGGTGAATATTTGTGCATTAGACGATCGTGCATATCAGTCTAAACTTGAGTTTTCGCCAAGAAATTAATAATTAAAAGATGCTTTGTGCAGAGGTCAACCTGTGTTTCTAAAACCAATAATGTAGTGACATGCAGAAAACCGGTTTTTCACCCTGCAACGTCCAAATAAAAAGTGCTTTAAAATGGTTCATACACAGATGGCTCCACGTAGAATTTCCGGTAAAACTGATAAATACAAATTGATTAATAATTTTTAAACCTATCAAAAAAGTTGTGTTACGCGAGCCCCATGTGATTTCGCCAGGATTATTAAAGGCAACAGAATCTAGAAATTAAGCGAGTACAATAAAGAGGTTTGAGCTAATTTTTGCATTCATAACACCTTGCATCAAAAGATCTTGCTTGGCACACCCATCTTCACCTAATCCCAAGCGTCGCTCTTCAAAAACTCTTAAGTATCCTATTCTTCGTCTTCCCTTCTGATCACTCTTCTCACAGCATTACAATTAATATTTTCACACTTACATACGTCATACTATAAACAAGCCTAATTTTTTTTTTAACTTAGTTCACCCCAAACAAGGCAAGTTGCCACTGTAGACAGAAGCGGTTACTGAGAATTAGAGTGAAAGTTCAGAGAGTTAACCTAAATTAGGAGCTGTGCAGCAAGATGCTTGTTCACATTATTTTTTAATTTCTGCATATCGGTACAATCGAGGAAACAGGTAGCAGGAAGGAAGTTTCAAAGGCCGGCAGCTCGGGAAAAGGACCTATTGGAGTAGATGGCTTTCCGGCATATGGGGACCTCCACAGTGAATGGATGGGATTTAGTTGATTGTCGGGTTAGTCGAGTGTATTAATGTCAACGGGTCACCAGAGCAGCAAGTTCATCGAAGCACATTCCATTGAAGTACTTGTAAAACAAGCACAAGGATGCAACATTGCAGCGATGGGGCAGGGGTTGGATCTTGGTAGATAGTGTGGAATCTATTAAATTATAACTCTTTTTTGGACCTTGTCTAAGAGGGAGAGACTGGTGGACGGTGCACCAGCCCAGATGTGATAACAATACTCCATGCATGGGCGGATGGTGGCTTTGTAGAGATATAGGATAATGTCAGGTGTGAAAAGTTTACCGGCACGGTAGAGGGAGCTCACCTTCTTTGCAGCAGTCCTGGCAATGTCTTTAATGTGTTTGTTCCAATTCATGTTACCTGTGAATGTTTAGCCGGGGAGTTTGAACGTTGAACTCTCAAGTATGGTGTTATTTGCCATGGCAATCAGTGATTGAAGAGGTTTCTTGTAGTTGTTGAAGGAAAAGAAGTTTGTCTTAACAGCATTAAATGTCACCATCCATTTATGTCCCCATTCAATTACAGACTGGGAGTCACTTTCTAAGGATTCAGCCATTACCTCGGATATGTGTATGTCTGTTTTACCCACATGACGAGAGTAAAATGTGATGTCATCAGCAAATATATTCATCTCGAACACATTGTCATCAGGGAGGTCGTTTATGAAAATCAGGTACAATAAAGGTCCAAGGAACAATCCTTGGGGTATACTTGCATTTATGTTGTGTTTGGATGAATGGCAATCGACAACAACCTAGATTATTTTTTTTAAATATTCCTCCAGTAATACCATATGAATTAATTTTTATGAGAAGCCCTTTATGCTATACCTTGTCAAAGGCGTTGGATGCATCAAGCGCTACCTTCCTAGCTTCATTTCCCTTGTCCAGTGTGTTGTATATGCGTTCAGAGATGACCGTTAGGATATCCGCAGTAGACCTGCTAGATTGATTAAGGATTCTAAGAGTTTAGCGAAGAGTGGGAGTAGACTGATGATGCGATCATTCTGAGGATCAGTTCTATCTCCAGAATTCTTGAAGACTGGTACCACAGAGGCAATTTTCCAGCTATCAGGGAAGCAAGATTCGCAAGGCATTTGTTGTAGAGTTTGGAGAGGTCAGGGGCCAGTTCAGCAGACCATTTCTTTATTATTGTTGTGAAGTTGTCCAACAGTAAATAATAAATAAAGGAAGTCAAGTCGAGGGTTGGTTTAACAAGTGTATTAACAAAGTAAGAAAGTGACTAGCACTTGGCTAGACAGTTACAAGACTGTGCTTTGTCTTCTCAGTGTCTCTGGTGACTCGCACTATTTATAGTGACAACCGATGCAGTTTCTCCTGTGTAAGAACGGCCGGTGTAACAATTATTATTACCGGTATAAGATTAGGCCCACATGCTTTGGAGGTGTCAAGGTTTTTATGATGTCTCGGACATGAGATGAGGTGATGGCCAGGTCATCAAATGTGGCTTCAGTCCGTGATAGGAATTTTGGAAGGGAGTTGTTTGTGGAGTCCAAAGTGGAGTTTAAGGTGAAACGCTCGGCAAGTAGTTCAGCATTATCAATTGCCGTGCAAACAACATCATTGTGGTTGGATAGAGGGGGGAATTGTTGATTGCCTATTGTTCACCACACTATTGAAGATTTTCCAGAGATCACGAGTACAACTGAATGCGTTTTCTGGTCATCTCTGTATACGTTCTCTTTGCTTCATCTATCACAGTCTTACAATTTTTTCTTGACGCTATAAATTTCTATCTCTTTGCAGTTGACATATGGCGGCTGAATTGTCGAAATGCTTGCTGCCTCTGAGCAATAGCAGCTGCACAGTTCGAGGTGAACCATTGTGGAGAGTGGGGCTTGCTGTAGAATTTTCGCATGAGGACATGTGCTTCAATGCCTGCTTTGACCCATTCGGTTATCTCATTTGCGCACTGATCAGCTGGAAGAGAAAAAGTTTCACTCCATGATGTGATCTGTGATGGAATCAAAGTCAGCCTATTTGTAGTATCTTGTCGTTTTGAGCAATGGCTCATCAGCTTTAGGATGATATTTTAGGGTTATATCATTCATTACCACAAAGTGATCAGCGTTCCTGAGCAGGCTATGGACATTCGTCACAAGTCTCGGGCAATGAGGTCAAGAACAGCTTGAGAAGTGAGGTTTGCTGGTCCACACGATCAGGGAAGCGGGTCGAGAAAGTAACAGTCTGTGAGAGGGAGTGAGCTATGAAAAAACTATATATGTTTTGTATAGACAGCTGCACTCAAATATCACTACACTCAAATTTAACAAACTTTTACTTCAAGACATTTTCTCTGCTTTCTTCCAATTTTTTGTGAATTTCAGTTTTGAATATAAATAAAAGTTTTGCATTGTTTGCATCTCATTTTTATATTCCCTTATTTTTGTGCATTTAGTTAACATTGAGGGCGAGATATCTACAATTTAGCAACATTAGACGTGGGTGGGTTAAAATGAGGTTAAAAACGGAATTTTTAATATAAGTTTAGATTAAAGTGACTGCCAGCATACAAGCTGAAGTAAAAAAAATTTTTTATGGTAAATCGCTCCAGACAGGGTATGAAGCCACTTGATAGAAGAAGCTAAAAAAAATACTTCACGGTCAAAAACTAGTCAACGATAACTGTTAGAGGGTTAGATTCCGACACAAAAAACAGCCATTCTTCCCCCTTTGTCAGAAACATCGTTCATGGAATGTGAGGATTAAATGACAAAATAAGGGAAGCAGGAGTTACGAGGCTGCCAAAAGTAACCCATGGTCCACTTTCTACTCTCATTGTATACAAAAATGACAAGGACATTTTTTTGTATTTTAAAAAGGTATATTTTATTATATTTAGCTAACACTGTGTTAACACTATGTTACAAGATTAGGCTACGAGCTGCACATCTTTCAACCTGTTAATGTCCAGCTCATGACTAATAATATATGTCACCATTTCAACCCAGCAACCAACAAGAAAGTAGGAGGTGACTCAAGTTTAACCTTTTCAGTGTTTACATAGTAAAGCTGAAACTCTGACACTCCATCTCACTAAATGACACTCCATCTCACTAAATGACACTCCATCTCACTAAATGCTGGTGTGAACTATTGACCTCATTGCATGGATTAACTTTTCGAGTTATTTCAAACAAGGCACGGCTGCCAGTGGCTGGATGACACCATATCATGGTGTCACAAATGGTAATAGAATAGATGGATATGCATTTTATAAACAAGACAGCATTTCAGAAATATTACCAAATATTCCAATCAAATAAAATAATTAAAAGTGATTAATATAAGAATGTATCATATAAAAACATTTTTGTTATTTGGAAATGTTTTTATTTTTATTTATCTTCTGTCATTATTTATTTTCTCTGTCATTATTTATTTGGTTGGTTTTATCCATATGCAGTCTTTAGTTATAAAAGATTAGCTTCTTTTCTTGTATTTAAATCTCTATGCATGCATATAGATATTTAGTATATCTCTAATAAAATTAGTAATTCATTTAATTTAAAAAAGTATAAAATAACACATTTTCAGGAAAAAAATTTAAAACTATTATAAATGAAAAAAGATAATATGAATAAAAATCAAATTACTTTTTATAATTACGTGATGATCTCATTTTTAAATCATTGTACTAAGAAAATGATGATACCAAGATATGTGTCTTTAAAAAAAAATATCTCGAAGAATACCTGTCCCAGAACAGGTAAAATTAATTCCTTGAACAGAACAGATAAAAAACAAGATATAATGCTAAACCATAAGTAAAGAATCCTTATCCTAATTTTGATCAAAACTCATGATTTTGATTCTAGATAATGTCTAAAAGTAAGGCTTAAACTTAAGGGGTCTTAAGAATAAATTGAAATTCAGGGAATTTTGCTTAATTCGTGTTTAATGACTATGGACCAAATTCAATGCCAATCTGATAGATTTGAATTTTCAAATGGGAGGTTGCGCCCATAATATGCCCCCCCCCCCCTAAAATCCTTTAAAATCCTTCAAAGAAACTAACATTTGTGGTATATTTATTAAGTGATGTCTCATAGCTATTGTTAAAATTTCACAAAAATCAGATGTATCTGAATTTTCACGAAGGGCTTCCAACCCTCTTTGCCACCTTAAACGAATTTAAACTAAATATAGTCCACATTATCCACTCTTATACCTAGCCGCTGTTTTTTTTCAAAATTGACAATCATTAGTTAAGGAGTGGATTCTGTACATAGAAATATATAAACATATACACATAGCTAACATCTTATTTCAATAGAGATTTTTGTAAATATGAAAGATTCTAGGTGAAGTTACATTTGGCTAAATAGAAAATTCCCACTCCGTCATGGCCGCCAAATATGAAATCGGAAATTTCAACAGGTGTTAATAAAAACAAATCCTCAATATATTTTTGGTCGCTTAGCTTTTGGCAGAATTTTTATTTTTAGTTTCACCGTTCCTGGATGGCCACGTGGGGAACAATCATGCATAATATTTGTGGAGGAGTCATACCAGCTTTAGACCATTGTTTTCTTTTAAATTTCTGTAAGAGATTCTGCCCTCTAACGTTATATAATATTAAAACAATTAAAACATCCACAATAATCTACAGGAATTTATCTGGCTCCATCCAATAAAAGACAATTTCTTGTGAATTTGTAATATATTTAAATTTTGTTAAGAAAAATTTCTATCTATAAAAAAAACGGTTTGAATTTAGTATTTGTCAATAATTGTTTGTTACTTCATAAAATATAATTATATTTTGTTTATAATTAAATTATTTAAAATATATTTCCAAAATAAAAAAAATAAAAATTTCAATTATAAAAAGCAAATTGTTGAAAACAATTTTTTTGCCAAAAAATACTGGATAATAATGGATTTTGAGGGATTTCCTATTTGACGGCCATGACGGAGTGAGAATTTTCCATTCAACTAACAAATTGTTGAAAAAAAAATATTTGCAAAAGAAAAAAAAAACAAAGGAAAAAATATAATGGGGAACTTTTTTTTTTATTAACACTAGTCGATATTTCCAATTTCAGACTTGGCGGCTATGACAAAGTGGGAATCTTCTATTTACGCATACAGTTTAATGCATTGGGTATTCAAGTAAGTGAAGTTACATCCCTTGAATCAGAATTATCTAACTTGGTTGATTTTTTTTTTTTCAAATTCTCCTCTTCATTTGTTTTATTTTGACGTTAGGGTATATTTATATTACATAAACCGATTTAGTTGTGTTGACATTCAAAGAAAATATGTTTGCATGATAAATATTTGATCTTAATTGAACAAGAAAAATTCAAAATTATCATTTTTATCATTGGGTGTTCAGGTAGGTGAAATTACATCCCTTGAATGAGTTTTATAACTTGGCCGAATCTTTAACAATCAAACAGCGTGTCTCAGTAACATTTGTTTTATAATTTCTTTTGCACTGTCAGCTCTACGTTGTTCTATCGTACGGTCGTGTCTTCAGTAGACATACATATTCTTGCACCCGATAAAATGGAAAACAAAGTAATGCAGCAATAAATAATATTGTATATAAAGTTATTTAGCTTTCAGTACGTATAATCTTGATGTCATACCGTACACAAAATCACATTGTCTTTTTTGCTTTGTTTTTTTTGTTGATGTTGTTGATGTTGTTGTTGTTGTTGTTGTGAACAACTGCAAAGTCACGATACAGATCGTGATCAAAACGGAAATATCTATCGATCGTTGTCAAATGAAACCATGGGGGGAATATTTGACAGAATGAAAATGCCAAAAAGGTCTTCTATTTATCTTAAATTACCGTTGCAAACGCCTCTTTTAAAAATTAAACATGTATGTTTTTCAACGTCATTTTATTAGTTATCTATCTATGTCCATATTTACTTGTCTCGCCACGAGGGCAGAGTTAGACACAGGTTCGAGTTTAATGTGGGGAAATTTCAGCTCCCTCAAAAAGAGGCAGTCTGGATTGGGATAAAAATAAAAATTGGCTCAGTCTAGAAATATTTTTCGTTCAATGACTGAGAATAGAACAGATACTACACTTTGCTCCTAGCCAAAAGAAGTGTCATTAAATAAAAAATTCTGTGGATATTTTCACATTGATGTTAGCATCAAAACTGTTAGCATAATGTTAAATTACTAATACACTATATATCTGAAATATGATTAAAATACAATTCTTGAAACGTTTAATCAGTAGACGTTGTATATTTCATTTGCTATATATATCTTTTTAATCTGTTTTGATAAATATCTATCCAGTCTTGTTCATTTTTATTTTATTTTATTGTATTATTTTACTCTGTATAAGCAATAGTTTTATGTATATTGAAAGTAATTGAATGTAACGTAAATAGACCACCTTTGGTCATTTTCATTTCATCATCATTGAATAGAAGACAGAAGACAATCGTAATTTTAAAATGACTTTGTGGAAAGTCAAAGATTAAAAACGAAAACCATTCACATCCTGCTTTATCCAGCTTACAAACTATGAAATGAAAATGAAAACGGTAAAATTGGAAAAACTATGTTTCCAAAATTACATTTAATCTGGAGTTTGATTAAAACTCGTCCAAAAGGTGGTTATTTTTGCTAGTAAAATTATACTTTTGTTCAATTTTTAGCATAAGTCAGTTTTCTATCAAAGTTAAATGTAAACAATGGTTCCTGACTAGATTTTTCACCAGCCAAAATAATTACAGCCAAAATAATTACGTTTACTAAGGGCTTTTCAGAATTTCGAGCAATGGGGATAATTTTAAGTTAAACTTACATAGCAAAATGAACCCTCTTTTAAAATATGAACAGTAAATTTTTAAATATATCCCTTTTTTTAATAATCTGAGAATTTGGTGTGCAATTTATATAGTAATCCTAAGATGTAAAAAGAAAATTAAATGACAAAAATTTTAGAGAGTGATGAAGAGGATTTAAGTTTAATTTACATAGCAAATTGAACACTTCACCTAAAAACTAAACAAGCCGCTTTTTTAAAGTCGGTTTTATTTCATAATTTTGATAATATAAAATATTATCAAAATTATGAAGTAAAACCGACTTTCTCCCCTATTATCTTGATGTTAATGGCTTTATTAACAAAGGATAGATGAAAACATCTCTTTCATCAGACATTGCAAATATTGATCAGTGTTCTTAAAAACACAAATTTTATTTTCAATCGATTACATCTGATCAATATTTTTTTTTTAAGTCATAATTAGACAAGGTGACAGAGTTTTACTTCCTCAGCTACATGTACTCCCACTCTTCACATGGGCACCAGGAAAAAAGTTATAAGATACAGTTTTCGATATTCACCGGTAGTAAAACATTTTAAGTTGAGGCCTAATTTGAACATTTTTGATTCAAAAAATGTTCTTACAATTATTTAAGTGTATATTATTTTTTTCCTTCCGATTAACTACACTGAAAAACATGTTTTGATTTAAAAAAAACAGTTAAAACAGTAAACTAGAGCAATTCCATCCTTGCAATAAAGACAAAGATGGCTGATTGATGATGAAGTCACCAAGGGAGAGTTCATAAAAAAAGAACGAGAAAGAGAGACAGTTTTTAAAAAGGTATTACACAGAATTTTCTTTACTCTTCTATTGTGTTATTCATGCCCCCCGGACAACGCCGAGTAGCCATGCTAGTTGATAATTATCAAAAGTTTTAGAGGAAAGAACATGCTGTATTATCATCATCATCAGAGTTTTTGTTCTTGGCCTTTTGGCTAAGATCAAAGTGTAGTATCTGTTCCGATGGATACTGCACCCCATAGACTGGTATTGTCTTGGCCTTCGGGGCTTGATTTACACCGGTCTATGGGTCTGTCCTGTGCAGTTCTAGGAGGTCCACCCTCCCAGGCTTCGCCTCCCCTCTTTGGGAAGGAGTAAGTTTATTGCTTACTGCCTGAGGCGCCCCTACCGGGGAATGCCGACGGGGCTGCCCAGGCAATTTTCAAACCCCACTTTCCCGACCCGACCTTGGGTCACATCTTACTTGTGGAAGTAAGATAAAAACTGGCCTTGTGCCTAACTCCTGGAGAGGAGTAAATCAATACTCCTGGAAGAGGAATCCTTCCCTGGTTTCCTTCCACCCTACTGGTGTCTGTCATTCAGGGGACGTGCCATAGTCGCCACACTAGGCACTGCAGGTTAGCTACACTATTTGCCTATAGCTAGGTCCCAGCATGCAACGCCTGGTATTTCCAAATGGTCACCCATCTAGTTTTGACCAGACTCAACGTCTCTTAATTTCGGTGATCTAATGGAAACCGGTGTATCAACGTGATCATGCTGTCCAAATGTGCCAAATTTTAAGCTTTGCACAAATGGGTTGGCAGAATTGTCATAAGAGAGGTTACACTCTAGAAGAAATGTTTTTCATCTTGCTTTCTTCAGAAAATGATTGGCCAAATTTCCAAGCCAAATAGAGAGGAACGTCTCTGACAGAAGATGCTTAATCTAAATCTTTATTCTAAACTCTGTCAGCGAGAGAAAATGATTGGACGTTCCCCAAGCTGTCATGGTTACAATTAGCCATCACAAGACCTGAGTACATGCATTTATATGTGTGCACGTGTAAGATATCTATTCAAAGAGTCTATGTATAGAAAGGCGGTCTTATAATTGTGGGGGTGGGTAAGTGGTATGATAAAGAGTGAACATATAAAAATAGGTTGAGATTTTTTTTAGGGGAGGGGGGTTACTTTTATTCACCCCAAATAAGACACATTGCCACTGAGACGTAAGGGGCTACTGTGAATTAGGGACCATACCTACAGGATCATCCTAAGTAGGGAGTTGAGCAGCGAGATGTCTGTTCACATTACATTGAAATTTCTGTATGTTAGTACAGTCAGGGAAGCAAGAAGGGAATTCCAAAGACTAGCAGCTCGAAAGAAGAAGCTATTAGAGTAGAAAGCTTTCTGACATCTGGGGACCTCTACAGTGAAGGGGTGTGATTTTGCTGCTTGTTGGGTTGGTCGAGGGGCATTTACGTCAACGAGGCACCAGTGCCGCGAGTTCATCAGAGTACATTCCATTGAAGTTCTTGTAAAACAAACACAGGGGTGCAAAATTGTGGCGATTGGACAGGGGTTGGTGCATGGTTGACAGTGTGGGACCTATTAGATTAAAGACTCTTTTTTTGTACCCTGTCTAATAGAGAGAGATTAGTGGTTGATGCACCAGCTCAGATATGGCAACAATACTCCATGCATGGGCGAATGGTGGCTTTGTAGAGATATAGGATACTGGCTGGTGTGAGAAGTTTTCTAGCCTGGTAGAAGGAGCCCACCTTCTTTGCAGCAGACTTCTATGCATTGGTTTCAATTCATGTTGCCTGTGAATTTTAGGCCGAGGAATTTGAATGATGAACTCTCATGTAGGGTGCTATTAGCCATGGCAATCGGTGGTTGAACAGGTTATTATAATTGTTAAATGAAAGAAGCATGTCTTAGTAGTATTAAATGTTACCATCTATTTACGTCCTCATTCCACTACAGAGATAGCATAAAATATACTTTGGTAAATAAAAAATATCAAGAGAAAATTTCTGACCTGTCTTCCGTAAAATATAGCTACTTCTCTAGCAATATTGGATATGGGGTATACTAGAATGACGTCAGAAAAGAAAATTTCCACGCTAAAATTACATTAAGGAGAAAGTGGAAATTTACACTAGAAATGTAAGAGTAGAAATTATTCTCCCTCTGGCTTCCCTCTCTCTCCCCTTACCACTCCCTCTGGCTGCCTTCTCTCTCTCGCTCTCAAACACACACAAATGATTAAATATAATAGAAAAAAAAGAAAGAACGCACAAAAGAAAAGAAAAGTGACTGACTGCTGTTTGACTTAATTTCAGTGTTGTTTTTGAAACAACTACCTGCAATGTTCCTTGGCTTTCGGGTAAGAGCAAGACATAGTATCTGTTCTGATACTAAATTTTATCTTTTCTCTCCTCGGTCAGTGAAGGAGAAATCCTTCTAGACTGAGAAATCTTTTAGTTTTGTCCTAATACCTTTTTTGGAGTGCTGGAATTTCCCTACATTAAAAAAACGACCTTGTGTCTAACTTTTCCCTTGTGGGGAGGCAAGTAAATAGGTACATTGTCTTTTATTTGAATCAATGCTTAGCCTTTTTTTCTTTTTTCTTTAATACTAAAGTTTAAATAAAAATGAAGAAATTACTTTTTGACTTTTTTTTATTATACATACATATTGTAAATATAAATGAATAACTTATACATATATATCAATGACAATAAATAGACACCACTGAATGAGACAATAATTTTTTTTTAATTCCACTCATAGAATTGCTCATAACAATCACAATCCTTTCTGCAATCCAACCATATTTAGTACAAATAAACTTCAGTTTATGCCTGACTTGTCCACCAAGTTTCAGTCATGAATGTCCAACTGTCTCGCTGTTTAATGATATTGCTGGGATACTTTGATGATCGTTTCATCAGTAATAGGCGTTATCCTGAATGGGCTTTACACTCACCGGATCTTAACCTCCCATATTTTTGTCTGCTGGGGTTATCTCAACGATAATATCTATCAAAACAATGAACAGACTATTCCTGAAATGAAGAGGATCATAACAACCCAAATCAACGATATCCAGGTGTGCTTTCAACACAGAAGAGCCATTGGAGCATATATAATTGAACAGCGATGAAAGAAAGACTGCTGGACATTCATGACTGAAACTTGGTGGACAATGCAGAATAGATTGCGAAATTTATTAACGATTACATGGGTGGGTGCTATTTAACTTGGGTTACCCTATAGTTCACACATTTCATTTTCATCGTTTATAAACTTTATTTGCTTAATAAACTAGTTATCATCTACGAACACCTATTCATTCTGATTAAACATCTGAAATAATAACATTAAGAAAAATCAAAAGAGAAATGGAGCAAAAGAAACCAACCTCTAAAAAAGTTTATATCGTCATGTCAGTTGAACCTCAGCCATGTTTCCATCACTTCCATCTCGCATCTCTTGGGTAAAAAGGTTGTCATTCTTTCATAGACTTCATAGGAATAGACTTTCAGTGTTTTCTGAAAAGACAAGAAGAAATTTGAAACAAAACGTGAGCATACATTTAAGAATAATACGTTCATTTGTACAATATTGTACTTATGTTTCGGAATTTTTTCAATGAGGATCGATAATTTGGATTATTCGGACTACTGTTCTCATCTTCGATGTTATTCTCACAACGTTTGGTCGACCTCTTTCTTATGTTGCATTACTTGTTCTTTCGGGGTACCCGATAAGATCCAACAAGAATGACAAAGAACAGAACGTATATGGAAAAACTTTGGTTTTCTTTATTTCCCATCACTGGATAGTTTACGCCAGCTACGCACACACATATTGTTGTGACCCTGTTAGGGCCCGAAATAAAGAAACGGAAACACGGGGTTACAGGAACAAAGATATATTATTGAAGAAAAAGAATATATATACAAGAAGTGGTATTTTGGACTGCCAGTATAGAACTGGGGTGGAAGAAGTCAGTGAGTTGGAATGCTTCTCGCATTTTATTATGGATGGACGAGTCCATTTGTTCTTCGTACAGGTACAGCACCATAACACATATAAACAAAAAATCTTTTGACATACTTTTGTCTTAGGAAAGTCTTTTTCTTGCTGAGGTCACAGACTTGGTTTCCGCTAGAAACTCGTTGATATATACATCCGATTGGAAAGCAATTTGCTCTGCATTGTCTATCCGAGCGTGAACTGAAGCAATTGTTCCACAAGCACTTCCAATTGTCTGTTTGATGAAATACAAGTCAGGGGATTCCTTCACTGTACCGACTTGCTTATCAGTCGCATTTTTAGTCAGCGGACACGAAAGCCTAACAGCAAGACGGGCTTGGGTACCATAGCCAATAAAGCTTCATCGGTGCCATAAACATCGGTAAACTCCCATTCTCCCGGTACTTCAATACTCCGGCTCTCCGCGTTTCTGAAACCGCCGCCTTTCAATCTCGCTTGCACTGTGGAACCTTCTTTTTAACAGTTATCAAGTCGCTTTCTTTCTTTCTCGATGTGCCACCCACAATGGACTCGTCTACGATTCATTTTTGCCACTCTTCATTATCCTACATTTTCAGGTGTGTCTTGTCAAATTCAGGAAGCTGTATGGAATTTCGAACAGAACCCTTTATTTACTCCATGTACGTATATATATATATATATATATATATATATATATATATATATATATATATACGTATGTATGATGTTACGCAGCTTCTTTTTTTTTTTGTTTTTTTTTTACTAGCGATAGAACACCGGTGTGTTCATTATTATTTTTCGTTCCCTGAACGGTTAAGAATCTGCAGAGTACTGCATTCAATCGCCTTAATCAAATGTGTCATCAATTTTATATATATATTTATTAATTAATTTTTTTATAAATTAATTTTTACGCACATAAAAGTTCCGTTCGGGGAGCAAAAAATAATAATAAACACATTGGTGTTTTATCGCTAGTAAAAAAACAATAACAAAAACAAAAAAAAGCTGCGTAACATCATAGGCTATAAAAAATCGTGCAAAAAGTAGCAGAGCGTTCTGGTCTAGGGGTAAAACGCTAGACTATGGAATTTACAACGAGGGTTTGATCTCTGCCCAAGGTAGTCGTGCTGATAACGGCTCGTAGCCAGAAAACATGTGTCCATGCCTTTTTTTTTTATGTGCGTAAAAGTTAATTTATAAAAATATGCTGGGATATATATATATATATATATATATATATATATATATATCGGAAGTTTCTCAGCCATTAAAACTATATTTTAAAAAAAACAAAAAAACTTATAGTCCCAAGTCTTTCAGTGGAAAATCACTCATGTAAGTCAATTTATTTTTTACAGTTATTATATTAGTTTGCTTCTAACATTATTTAAGGGATCATCAGTTGTTTACCATGAAAAACTGTTTCAGGAATTTAAAAACAAGACAGTATTTAATTTCATGGCTTCCCAGCAGAGTTGATCAGATATATATATATGATGATGATGATTTTCGTCCATCGCTTGCGAAGATGACCGTGACCATGTAGTTGCTTTGTGGGGCCGAGCCATATATATATATATATATATATATATTAATTAATTAATTTTTTTTATAAATTAATTTTTTATGCGCATAAAAGAAAGTTTTGGACACATATAAGTAGTAAGATTACACATCTAAAACAAGAATAAGTTTAAGGCTCTAAAACCTAAAACTAGAATTATCTGCAAGGACCCATAACGCAACGGATATAAGTGGTGAGTAATAATCAGTTTTAAGTGACAATCTTCTGGAGGTTGAATGTTCAATCTTCAGTACTAGCAATCCTAAGGATACAATTACGAATCACTTAACACCTCTACCTGGTCATGGCTGACGGAACGAGAGCAAGCTGGATTAAATAAAGGGTTCTATTCGAAATTCTGTACAGATTCCCAAGTTCAACAAGACACACCTGAAGAAGGTTGGAGGTTACATTGATCGAAACGTGAGTATAACATCCCAGATGAGAACAGTAGTCCGAATAATACAATAATAACCTTGTTCCTAGGTTAAATTTGTATTTTTTTCGGAATCAAATTACATCCTCAGAGAATTTTAAAAAATAAACGAAAAACCTTCTTTTTTTTTATCTCCCTCCAACAACGGTAAGATGTGACACAAGGTCGGAAAGTTGGATTGAAAAACTAGTGCCTTAGAGGATGAGCACTCTGCCCTACAAAAAATGCCTGGACAACCCCGTCGGCATTCCTCGGTAGGGGTGCCTCAAACGATTAGCAATAAACTAACCCCTTCTTAAAGGGTGAGAAGGAAAAGCCTGGGAGGGTGGACCTCCTAGAACTGCACAAGACAAACCATAAGATCGGCGGAATTAAGGCCAGAAGGCCAAGACGGAAACGATCTAAGTGGTGTAGCATCCATCGGAACAGATACTACACTTTGATCTCAGCCAAGTGATGTGGTTGCACTCGGCGGTTACTTAATGCAAATTACATTTTAGTAAAATTTCTAACATATAGAGAATTCTCATCAGCATATCAAAATTTATTTTCCTTCCTTAAGGCATGGCTTTTCAACAAATGAAATCTTATTGTCAGAGGAATACAAATAGATAAGTCCCTTACTGACTTATCTTTTTGTATTCCTCTGACGATAAATTTCATTCTTTGAAAAGCCATAGCTTAAGGAGGGAAAAATAAATTGGTTTTATTTGAAACACTTTGTTTTGAGGAACTGATGACTTAATAGATATTGTATTTTTACAATCTTTATTCTCATTTTTACTTCATTCTCATTATTGTTATAATTAATATTATTTGATATGCAAATTACCATGTCATACTGTAGTCTTAAGAGTAATATATTAGTATTATTATTATTACTACTATTTATTTATGTATATATTAGTGAAATTAAAGCTGAATTATTTCTACATTTGATTATTGGGGAAGTGGTCGTTTTATCAGTACCATTGGAAAGTCATGAATATTATAACTGTCCTGTTTTTAAATCTCCGAAACAGTTACATGGTAAACAGCTGATGATCCCGTTTTAATATTTCACGCTCAAGTTAAGGTCCCTTGTTTTTGTTTCACTGTTAGATACTTGAATCCCCTTTTTATTTATGAATTTTCCAACGGTGGGTCGGCTTATGCAAGTACTAAGTCTGCGATATTTTGGATTAAGTTAGTTTCTCTGGGAATTTAAACTGCATTTTCTTTCTTTGTTTAAAATGACTCAAAGCTTCTTTAGCTATATATATATATATATATATGGAATTTTTCTTGCTAGAAAAAAATATAAGTCTGCTTAATAAATACTCATCGATTCGTGTAATTTCTCATTTAACCTGTATAAAGTTGTTTGAAAGCCAATGCAACCGGATCGATAACAGTTTTTACTCTGTTTTGTAGCTCATCATAATGGCTAAGAGTTATGCCACGAACATATACAGACAAAATTTGCTATTACATTTAACTATTTATTGCTTGACATGAGGAATATTTCGTCTGGAAAAATGCATATTTTTAAATGTTTTTTTTTTCATTGAAATCAAATATAGAATTCACACCAGAAATGATTCTGAAATTGAAAATGGCCTTAAATAATTATATTTATGTATGCAATTTAATTTTCACCGGTTTCAAAATAAGAATCATAGGAAGAAAAAAATAAATAGATAATATAGTAATATTAGATAAATAGGTGTGTAGATTAGATATGATATGCTATACATATTTTACCCATCTATGGCAAGACATACCTCGCCCATCTATGGCAGGAAGCATACCTCGCTCATCTATGGCAAGATGCATACCACGCCCATTTATGATGAGACACATACCTCACCCATCCATGGCGAAACACATACCTCATCCATCTATGGCGAGACACGTATCTCACCTATCTATGGCGAGATACATACCTCACACATATATGGCGAGATACATACCTCGCCCATCTATGGCGAGATACATACCTCGCCCATCTATGGCGAAATACATACCACGTCCATCTATGGCGAGACGCATACCACGTCCATCTATGGCGAGACACATATCTCATCCATCTATGGCGAGACACATATCTCATCCATCTATGGCGAGACACATACCTCACCCATCTATGGATAGATACATACCTCACCCATCTATGGATAGATACATACCTCACCCATCTATGGATAGATACATACCTCACCCATCTATGGATAGATACATACCTCACCCATCTAGATACATATCTTATCCATCTATGGCGAGACACATATCTCATCCATCTATAGCAAGATACATACCTTAAAATCTATGGGGAGATACATACCTCACCCATCTATGGTGAGATACATATTTCAACATCTATGGCGAGACACATATTTCAACATCTATGGCGAGACACATATTTCAACATCTATGGCGAGACACATATCTCAACATGTATTGGGAGATACATATTTTAACATCTATGGCGAGATACATATCTTACCTATCTATCAAGCGATACATACCTTAACATCTATTGCAAGATACATACCTCACCTATATATGATGCGATACATATCTCATTCATCTATTATGAGATATATATCTTAATATTAGATACATATATATATATGATTAGATGAGATAAGATATATATCGCCTCATTGATGGCTAAGATCTGCATCATATCTCATCCATCTTATCTGTAGCATGGTATCTTATATCTCACCATATCTATATAATTTTTCTTATTTATTTTTTTACTTCCATTCACTTCAAACAAAGCAATTGCCACCGGGGCGTAAGGGGCTACTGTGAATTAAGGGCCATACTTACTGAGGCATCCTAAGTGGAGACTTGTGCAGCAAGATGTTTGTTCACATTACATTTAAACTTCGGCATGTTGCTACAGTCAGGGAAACAGGGAGCAGGGTGGAAATTTCAAAGGCTACCAGTTTTAGGAAAGAAGCTATTAGAGTAAAAAGCTCTCCGGCATCTGGGTAGTTCTACAGTAAAGGGGTGGAATTTTGCTGACTTACGAGTCGGTTGGGATTTTTGCATTAAGGGGGTACCAGTGCAGCAAGTTCATCAGAGTACATTCCATTAAACAAATTTCATTTTAAAACAAGCACAGGGATACCCCATTGTGGTGATGGGACAGGGGCTGGAGCTTGGTAGATAGTATGGGACCTATTAGATTAGAGGCTCTTTTTATTTTGTCTATGAGGATAGGCTAGTTGTTCGTGAACCAGTTGAGATGTGACAACAATACTCCATGAATGGGCGAATGGTGGTTTTGTAGAGATATAGGATACTGGCAGGTGTAAGAAGTTTTCTAGCACGGTAGAGGGAACCCACCTTCTTTGCAGCAGCCTTGGCAATGTCTTCTATGTATTTGTTGCTTATATTATCTATTTATGTTTTCTTCCTATGATTCTTATTTTGAAACTGGTGAGAATGAAATTACACACATCGATGTAATTATTTAAAACTGTTTTCAATTTCGTAAACATTTTCCAGTGTGAATTTTATATTTGATTTTAATAAATAAACACCTAAAAATGCATTTAAGATAAATGTTGTGGCCCTGTATAGGGGCCGGAATGATAACACAAACTTGGGGTTTAGGTAAAACAAGTAAATTGGAGAAAATATAATACAACAGAGAAACAAGAGAGGTAGTAAGTCAGTCTTGACTGCGAGTATAGACTGGGGTTGGTTCAGGTATTCAATTCCTTCCCACCGCAGGAATATATGGCACAAGGCCGGAAGGTGGGGAGAGTCAAGCTAGCGCCCCTAAAGAAGGAGCACTCTGGCCTTTAAAAAAATTGCCTGGGCAGCCCCGTCAGCATTCCCTGGTCGGGGCACCTCAGGCAATAAGCAATAAACTTACCCCACTCCAAAGAGGGGAAGCAAGGCCTGGGACTACCTAGGACTAATGCCTCAAACCGACAGATAAAAGGCCACCGAAATGGCTCGGTTCCTGTCGAACTGGGGTTGGTTCAGTTATTTAATCGCTTTCAACAGCAGCAATATGTGACACAAGGTCGAAAAGTGGAAAAAGAATCAAGTCGGCTCCCCTAAAGAAAGAGCACTTTGACCTAGCAAAAATAGCCTGGACAGCTCCGTCGGCATTCCACGGTCAGGGCGCCTCAGACAGTAAGTGATAAACTTACTCTTCCCCAAAGAGGGAATGCAAGGCCTGGGAGGGTGCACCTCCTAGGACAACCCAGGACAGTATAGCTCAGCCCGGCAGATAAAAGACCACCGAAATGGCCCAGTTTCTGCCGGACTGATTGTTGAGAACGAATTCTCAATTGGTATTACCTCATCCTGACGTCCTCAATCAACAAAAGTTAATGAGTGACTAATTGGGCAGGGGTTGGCCTCAACATTGAGAAGCAGATGCTTCCAATATTTATTGTGAATGGATGAGTCCAAAGTCCATTATAGGTAAGGTACCATAACAATAAAAGAACTTAGATTTTACTAAACAACTTCTCTGATACATCACTGAATGTGTCACATATTTTTGCATGGCATTCCAGCAGATCGTCCATTTCTTCCAATTACTGCACGTTGCAAGATAGTTTTCAACAGTTATTCTTGTGAGAACTTGAATTCAACTATTGGTTCATCATGTTAATTTTATTTGAAATAATTCACTAACACAAACTGACAGATAAAAAGAAAAAAATGGATTCATTCAATGTTGGTTGGCATCAGAAACTCGCAGAGAAATTTGGATAATGATATTGAGCCTTTTCAAATTATTAAAATGTGTGCAGATAATGTGTGCACTTCGGAAAATTAAATTAAGTTCACATTTTAATAATCTGTTCGGTTAAGAGTAATTCCATGACATTATATCTCTTCGGAATGTCTAGTATTCAAAGGACAATATAACTGTGAATGTGAATGTTATATGCATAAATTTCTTGATTTTAATCATAATTTATTGAAATTATTTTTTCTAATTCTAAAATGTATTTATTTAAAATTCAAATGAAGATAAATAAGTTAAAATTTAATTAACTTAAAGTTATCTCACTTTCTATTTGTATTTTTTTTTTACTAATAAGTCATAACCCAAAAGGTCTAAAGCCACTCGAGGATAAGGGTTAATGAGATTGTCAGTTGGATGATGAACAATACTTTGAGAGGATTGAAACCGATGGATGGAATGGAAAAATGTGCTTACTTAAGAGGGCAACTCGATAAGTATTTGTTGACACTGGACTTCAAAGTGACCATGTTGTAGTATGCAGGGAAGCAGTCACATGATATTGTGTTCCACAGATGAGAAGTTCTTGGAAAGAAACTCTGTTCATATAAATTCTGTTATGTTTTGGGAATATAGAAAATGAAAAGAAAATTCTTGGCAGTGGTGATAGAAGGACGAGTTCTTGCTGTGAATGTTTTACAGGGATAAACCAGATCTCGGGAGCTCAGTTGAGCATATTCCATGGAAATAACGATATAGTAGAGGAAGACTAGCAACATCTTTGTGAGAAAAAGCTGTAGAGAACAGAAGAGACTAATATCACTTGACAATGTTTACATTGAGATTTTGCTTACATTCAGCAGGTGTCAGATGATAGCGTAGGGGTTAGAAGCGCCGAATGTCAGCTTAACAGCCGAGTTTCAATCCCGGCTTGAATCACTTGCTTGTCTAGCCGCACTGAAGAGCTGTGGATGAGTATATATATAATGTATGAAACTAAAAGTAGAATGTATGTATATATATATACATATATTTATTTATTTATTTATTTATTAGAATCTTGATTTTCATTTTAAAATTGATTTAAATTTCAAATAAAAAAATGTATAAGTTAAAATTTTATTAACTTATGCTTTTCTCACTGTTTAGTTGTATTTTATTCAGCAGAAGGTGAGAGTTATCTCAAAATTCTCAACACATGTTGTAAAACATTCTTGTAAAAATAAGTGCACGAAAAGTGTGCATGCATTATTCAGAAGACTAGGAAACTAATGAGCATGCACTACACCCGAACGGTGATATTGACAGACTCTGCTTGAAAAAGAAAAGGAGAAAGAGAACTAGTCAGTAGAAACACTGTATAGATGAAAAACAGGAATTGGAGAAATGCATAACCTAGAACACAGAATATATTATCTCTACAACAAGAGACACCGTCAATATGAACTATCCGGCAAGCAGTGAAATGAAAAACGAAAACACAGGAAAAGAAAAATGGGAAGAGAAACATGAAACATGTTATTTTCCTTTGTCTATTGTTATGGTATTTCTGCTGTGCTTAAAAGAAAAGCAACACTGATGTACACAAATATAATGATAAATCTTTATTGTAAGTGGCGATCAACGTAAGTGGGGAAAGAAAGTGCATGCACAGAAATTTGACAGGGTAGATTAATCGGGTCCAATTCACTGACAATCTCAATTTCGGGTCGATACAATATAATAATTTGTGACACTCACGCATTCACCTGCAAACGCCCATTGTGGAATTTCGCCATTGCTGTCAATGTAGCCATGCCCCTAGAGGGTTTATTTAGAAACGAGGTATTTTCCTCTTCCACTAATCTTTAGCCAGGTTTAAATCAACAATTATTTTATTTCTGACAATCAACCGTGTTTGTTTCTCCTAGCCAGGTGGCTCTGACTCAAACAATGATTATTTTATTTTCGGCAATCAACCATGTTATGTTTGTTTTTTTCCGGCCGTGTGAGTGTCTGTTTCAAATACATTTATTCCTGCCAGATGACCTTTTCGGTACACCCGGCCTGGATACTTACATTGTTGTAAATAAATTACCTTAAAAAATAACCCCATCTTATTTGCTAAGACAATTCTCTTTGACCAATCACCAAGATTAATTTTGTCATTTTTTTTTAACTAGCCTTTGCTCATATCAGATGCATTCAGAACTATCCAGTCCAGACGTTAAAGGAACCACATTTCACAGATAAGTTGATAATTTAATTAAGCTGCAAACACACATAATTTGCAACACATTTTTGTATTATAATTTCAATACATATATCATTTTAATCTGTTTTGTGCGTTTTATTTCAGATTATCTTTCCGACGTTCTGCAAACAACAA
This sequence comes from Sepiola atlantica, assembly GCA_963556195.1. NCBI lineage: Eukaryota > Metazoa > Mollusca > Cephalopoda > Sepiida > Sepiolidae > Sepiola > Sepiola atlantica. The sequence continues at coordinate 26,296,594 of OY744525.1, forward strand.
TCAAATCACTTCAAAACTGCATAATGTATTGCAACCATGATTTTGGACAAATCGGAAAGTTATGTAAAAAATTGCTAAAAACAATCACATCAGAGTGTGGCAGTGTTTAGAAGAAGATTACAGAAATAAACCAGAAAACAGAACGTGTCATTTGCATGAATAAATCATTAGATCTGCTCAGGTCGCGTGCAGTTTCTGTTTCAGTTAATTCTATCAAATTTATTTTGTAGACTGGATTGTTTGTTTGCATTTTTCTCTCCATAAACACATCGTTGCAATGTTTTAGCATCAGTGATTGACTGAAATCTTAAGCACATTGAGTCAACTAAATGGTTATCGATACTGGAATACAGGATTACAATTTTGCTGGTGACTTCGATAAGGTTGAGAAAGTTCAGCATAGAGTTACTAAGTTTTGTTCGACTCTACAGGATTTGCCCTATAAGAAGAGATTGAAAGCAATGATGCTGCCCTCAATGTGATATCGACGTGATCAAACCGACATGATTCAAGTCTACAAGATCCTGACAGGAAGGGACAAGGTCAACCAACAAAGATTACTACCTTTCAGCACAACCCACGAAACATGGGGGCACAGCTTCAAGCTCTCCAAGAAGTACAAAAAATTAAACACTAGGAAGTTTTCATTTGAACTACAGGTGGTCCATCGCTGGAATGAACTGCTGCAATGGGTTATCAATGCCAAAGATATCAACGATTTTGAGGGGCAACTAGAAAAGCATTCTTTATAGAGACAATATTCCGTCCAACACATGCAGTGAAAAGATCAGGCAGGGTGTTACAGGCCTAGCCCTTTACCCGAAGAGTATATGTTATGTTATGTAGATGAGTGTTTAGCTGGGGATTAGCCAAATTTTAGCGTAGATAAAGACGATAACAAAGGGATAGGTGTATTGATTTGTGTAACTTTTCTTTACGACGTAATAAAATTGAACAACACGGTGCACAAATGGGTAATAGTTTTATGCAGGAGAAACACAGGAACAAAATAAAAGATAAGACATAGGGTTGAGTATGGGGAATGTACACAAGACGAAATAATCATTTCCTGGAGTTCATCGATTCTTCTGCCATCGGCCTGGCAGAAAACGCAGGACCACATCTGGTCTCTTTGGGAGCAAGTCACGAACTGAAATGTTCATGTCGATCACATTATCTGACTTTAGCGATCCGCGTGTAGATCTCGTTACACACACCTGAATCACAACTCACACAGATCGACAGAAATCAGTTAATTCATGTAAGCTGTTACAAGTTCAAGTTGTGATGCTGTGGAAGTTGTTAAAAATCATTTCCCAAACTTGTAACTTCTATAAGAGGATCATAACTCTAAGAAGCCGCCTGGAAGACAGTAATGTTCGAATCATGAGCAAATGGCAAGTGTATGTTGTGTAGCAATAGGAGCAATACATCTCTCCATGATATGACGTCTGTAGTAGCAGCGAATATAAATCGTGTGTGTGTGTCTCTCTCTCTCTCTCTTTTGCATGTTGTTTATAGTAGCAGTTGTAGCAGATCGTCTCTCTTGTAGTAACAAAACAAGTTTTAATATGTTTTGTAGTTTGATTTTACTTTACATTACAAAGTATTAGTCTTCCCCAACCCGTCTCCCATAGGAAAAGAGAAGAAACCCTTTGAAACACGTCCGCTTCGTCTCATTGAGAAAACCCAAGAGAGTGTGTGTATGCTTTTTTTTGTCACATATCACTATCTTCTGTCACTTCTGTAAAACGACTTCCTGTCACTTACATCACTACCCATTTTTTACCGTGTTCGCTAACCTATACTTTTATAACCTACCTTCATAACAAAGACATATCATCATCATCATCATCATCATAGACATTATTAGTTATCCCATTAGTATAATTATTCCCTCGATCTCATCATAATTAGTATTACTTTCTCTACCTATTTCAGTCTTGTTACACCTAGAACATTACAAGATCTGATGCTATATTACACTCATTGTCGCTTTTCTGTTTCCTTATGGAGAACCGATTCTTACTGAAATTAATGATGCTCTGGCAAAGATTCTGCTGTGTACACATCCTGCGTCTCTTGTGGATTAAGAATTATCTCTAGTTATCTCTCTTGGACGGACCATTTTGGAGATAAGAGTGATCTCCCTTGATCCGGGTTTTGACTATATAGGCTGAGTTGATAGGAAGTTGAACTCTTCGGTCTCTAAGACGAAAAAAGATTGTGTCGTAGATATAGACAAACGTGGCAAGCTTTGACATCTCTGACACATCATCATCATCATCATATTCAGTTTAATATCCGTTTTATATGCTGGCATGCATTATGCGACTTTGACTTCCAAACTTCTGCCAGATCTTTATTGATCCCTCTTTCTTTCCAGTCCATTCTTATCACTTCCTTCCATGTTTTCCTTGGTCTTCCCCTGCGAACTGAACCTGCTACCTCAACTGTTCTACATCTACTAAGCTGATCACTCTCCTCTATTCTTTTGATGAGGTCATACCATCGAAGTCTATTCTTCTGCACACATCTCCCTATACTGTCCAGATTTCATCTTCCTCTGAGGTCATCAGAACTAAGCCTGTCTTTAAGACTCATGTTACACATCTATCGTATCATTTCTCTCCATGCAACGCATGTCCTCAACTCTCACACATACAAATATAAAAGGATGCAGTAAACTTACTATCATTAAAATGTATACATTGCACAATTTTTTTTTTACTTTTCAAAATAGACAAATTACTCATTTTTAAACATTCTATCAATTTAAGTATTTTATGATTAAAATTGTGTTTCTGAATTTTTTAGATGAGGATTGATGATTTGTCTAATTTGGATTATTCTGATTAATGTACTCATCTTGAGTGTTATTCTCACAACGTTTCGGCCGCTGTAACCTCTGGCCTTCTTCAGGTTTATCTTGTCAAACTCGAGAATCTGGACGGAATTTCGAACGGAACCCTTTATTTAATTCACTGGGGTAGCATGCTCTCGTTCTGTCAGCCATGATTGGGAAAAGTCTTCAGTAATTTGCAATTCTTTGTATCGCCCACACCGAGGATTGAACCTTCAACCATCAGATGACTGTCACTTAGAACTGAATTTTACTTAGTACTATATCCACTGCGCCACGGGTCCTTGCGAATTACTGAAAACTTCTCCCAATAATGACTGATGGAACGAGAGCATGCTACCCCAGTGGATTAAATAAAGGGTTTCGTTCGAAATTCCATCCTAATTCCCGAGTTCAACAGAAATATTCCAGAGTCCGAAAAGATACACCTAAAGAAGGCCGGAGGTTACAGTGGCCGAAACGTTGTGAGAATAACACTCAAGATGAGAACAGTAGACCGAATAATCCAAATTACACAAATTATTAAAATTATTTTTTGGTACAATGAAAAATAGGAACTGGATCCGAAACTCTGCAGTTTAACTGCACACTTTATTGAGAAACTTTACCCATTGAATTTCTGGGAGAAATCATTCAAATCACTAGCTGGCCATCCCATAGACACACTACATAAAAATCCTATCAGGATCACTCTTCATGTTTACTATAAAACAGAAGGTTTTAATATTTAACAATGTGATTTGAGACTGAAAGTCTTGGAATATTTAGTGGTTGAGAATAAGGATGAAATAGTCAACAAATCACTACATGCGCTGAGTCTTCAGTCCAAGAAGATTATCCGGATGGTGGGTTCACGTGCAAACAGTTGGAATTTCATTGTAGAGATGACATGCAGCAGCAATTCGTATCTTTTCTTCTCTCTTGTTGTTGTCGTCTTCTTTTTTCATAACAGCAAAGGTAAACATTATTTATAAAGAACAGCACAAAATCATCTGGGGTTTAAAATTTTTTTTCCTTTACAGTATACATGTATACACACATAATACCCTAAACTTATAAAGGGAGGAAACAACTATCCAAAACTGCATTTGGTACTTATTTCTCATGTCTCATTAGTGACTTTCTATCTGTAAAATAATTGCCTGAACACATAACTCTAACTAATTCTAATGAAATATTCCACTCTCTAATTCTAATGAAATATTCCACTCTCTAATTCTAATGAAATATTCCACTCTCTAATTCTAATGAAATATTCCACTCTCTAATTCTAATGGAATATTCCACTCTCTAATTCTAATGGAATATTCCACTCTCTAATGTTAATGGAATATTCCACTCTCTAATTTTCATGGAATATTCCACTCTCTTATGTTAATGAAATATTCCACTCTCTTATGTTAATGAAATATTCCACTCTCTAATGTTAATGAAATATTCCACTCTCTAATGTTAATGAAATATTCCACTCTCTAATGTTAATGAAATATTCCACTCTCTAATGTTAATGAAATATTCCACTCTCTAATTCTAATGGAATATTCCACTCTCTAATTCTAATGGAATATTCCACTCTCTAATTCTAATGAAATATTTCACTCTCTAATTCTAATGAAATATTCCACTCTTTAATTTTAACCTTCTGTGGAAATTTCTAATTCTACGCTTATTTTTACACACCAGCATTTAAATATTGCTCCATATGCCAAAAACTCTTGTGGGGACTTTAGGATTGCCATCGGCAGGCCAAGAAGAAAAAAGATGAAAAAGGAAATTCTTGATGAAATTCAAGCAAAAGATGTGAGCTTTTCATATGAAGCTCAGCTGAGAAGAGAAATGAGTTCATCAATAGACAGAGTTAATCAAGAAATACCTCAGAGGTTGCACCAGCTTCATCACATTGTTGAAAAATACAACTTCCTTTACACCAGCAACTTTAATTCAGAATATACTTTCCAACTGGATCATTTCAAGAGTTCGAATGCAAAACGCGATAAATCCAATCCGTTTAAGTTGAAACATTAAACAATAAAAAGGTTAAATATATTAAATCTACACTTTCACTAAAAGCTGATTTTAATTGAAAGCAAAAAGAAATTATCCTGGTATCATATTTATTTTGTAAAACATGATTCCATGGTGTTGTTGAGCGTTGAAATGCAACACGTTTTATAGTAATAGCTTAGTAATTTTGAAAATGGTGTTTATCGCGTTTTGCATTCGAATTCTTCATTTAAAGGATCACATTGACAAAAAAGAAAAAAGTTGGGAGATTTTACTTCCATTGATCAGTGTTCGCTGTAGAAAAAGGGATCTTTAAACTTTGATTGTTCATTCAAAAGTTCAACTAGGGAGTCCAACCCCCAATATTGTGAAACTCATAAATAATTACCCGAGATCTGCAACGACCAACCTTCACTAATAAAATTTAGCTATTTTATGTATTAAAAACAGAAAAACGAATTGAACTGATGATGTCTTCCATGAATTTGCAATGTCTAAAGAAAGAACATTAAATTTATAATAAATTCTTATGGACAGATAAATGTCAATCTACAGATAGTCCATCACCTTGTTAAAGCTAAACTTCTTTCCGACCATCAGTATGGATTTAAGAAAGCACGGTCTACTGCTGATATCCTAACGATCATCTCTGAACGCATATACCATACACAGGACAAGGCAGGTGAAGCTATGGTGGTAGCCTAGTTCTCAGTAACCCCTTTCGTCTACAGTGGCAAATTGCCTTGTTTGGGGTGAACTAAGTTAAAAAAAAAAAAATTAAATTCGATTTTGTCTGACTATTCTTTATAGCTGTCCTTCAGCTGATGATAAATTGTACCATCTATTGCCTTAAGAGGTCATTTTTCCAGGCATTACCTCTTTCTTTTTAAGGGTAGCAAACAGTTTATTTCTTTTATCTCCTCATTTGTAAAAGAATGCTAACAGGACCAACCAGGCCAGAGTGCCCTACTTTGGGTGAGCAGGATTCACACTATAAACTGATCTAGTGTTTAACCTTTCCACTGTATGCGTCTGGTGTGATAAACAAGGGTAGGATGAAAGTATAGTATCTGTTCTGTCCACTGTCAGAGGAGGAAAAATCATCCCAGACAGAGACTATTTTTCTTTTTCTAACCAATCCAGAGTGACCCCTTTTTTGTGGAACTTCTAATCAGGGTTTATAATCTGACAATCTCGAGTAAAGTGACGTCATCTATTTACTGGAATATTATTCCCTTCACTGAAACAATCGACAATTCTTCATATCCGGCCTTGAGGCTAGGATCAAAATCGACCATCTTTTCCAGGCATTACCTCCTCCTTTAAGAACGCAGCATCTGTGAGGGAATACTAATGAGATGAAGCAAACTAATTGTGAAGCCAGATCAGAGTGCCTCTTTTGGGCGTACAGGATTCTAACTGTAAACTGACATTGTACCAGATAAACAAACCTGGCCTTCGGGCTAGGATTAAAGTATAGTATCTGTTCTTTCTCAGGAGGTTATCCTTCCAAGCTCCCCACATTAGAAACCGACCTTGTGTCTTACTCTGTTCTCGTGGGGAGGCAAGTACATGGGAAGATTTCTTTAGGTGTGCGTGTCTGCACACAAAAGTTCACCATAGCCTTGATGGTGTTTAATAAATTGAAATTTCACCAAAATTTTAATGAAAAATATCTTGTGTTTGTGTTTCAGACCCATTTGCCATTTAATTTTCGTATCTTTTTTTAACTGTTTGTTTCTTAAATTCTGCATTTATTCATTCATTTGGACAATTTGCCTTAAGCAGTGAAACATGTCCTTGTGTTCAAAGAACTTCATAAATTTTGGAAAAGCGTTGGTCTTGTTGGAAAAATTAAATTGTATTGCTAATCATTATTAACAATAATAAACGAATAACATTATAAAAAAATTCAAAATGCCAACACATTGCAATTGAAAACAGTTTTCATAAAGAATTATGAAGAACTATAAAAGAAAAAAAGTAATCAAAAATCCGTAATCTTTTCTTAACGTAGGATTTTTGCAAACGTTTTTGAAAGACAAAAATAAAATGTCTTCAAAGTAGATTAAGGAGACAAACATTTTAGCTAGTTTATAAGTGGGAACGCTGGGAACTTTTGCACATATAAAGCCATCATTCTGAGTATTGTTGTCACATCAGGGCTGGTGCACCAAACACTAGTCTCTTCCTCTTGAAAAGAGTGCAAAAAAAAAAAAAGAGTTTCAAACCTAGTAGGTCCCGCGCTGTCTACCAAGCTCCAGTCGTTGTCCCATCACCACAATGTTGCATCTCTGTGCTTGTTTTACAAGTACTTCCACAGAATGTGCTCAAACAAACTTACTGCACTTGTACCCCCTCAACGTAAATATCCCCGACCGACTCGTCAGTCAGCAAAATCCCACCCCTTCACGGTAGAGGTTCTCAGATGCCGGAAAACGTTCTACTCTAATAGCTTTTTTTCTTCGGGACGCTTCTAAAGTTTTGAGAACAAAAGTTTGGTTAATATTAATTTCAGAGTAATCCTAACAAAAAATAAATGGAGGTCGGCACTATTTCAAAATACCTTATTTATAGATGTCAATGTCTGTGTGTGTTCCCTATAGAAAGAAAGGTTAAAGAATCTATATAAAAACTAAAAGTGTATTCTTATGTAAAATATTCCGGGGAAAACGATGATAGTGGTCCCGAGTCTCTAAGTGCTGTACTAAGGGGGTTATGAGGGTAGACCCCCCCCCCTAAAACTTTAAATATATTCTATTTTAGTAACATTTAAATCATATGTATGAGATCTACTGGGAAAAACAATGTAAATGGTCTTGAATCTCTACGCTAAGAAAGTTGAAAGTGGATCTTTGGTTTAATTACGACAGCCTCGTAACTCTCGCTTCCTTTATTTTATCCTTTAGTCCTCACATTTCATGAGCGATGTTTCTGACAAAGGGGAGGGAATTGCTGTTTTCTGGGTTGGAATCTATCCATCTTACACTTATCGTTGGATAGTTTTTGACCATGAAGTAGTTTTATTTTTATTTTAGCTCCTTACATCAAGTGGCTTCATGCCTTGTCTAGAGCGATTTCCGTTGAAAAAAAATATGCCCCTCCCTTTAAGTGAGCTATGAAGAGAGAACCCCCTGAAAACTTCAAATATATATATTCAAATTTAATGGAATAAGACAATGATTCAGAGAGTTTTCCAAAATTTCAGCTTTTCCCTACTATATTAGCGGGCGAAATCTGGACAGTATAGGGAAATGTGTATAGAACAGGAGACTTTGATGGTATTGAACGAATGAGTGAGAGTTTTTGGGTTAGTAGATGTAGAACAGTTGAGGTAACAGGTTCAGTTCACAGGGGAAGGCCAAGGAAAACCTGGGAAAGATGGACTTTAGAGAAAGAGTGATAAATAAAGCCATAGCCAGAGATAGATTTGTTTGGAAGTAAATTTCTAAAAGTCTTCCAACATGTAAAACGAACATTAAACCGAATATGATGTTGATGAAATTATTTTACATGCAAACGTACCATTTTTCACAATGACAGAAAAAGAAATTAATAACTAGCAGGACCCGTGTAAATTACACGAAATGATGTTTTCAATACTAATTTTTTTTTTTTTAACATAGTTCACCCCAAACAACGCAAGCCACCACTGTAGACGTAATGGGCTACTGAGAAAAAAGAAAACGGGGAGAGGGGGGGGGGTCAACCTAAATTGGGATCTGCGCAGCGAGATGTCTGTTGACATTAGTTTTAAATTTCTGCATGTCTGTACTGTCGGGGAAACAGGGGGCAGAGAGGGAGTTCCAGAGGCCAGCAGCACGAGGAAAGAAGCTATTTGAGTAGAAGGCTCTCCGACATCTGGGGACCTCCACAGTGAATGAATGAGATTTAGTTGATTGTCGAGTTAGTCTAGTGAATTTACGTCGTTCCTAACCTATACATGTTTGAATAAAATATGATAAGATTTGACTTTTATATTTATTCTAAAAAATGAACAATACATGAAAAAATTTACAAAACTTCTTGATATACAATATTTCTAGTGAAGATAATATTTCGACGACTAAACCTTACTTTTTAAAATGGATAAAGAAAATGGGTAAAGTCGGACTTGTTTACATTAGTGACATCAGATAAATCACGAATCAGATGATCTCATTTTTTTAAAATGAGGTGAAGATGAAGTGTCTTAGCGTATTATTATATAGATAATTACTACTTAGGTAAAGTCAGACGATTAAGAAAAAGACTATAACTTGACCTCCTCCCTCATAAAAAACACAAAATAAACACAGTGGCACCAACACTGGTTGATACGACAGAAAGTGACCACAAAAGGCCTAAGGATAGAAAGACCAATTTGAGATAACGCCAATCAGATCTCGTTTGTAAAGGCAATAATGGGTACTGAAATTATCATTATATTCGGTTTCATGTTTGTTTTACATGCTAGCATGTGTTGGACGACTTTCAAAAATTGACTTCCAATCTAACCTATCTCTACCCAGGTCTTTATCTCTCTTTATCTCAAGTCCATTATCATTTCCTTGCATGTTTTATTTGGCCTTCCCCTCTGAACTGAACCTGCTACATTAACTGGTCTACATCTACTAACCAAAAAACTCTCACCCATTTGTTAACGTTGCCATAGCATCGAAATCTCCTGTTCTGCACATATCTCCCTACACTGCCAATATTTAATCTTCTTCACAGGTCATCAGATCTAAGCCTGTCTTTAACACTCACATTACACATCCATATAAATATCGGGAGTGTACTGTGGCTCAGATTTGAGGGAAAACTATCGGTCGCTATTAAAGAGAAATGACTGATAATGACTGGTGAGTTACTATAATAATAAAATAAAATACAGAGTAATGCAATATTTGTGAAGACTTGCTGCCATTTATTAAGTATGTAAAATTCTTTTATAAAATATTGCCAAAGAAATAACGAACTAAAACATTTTTCAAAATGAGTAGAAAAATCGTCCAGTATTTTTCAAACAACCTTATATATCTAATACGTCTAGTCACCTGATTAGATCAACCAATCAACTATCGACACCTTGCACATAGGGCAAACTGGCTCTGTGGTCAAAACCTGTCTATCAAACTAAATAAACCCGGCAACATATTCAACAACAACACACATCATAAGTACCAGTGCTAGAATTTCATGCTTTCCTCCTCAAATCTCTGATCTAGAGAGAGGCATTAAACGACTACTCTTTATAAAACAACCAATTTGTTATTTTTTTGTCATCAACAAAAGTCAGTGAATTATCCAATATTTATGAATATTTATATTTATTCAATATTTATATTTATTCAATAAATTATCGGTTTGATAAGAAATACAGGTTTTCCAATTTAACATCGTAGAGACTTTCAAAAGAGTAGAAATAGTTTCAGAATTTTTTAGATAAGGATTGATAATTTGTGTTATTAGGATTACTGTTCTCATCTTGGATGTTATTCTCACAACGTTTCCACCGATGTAACCTCCGACCTTCTTCAGGTGCATCTTGTTAAACTCGGGAGTCTATACTGAATTTCGAACTGAATCTTTTTATTTAATTCATGAGGGGTGTAAAGATGTTTTCTAAGAAAATCGAGACATGGTCACCCCCACATGTGTCATTGTGGACTTTCCAGTTATAATCCCAGAATAGATTAGGATCACATATTGTAAAGTTTATTGTAGAATCTGTGCCTGTTGCTGGATGTAGATATGTGTTTATTCAATATTGACTATTATTTTCCCCTTTTTTCTCAGTTTTCTTACTTCCCTATATTTCATCATGGCTGTTTAAGTCTCCCATTATAATGAAAGGTCTTGGCAGTTTTTTCCATTAATTCACGTAGTTCTGATTCTTTGAGTTCTTCATTTATAATATTTATATAAATTTATACTCATATAATGAGCACATTGTTATAGTTTTATGAAGAGATGCTGATATGGCGACTGCTTGCATATTTGTTGTATTTAGGTTGATTCCATTATATGGGATATTATTTTTAATGATTACTGATGATCCACCACAGGCCCTTTCTGTTTTATATAGTTGAAAGATTGATAATTTGTGGCGTTTGGGTAGGCCATATAATTCTTTTTTAAACAGTTAAAATATTTTCTTTCTTTTTTTCTATTTCCCATCTTCTCATGTCGATGTGTTTTTAATTTGTAAATATTTCAAATGATAACTCATTTCTGACGAAGTCTTTTGAATAATAAAGACGAAATAGTAAGCTCTCCACATGAGTTAATTTGATTCTGTCGGTATATCTATTTTTTCAATTTATCTTCTATCTTTTATCGGATTTTATCCACTGTTTTTCTTCATATTAAAAACTTATAGGTCAATCATCCATGCCTAAATGCACTGAAAACGTTTTTTTTAGTATTTTAATCCATACAAAATATTTTGTTCTTTATTTTAGATTAATAAAAATGCCTAATGTGTTCTCAGAAAAAAATTGTTTTTTTTCCTGTTTTATTTTTTTTTTACAAAGTAGTAAATAGATTACACTTATTGGCAAATGAAAAAGTCATGATGCAGCCTAGACACAACTCCATTAACGCTTCATTTTACAAATACTTTGTTAGAACAAAAAAAGATTTGCATGTTATTGGGAATTAAAGGATATAGAATACAAGCACACAATTACACAGCCACATACGAAGAGATACACAAAACATAAACTACTTTTAACAAGTCGTATAAGTTTTTTTGTATGCACATTTCTCTTTGTTTATTTTGTTTTATGACATATCAACCCTTTCCGGCTTAATTAATGCCAATTACAGTCATTCAGGTAAAAGTTTGTAAGCTTAAACTTATTAATATTTACAAATATTTATTAATTTAACTAATTATTTATGATGAAAATGTATGTGTGTATCACAGGATGCAGTTTCATGTGATACCTATTGTATCAGTATGTCATAGCTGATTTGTTTACCTTTTAAACTTCCGGTAATTATCTGCCCTTAGCCTGTCCTCACTTCCTGTCCCCACTTGTAATGGCGTCCTATGTAAATAAAGTTTGTGTTCATTTACTCTCCGTCTCTGTTTGTTCTTAATCCAAGCCATCCTCAACCGGCGACAACACAACATGGTGTCAGAAGTGAGATCCAAGGACACAAGAATGTTTTTCAGTGAAAATCACACTTTATAATGATATTTGTCAGGTTTAGGTGACATTACACTCGTCCTCGGGAAATATGCACGTGCACACAACCATACGCTGAGGTAAGAGGAATTTGACTCTACTGTTTTGTTAATTTCTCATCATGGAAACCCCCCATACATCAGCACCAAGGATAGACTGGTCCAGTCCCAACTTGGGAAAAGAAATGGACATTTTTTTACGTCAGGCCACATTATATTTTGGTGGACCACTTTGTGACGTGGACGACGGCGTGAAAGTAAATTACCTCCTTTTGTGAACTGGTGTCGAAGGGCAGGAGATTAGCGACCACTTCGTTTTTCAGACGGATGAAAGTAAAAATGTGGACAACTACATGAGACATTGCAAGAATTATGTCAGTCCTCAGTCAAATTTCCGGGTGTCTCGACACCAACTTTTACAGAGTCGCCAATAGGAGAATGAGCCAGCCCACTCATTTCTAAAGAGGCTGAGGCAAATAATAAAAAATTGCGAATATGACCCCATAGTCGAAGAGACAAACTTGGTGGACTTATTTATATTTGGACTAAACCTCAAGTCAACCTCCAAGACTGGCAAGGATGCTGCTAAAGATTCAAGAGTATAATTTTGTAATGAAATACAGCCCAGCCAGAGCAGTTCCCAGACCAGGCAATCACATTGAAGGCATCGACCTCAACATCCACATAATAAACACTCAGCTAAGTGCATCACCAACTTGCCTACAAGACATTAAGCTGGAAACCATGAAGGATTTAACTGTAAGAGAGCTCATCAACACTGTGATGACCGGATGGCCATCAGATCGCTCTGGTTGCCCCAGTTGCTTACTTCCATACTGGAATTTTAGGGATGAAGTTGGGATCCAAGATGGTGTCCTACTGAAAGGCAACAAAATTGTCATACCTGCTTCACTCTAACCAGATGTTCTGCAACAACTGCACTTATCACATCAGGGAGTAGAAAAACCCCGGCTGCTGTTTACTGGGTAGGAATAAATAAGGACATTGAGGATATGGTTGCAAGATGCCCCACATGTCAAAAGTATCAACCAAGTATCCCATCAGAAACATTGCTTCAACATGAAACCCCTTCTTACCCATGGCAGTATATCAGCACAGATCTCTTCACAATGGAAGGAAATGAGTACCTTTTAGTGGCAGACCAATATAGCCGCAGTCCATTTGTACGACGCCTGCAGTCAACAACATCTGCTGCAGTGATCAAGCAGATAAAACAAATATTTGAGGAACAAGGTGTTCCTGAAGTGGTCTATAGTGACAATTGGCCTCAGTACACAAGTACAGAATTTGCCAACTTTGCAGAGAAGTTCAACTTTAAGCACACAACATCATCACCACATTACCCTCAATCCAATGGGTTTGCAGAAAGAATGGTTGGTGTATGCAAGTAGCTACTTCTGAAGGCCCAAGAGATTGGTAATGATTGCCATTTGGCGATGATGTCATATAGAGGTACACTGCTTTCAACCAACCTTAAATCTCCAGATGAACTCCTCAACACCACTAGTCTCTAAGCAACAGCTCAGAGATGAGCAAACCAGAGACATAATGCAATGGAACAAAGACAAGACAAAGAATTGGTATGACCAACGGAATAGCCACTGCCATCCACCATTGCAGGCAGGTCAGCAAGTTCACATCCAAGATGAGAAAACCAAGTTGTGGAAACCTGGAACAGTCACACAAACCACTGCAGAGCCAAGATAAATGTCTTAATATTAAAGAAAAAGAATCTATGTTTTTTTGTAATTTAGAAAAATGTTTCTTTTCTATGACAAATGTTAAAGTCATCATCATCATCACTACCAACATGTTGACTCCTTGGCCTTTTGGCTAGGAGCAAAATGGAGTATATGTCCTGAATCTGCATTTAGTTTTTATGTCCTCGGTCAGTGAAGGAGAAATCCTTCTAGACCGAGGTAATTGACATTTTTATTCTAACCGTTTTGGGTGAGCTGGATTTTCCCCACGTTAAATATGTGCCTAACTCTTCTTTCGTGGGACAAGGGAAATAGCAACAACAACAAATTTATTAAAAAAAATAATAAACGAATGTATTTAATTATTAACAGAAACCCTTTGATAATTATTGCGTTTAATGCAAACTTTATATTAAAAAAGTAATTATTCGAAAGTTATTGAGGTTGTTGCTATGTGTAAATATACGCGTGCGAAAACGTAACCTAAAACAACAACAAATAATGAAATGGAAGTTATGATTTTGAATTTTAAATTTAATTTAATAAATCGCTTAAATAATATAACTACGGATAATAATTAATATATTGATATCAAGAACACTTTTTCGTATATATAATAAAATAGGAGAATCAAATTATAAGTGAATCATACTGAATATAAATTTATTAGACAATGTTTAAAAAATAAATATGCAAATAATGTATAGCTTTGAGAGTGTTTAGTCAGGTTTTCTGTGAGTATATATACGGTATGTGAAAATCTCTTAGTTTATAATTGAATTAGGTAGAGATGAGGTGTTTTGATATGAATATAATTCAGATAAATGAAAAAAGCTTTCACATTTATTCATTTAGAATACACATTTCGAAACTGAAGCCTCAATACCGGATACAGTTTCATGTCATATCCAATGCTTCAAAATTGGTATTAAGTGTAATTATGCTACACAGTACTAAAATGAAAACCACTTAGCCATTCTGAACTGTTTATGGTAAGAATTTTACATGTGGAGAAGCTTTTTAAAAACAAACCTTATGCTGATAATCACCTACATTACATGAGTTTTTACAGTATACTCGATTCAGCAACAACTTTTATGAAAAGTATTTATAAATACTTTTCTAAGACATTTCCAAGATTATTTACAAGCGAATTCAAAGACTATTTCAAAGAAAATTACAAGAATATTACAAAGTAAATTCCAAGATGATTCCAAGACAATTGAACAGAATAACATCATAATTCCAAGACCGCTTCAATACAATTTCAAAACCATTCCATGATAACTTCAAGACAATAGCAAATAAATTCCAGGACAATTTTAAAACAATTATACAGCATTTTTTTTTAAATCTAAAGGCTTTTCCAAGACTATTCCATTAAAATTCCAAGATAATTCGAAAGTAAATTCCAAGACAATTCCAAGAAGATTCCAAGTTCATTCTAAAAGAATGCTATGATAATTCCAAGATTATTCAAAAAGAATTATATGATAATTCCAAGATTGTTTCAACGAATTCTACAATTCTAAGACCATATCAATGCAATTCCTAAACAATTCCATGATAATTCCAAAAACAATTCAAAGACACTTCAATTCATAGAAAATTCTAAAGATAATTCCGAGACAATTCCAACGAAAACTTCAAAAATCAATTTTCTAAGACAATCCCAATGACTATTCCAAGATAATTCCAAAGAAAATTCCAAAGGATATTCTAAGACAATTTGAAATTCAATTAACAGACAATTCCAAGACTATTCCAAGAACAATCAAAGATTTGTCTAAGAACAATCTCAGAGAATTCAAAAGAACCTTCTAAAGAAAATTCAAAAGAATTCCAAGACAATTCCAAAGAAAATTCCAAAACAATTAAGGAAAATAACAAAGTATCTCATGATAATTCCAAGGCAATTCCAACGAAAATTCACAACAAATAAAGAAAAATTCGATAAAATTTCAAAAATGCTAGACCAATTCTAAGTCAATTTCAATACAATTTACAAACCATTCCATGATTATTCCAAGACAATTCCAAAGAAAATTCCAAGAGAATCCATGTTTATTCTAAGACAATTCTAAGACAATTAAAAATGAAATTTAAAAAAAAATCCCCAAAATCCTATTACAATTCCAAGACAAGTCTAAGACAATTATAAATTCCAGACGGTTACAATATAATTTTAAAGGCAATTCAAAATTTGTATAGAAGTATTCAAAGCATAGAAATAAGCAATTTTTATAGAGTATATAAAAGTAAGCAATTTACTATAGAAGTATAACCGATGCAGTTAGAACCTTATCTTTGTATCTTTTTTATGTATTACCTACTGTCTGATGGAGAAAGTCCAAAATTAGTCAGGAATATGGTTGTTGAGTTGGATATGAAATATCAGCATCCGACCTTGATAGAAAATACATTTGTTATCCAACAATATTTTGATCTTGTTTTCACAGATCTTCATATTTTTACAACTTTATATATATATATATATATATATATATAAATATTTTTTATTACATATTAAAGTGTTTATTACCTACAGACGATAGCTCTATCATTCATACAGAGTACACTTTTCTATAAATATAGCAACTAATATATATATATATATATATATATGTTATTATACAAATATATGAAATTTCTATAATAATTTGGCAAAACTATGTATCACATCACTTGAAAACTACTAATAAAAATTTCACATTTTCTGAAAAATTAATCTTCAATCACAAAAGTGTTAAAACGACTTTCTCAGTGGTTTTAGGGGATTAGGTCAATGTTTTAGGGGGTTGGGTCATTGTTTTAGAGGGTTGGGTCATGTTTTCAAAGTCAGTGACCACCGTCTATATCAAGTGAAAACTATTTGACAAAGGCAATAATCTTAAACCTTGCTCACTTAAAGATGAGTAAAAAGCATTAAACAGATAGATACCATTAAGTAGATAACATTAAATATATACTCGGTTGGCTGAGTAGCACTGAGTAATGGGCTTGTGCAGTCAAGCAAAACTTTTCAGTACTGAATATGTAGATTAATTAATATCGCTCTATCTTTCGGTCTGATGAACGCAAATCAAGAAATTGGGCATTACCATGTTAGACTGCTCACTGATCGCCATCGAAATGCTGCATCTATTTATTGGGTTTCAGAAATTTTTTAGATGAGGGTGGATTATTTGTACTTTAGACTACTATTCTCATCTCCGCTGTTAGTTTTACAACGTTTCGACAGATGTTGCCTCCGACCATCTTTAAGTGTATCTTTTCGAACTCATGGATCTTTATGTCAAACTCGGGAATTTATACGGAATTTTGAACTGAACAATTTTTTATTTATTACTCTCACTTCCGTCACTCTCTCTCACTCTCTGTTTATTAAGAGGTGAAGGTAATAATAAAAAGGAACAAATAAAAGTATTGAGATAGTCCATTATAAACAAAAGAGAATATCACCACAAATAGTACTACAATTTAACTCTTAGCTGGAGAGAGAAAGAGATATAGCGAGCTAGAAGACTAGTTTTGTATTTCTATTTTTAATCTTTAACTAGCTTTGCAAACTCATTTTTTTCTGATTCAAAACATCTAACCGGCACGCAATGAGTTGCTCAACGAACTACATTTTTTTCTAATTATATATAGATAGTATAAAATTTAAGATTTAATAACAAATTCGGAGCAAAATAACTTTTACACATGTTTCTAGAAGAGTCGGAGGCAAACACAGGTAATCCATCCTGCTTATTTTGACCCTAACCCCTTTCATCAGAAATTCGTAATAGAGGGGATCATCCGGTATTCCAATGTTTTTGCCTCATTCTCGAACTTTTTACTTCATAAAATCCTTTGGTTTTATACCATAAACTTTGTACAATTATTTCAACGTTATTATTTGTTTCTTTTTAACCGGATTTGACTGTTTGTTGCTGGATTTTTCCTCTGTGCTTGGCTTTATATGGCTAACGATTTGATATCTCTGATCATCCATTTGCCATTTTTCTGATGTTTTCTCAAGATTGCCTTTAGATTTGCCTTCCGAATTTGTCATTAAATCATAGAATGATATAATTTTAAATTTAATGATTTATTAATAGCTCTATTGGATATTTACAAATATTGAGCTTCATTTTTGCTTTTGGAAATTGATTCTCAGTTTAATCGATCTGAACTACATAAATTTGCTTTTATATTATTACTTATATATATATATATATATATATATATATATATATATATATATATATATATTTAATAAATAAATTATCACGTGGAAGGAAAGAGAATTAAGATCTATATGTTGTCGATACGATGGACAAACATCAAAAGCTAGTCAAATAGTGTTCAACTACAGACGTAGAAATATTGCATCATGCTAAGATTAACAGCTTTTTATAACTCTCTTAAAGATGCCCAAATCCTATTTTGAAGGGGGATGATAACAATATTTTTAATAAATAAATATTAAGTATTTTTAACATACAGACACTAGTGATTTGGGCTTATGCAGTCATCACTGTAGGAGATGACAATTATTGTTGGTCGAAGAGTTCGAACCCAGTCACAAATTCACCCTTTACTTTGCAGTCCGGAATTCTTCCCTTTGGCCACCAAGAATTATCACGTGACAGGAAAGAGAATTAAGATCTATATTTTGTCGATACGACGGACAAACATCAAAAGCTAGTCAAATAGTGTTCAACTACAGACGTAGGAACATTGCATTATGCTAAGGTGAACAACTTTTTATAACTCTCTTAAAGATGCCCAAATCCTATTTTGAAGGGGGCTGATGAGAATATTTTTAATAAACAAATAGTAATTATCTTTTTAACCTGGAGACACTAGTGTTTCTTCTTTACACAATCATCAGTGTAGGAGATGACAATTCTTGCTGGTCGAAAAATGCAAACCCAGTCATGGCCTCTGGGACAAATGCTTTTGTCGATATTGGGTTGGAGGATATCTGTGCAAGATAATTGCTTACATTTTTTCCTTTCATTAATATTTTTAATAACCTGAATTTACAATTATATAATAATTAAAGTAAATCTAATAACCGAGCAATGTAGAGGGAATGGTATGCTTTAAAATGGTATGTACACTAACTAGAGATGGGCGGTTTTACCGAAAAACCGCGGTTTTTCGGTTTCGTCTCCATACCGAATCGTTTTTTTTTTTTAAACCGTAACCGTTCGGTATTGTGTTTTTACTACAGTAAGCCACCATATACAAGGAAACATGGTTGAAAAGATTTTCCGATTTGAATAAAATTGAATATTACCAAAAAATGTTATATTAGTAAGAGGACAGATTGAACAAATATATGGTCAAAACATTTAATTGACTTGTAGGAAGAAATCTTTGTTTACAGTTTGTTTATCATTAACATTTTGAATTTTCAAATGAAAAAAAAAGAGAAATACGACAGACAACATGACATCGTATTTTTAGCATAAACTATTTTCAAATGAAAAAGAAAAAATCAAACGCGTTCCGTATGATGTCGAAAATCTATTTGATTCAACTCAAAATTGTAAAATAATTATTTATGTTTGTTTCAGAGTTATCTAAAAAAATAAGTTATTAAAATGAAATTTTAAAAAATACTTGTTGTAAAAGTAAATAAACAAAAAGTAGCGAGCGAGTATAAACATTTAAAAAGAAAAAAAGTAGTTGCCAATGCTAGTATCACTTTATTCGCATTTTTTAAATTATTTTAAACATTAGGCATTTCATTGTTTACTTTTGAAAAGCCACTTCATACATAAATTGTCATTTCTAGAGAACTATCTCTCAACTATACCGTTTTTTCTCCCAAAAATGGGTTATTCAAAAAGTAGACTATGCAACGATTTATATTTTACTAAATTGTTAATATGGTATTTATTTAGAGTTGACAATTTATTCGAAAGTTTAATTATTAAACTTTAATCCAAGTCATGAATTCTATGACTAAAATTACCTTAAAGCTTAAAAAATGACTTTAGGTGAATTAATAATCTCTACTTTTTTTTAACCATCCTTCCTTTTCCCTTGGCGCGGTTTTCGGGTGTACTACTAGTCTTTTATGCATGTCTATAAAGTTTTATTACCCTGTCTTAAAAACAAATATTAATAATAACTAATCATCACACAAGAGAATGAATAGCTTCCATAGTAAAAATTTTTTTTCAAAAAAACCGAAAAACCGAACCGTATACAGTCACTTACTAGAATATATAGATAACTAGTTCTACCTACTTGATGTTGTCTGCAAGGAAAAGTAAAAATATGACCAACTTGTTTACGAAAAAACAGATATAATTTTTTGGTGACTTTAATTTCGTAATCAAATTAGTCTGTGGAATAAGAATTGTTTTTAAAGTTCGTTTTAGTACTTGACACGTATCGATTAATAGTAAAAAATAAAACAGGATGAGTAATCAAAGAACAACAAATAGTAGAGAACAAATAATGATTGTAATTAATGTGGAGGCGAGAAACATACAAACACGCTTGAAGTCGCATGATTAATATACATGTATTATTTTAAGAGCTCAGGAGAGAGTATGATTGCACACAGGAACTTCCCTTTAATCTGTTTCGTTGAGTAAGGGAAAATGTCTCCACTCTAGCAGTTTTCTTAGCTGGAATAAGTATTTTCAGAAATTAATGAAGCGAAATAAAATATATCTGTGCCAATAACATAGTAGTAGGAAGAAACAAAAAATACGGGTTGTTCGAATGAAGTATTGATATGAAAGATGGATTGCTAGTTGGGTCTGACTTTGAAAGTCCGACAAGATAGGTTTATATGTTAGATTCTTTAAAAAATAACTATAAAACAAAAAGTAAATAATAACAATAATAAACTACTCTCCCCCCCCCCCAAAAAAAAAAATGATGGCATCAGCCTCGGCTGATACTACACAAAATTGTCATGATGGGTCAAGTAAGATAGAAAGACCGAGGAAGGAGAGTACTGACCAGACCTCCACTGGAAGTGTACAGAGAGTAATGGGACCTTGGAGAGGCTTATTGCTACCCAAATCACACAGAAAACCAATCGTTGTTGCCAACAAGAAATCAATGGTAAGCAGCTGTTGTGATAACACAAAGTCATTTGCAATGGTTATCGAAAGAGGTGGGGAATACTGGAAATCTTGGAAGACTTATTGTCACTCAGACTCCAGGGAACACCACTGGTTATTATCAGTGAGCAATCACTGATGATGACCTGTGTGAGAACTCCCAGTGAGTTGATAATAATAATAATAATAATAATAATAATAATAATAATAATAATAGCCATAGTAACAGTGATAATAAATGTCTATTATAAAACAATACATATTTACCTCCTTGCCAGGAGGTTAGACACAAGGTCAGGTGTGGGTTTGAGAAGCGCACACTGGTTTACAAAAAATGCCTGAGCAGCCCCATCAGCATTCCCAGGCAAGGGCGCCTCAGCACGACCTTTGTTAAGAAGGCCTGTTCGATTGAAAATGACATCATACACTTTGGCGCAGGCATGATATACTTGAAAGTCAGGCTGTCGATAACGAATGGAATTCAAACAAATAATTTCAATACAAACAAACAATAAAGTTACTAGTGCAGAAATAAATTTAAAAAAAAAAAATCAAACTTATAAAAAAATCTGTTGGATAATTTAGTTGAATGTTTGAAATTTTCTTTTACTGCTTTGTTTGTTCTTAGTAAAATTATTATCATTTTTTTACGACAAAAATTATTTAACAGAGAATTTAAAGTGATCCAGACAAGCGTTCTTTCTAACTTTTTTTTTTTTAATACTGTGATCCTAATCACGAGAGTCAACATGAAAAAACATTAGAGAACCTCTATTAATTCCCTGAAAATAGTAGTTTATTTCAGGTATTTCGAGGTTTCATTAGGCGATGACTAGCACCAAGAACATCAGCAGAAAAACGATACTTAATGGAAAGACCTTCTCTTTACGATGACCACAGCCTCAGAGCAAAGGTAAAGCCTGGGAGGGTGGACTAAACAGAACCATGTCTCAGCCTGACAGCAAGAAAGCCACTGTCGAACTGATTTGCATCATAATTCTATGATACAACATACACATAAATAAATAAAATGAAAAAAAGAAAATGGAATTATTTTTGCACAAACAAGAAATATTACATCACATTCTCACATGTTGAACGTCTCGAAGTGTTGAAATTATTATGTTGAATCATTTTGAATAAGGACTGAAATACAACAAAAGCAACACTTGACGATTGCCTCCCTTAGACATGAAACGAGGTAAAATGTTGAATCTGTGGAGCGAGTTGAAGAGCTGGGATACAGCAAAAACGTCTGTCGCTCACCTTCTACTGTCGGTGGCTGAGTTTGTTGACGCAGGGATTTAGGGAGTTGATTGCTGATCGCATTTACATATGATCGGCCGTTTGGGTTTTGAATCTCGGCATTTATACACTTTCTACATCTAGCCACACTGATGAGGCGTAGATGACGAAACAGCTGTCTGTCGATGAGTGTATTATGTATGTATATATATATATATATATATATATGTTTTTTTTTATTATCTATGTACGTATGCGTTTCGTCCTTTATAATCGGGACTCATCAGCATAGAGATATGACTATTCATCATGCGATTAGAAACTCCGGATTTCGAGTATTTTACAACTTAAATCCCGACATCTAGAACCACTGGGCCACCGCTGAATAGCGAATAAACAGTGATCATTTTAACACTAATATCCAGCCTGAAGATGATTGAATGAATCAATCGAAGATGATTGAATGACTTGCGAAAAATGAAACATAAAACCTACAGATTCTACATACTACAATTTAACAGAAATACTCGATGGACTATCTTAAAAATCCCCCCCAAAAAAATCAACAGAAGACTTATTAAGCAGAAACATTCTATGTTGTTAAATAACGTGTGTCATATACATATATATTTATTTTTATATATAAATATTTGTTTTTATCTACATACGTATACGTTTCATTATTTCAGGAATCGTCAGTGAGGAGATGATTATTCATACCGGTCGCCGGACTCGAACCCCAGAACAAGAGTCATGTTTCAAACTCAAATTCTGACGCTTTAACCCATGCGGCCACTATCAACAACCCGATAAATCAGCGAGAGATTAAACCTATTAAAGGCAGCCGTCGTCAGAGTGTTCGACTGCTGAAGGAACATACATTTAAAGCCACAATGACGACTATGCATATACTACTCACTACAGAGCCCAGCCTATATATAGTTATGCTCTCTATAAGTTGAGCTCTCTGGTAGATGAAATAAGCTTTCTCATTAGCATAAAGCAATAATCTTCTGTAAAGAATAAATTTATCATAGTGTAGTAAAAAATATATGTAAACAGAGAGAGAATTTCTTTTACTGTCAGTAGCAGAGCTTGTTGATGCAAGTGATCAGGTACTTGACTGTTAATCGCATTTATAAGTGAGCGACAGCTCAAGTTTCGAATATCAGCGTGAATACATTTTGCTATGTCTAGCAATACTGATGAGCTGTAGATAACGAAACAGCTGTCTGTGGAAAACTATTTCATACAATATATTGCATAAAAAGATTAGTCATTTTTTATGCAGTTACCATGGTTTCACGCATGTATGTACACGATCGTCAGACGGTCTAATCGTCAGGGTTGGGTCGAATTCACTATTTGTTATTATCCCGTGGATTTTTTACTTCTGGAAATCCATGGAATGATAAATAATGAATTCGACCCCAAAATCAAGATATTAGACCCTCTGACGATTGAACGCACACATGAAACTATGGTAACAGTATAAAAAATAACTTATCTTTTTATGTAATATAAGGTTCTATCTAAATAGGAATCGAGCACTGTATAAAACAACTCAAAACTCTGAACCGGCCCAAAATGCTGATGCTTATAACTATCAATATATATATATATATATATATATATATATATATATATATATATATATGAAATATGTCTGATCAATAAAATCAATCAAGACAAATATTAAGACAGTATTAAACAACTTAAACCTTACATACTCTCCTACTCATAGTATAAACACTTTGCATCCTTGATTGGAAATAACGTGTTATTACGGACACTAAACTTTATGGATATTGGTGTTCTTACTCCAGGAAGTAAACTAATTTCATCTTTGCCTGTGTAGGAATTGTCTGCAATTTTGCATTTCAAAGAATTTAAGCAGAAACACTTTGTCACAGTAATTCTAGAGAATCTCAAATAGCTTGACCATTTTAGAGGAATAATGAAAATATTATTTTCTTGTTAAATGGAATCGAAATACAATGTTTCCCTTATAAGCAAAGCACTTAACTCTTTTAGCAGTGCAGACAAATCTTTATGTGCCTATACACATGAAAAGGAAAATAAGTTGTCTGCTCCAGTTATAACTGACAGACTAGCATGCGGAGACTGCAAACCTCTAACGCTAAAAATACACAACCTAATCAAAAGATAACATTCGACATTTTTCCGCAAATTTTCAATAATACTTTTCATGCATGTACAAATTTTAAAGCAATGCCCCATGTAGTCTTAGCACGTTTGCTGAATATATATATATATATATATATATATATAGTATACATTTTTATTTATACAGACATTTTTGGTTACATATGTGCATACATGTTTCAGCTGCGACTTTATTCAAAGTCCAGCTTCCTCAAACCACAGCAAATATACTGAAAAGATGAATCATTCGCCTTTTCAGTATGTTTGCTGTGTCTTAAGTCGCAGCTGAAACAGGTATGCACATATTTTTTTTTTAACATAGTTCACCCCAAACGAACCAGGTTGGGGGGGGGGGTGTCAACCTAAATTGGGAGCTGCACAGCAAGATGTCTGTTTACATAAGTTTGTAATTTCTGCATGTCAGTACCGTCGGGGAAACAGGGGACGGGGGGGGAGTTCCAGAGGCCAGCAGCACGAGGACAGAAGCTATTGGAGTAGAAAGCTCTCCGGCATCTGGGGACCTCCACAGTGAATGGATGGGATTTAGCTGATTGTCGAGTTGGTCTAGTGAATTTACGTAGAGACACCAGAGTAGCCAGTTCATCGGAGCATAATCCATTGAAGTATTTGTAAAACACGCACAAGGATGCTACATTGCGGCGATAGGACAGGGACTGGAGCTTGGTTGACAGTGAGGGACCTATTAGGTTGGCGACTCTTTTTTGGACCTTGTCAAGGAGGGAGAGACTAGTAGACGATGCACCAGCCCAGATATGGTAACAATACTCCATGCATGGGCAGATGGTAGCTTTGTAGAGATACAGGATAATGTCAGGTGTGAGGAGTTTACTAGCACAGTAGAGGGAGCCCACCTTCTTTGCTGCAGCCTTGGCAATGTCTTCAATGTATTTGTTCCAATTCATGTTACCTGTGAAGGTTAGGCCGAGTAGTTTGAATGATGAACTCTCAGGTAGGGTGTTACTTGCCATGACAATCGGTGGTTGGAGAGGTTTCTTGTAGTTATTGAAGGAAAGGAGCTTAGTCTTTGCAGCATTAAAAGTTACCAACCATTTTTGACTCCAATCCACTACAGCCCGGAGGTCATTTTCTAAGGATTAAGCCATTGCCTCGGATATGATCGCATCTGTTTTGCCAACATTACGAGAGTAAAGTGCTGTGTCGTCAGCAAATAAACCAATCTCAGACTCAATGTCACCAGGAAGATAGTTTATGAAGATCAGGAACAATAAAGGTCCAAGGATAGATCCCTGGGGTACACCAGCATTTATGTCATATGTTTGTATAAATAAAAATTTATACTAAAATATTGAGCACTATTTTATAAACACTAAAGTTTCATAGGATTGACATCTATGAACCAACAACCATGCAAGCACACACACATATATATATATATATATATATATATATATAATATTATGATAAATATTTTTTAAGTGTTATCCACATACACATGTGTTTCATCCTTTTTCAGGAATCATCACTGTAGAGGATGATTGTTCTGCCGGTGACATGATTCGAAACCCCAGACCCAATTCAACATCTTTTAAACTTCTGTCTGAATGCCTAGGACCATGCAGCCAACCCAACAACTACAGTGAAAGGAAGAGAATTAAAGTCTATTTATGTCTATGCAAGCGAACATATCTAGAAGGCTGTCATAAACAGTGTTCAACGACCCAGTCCGTTCGTAACTTTAAAATCATCAATTACATCTTTTTTATGTAAACATTAGTTTAAGGGGTAACAGAGTTACAAATTAATGGAACAAGACACATCTCGGGAATATTACAAAATGAAAAAGTCTGAATCATGAAATAATGGAAAATGACGTAATAGCATTTTCAACTTCATCTTATTCTTATATACGTAAGAAGCGGAGCATTTCAGCAGTTTCAGACGAGAAGTCTTTCGCTTTCGTTTTGTGGGAAGTGGAAGGAGCGATGGATATGGAAGACGAAAAGGCTAGCTAGATTACCATACGAAGATCACCAAACCTGAGAATCACATATGATTGTATTAGAGACTTTAATTATAAAATGTTATAAAATAGGTTAGTTGAGAAGCAATGAAAAAGGTATGCCATCATTTTTGACAGCATGGGAACACTTGCAATATTATTAATAATAATAATAATAATAATGGAATCATTGTGTACATTACACAGATGCACTAAAACTCGTTAAAAGTTCATGTGAATGTGTATGAAAGGGTGAATCAGGTGTAAACACTTGCAATATTATTAATAATAATAATAACAACAACAACAACCTTGGGGAGGTTTATTGAACATTCTATTTACAAAAGCAAGTTTTAACGGAATTTAACGAATTTAAAAGCAAACATGAAAAGGTTAAAACATACTAGTCAGGAATTTAAGAATAACAAAAAATGTCGCCGAGAAAATGTGACATAAAAGTTCAATTTGATATATGCTAAAAAATAAATTAGAATTTTTTGTCAGGACAAAATGTACCATTTTACCCCAAAAATCGATTTTATCGAACATTTGGGTGAATACCGAGCGAAATGGGCGAGAAGATCCAACGGCCTCTATAGTATAATTGAACCTAAAATTCTTTATTTAAAAACGACAAAAAAAAGAAAAATTTGCTTATTTATTCAATCACAATAAACATCCTACAAAAAAAAGTTCAAATCTATAAGAAAATAACTTCAAAGACATCTATAGACTCACTGATGCATTTAAAGACATTTGCTAGCATTCATGTCTGTGGTGACTTTATTGTTCACAATGTAGAGTGGCTCAAAGTCCACTCAAACAAGACTGATGATGAAGGGAGGTTTTGTCATGACTTTTCTCTTGCAAATCAGCTTACTCAAATTGTTGACAAGTCAACACACGTACCCGATGCTGATGGACATTTTGCAAGCCTTCTTGATCGTTTTCTGACAACATGCCCAGAACAGAGCACATCTACTCTCCTTTCTCGTATAGGATCCTACGATCACTCAGTTGTCTCAATTAATATGAAAATGAAGCTAAGAAAGTCCTCGGATATCTGAATGGTTTAGCGTTGGTATTGAGAGCTTTATACTCTCCAAAATATTTCAACAGAAACCGAACAACCAGCTATGGTATACCCGTGAATGTCCTACACCCAATCCATTAAACCTAGAGTGGTGGATATAAGGCTTGGCTCCCATGAGTTTTGAAGAATAACAAACAAGGTCCTGAACAGATGTTACACCTCTATCCCAACCATCATTAATGGACCAGAGGTGATATCCTTAGCATCTAATAAATCAAAGATTTTTTTCAAAAATCTTTGCAGCAAATTCCACCCTTAGTAATCAGAACAACCTACCCCCTAAATTTCTCCATGACCGAAAAAACTCTAGTCAACATCTGAATAATTGTACAGGATGTTGCCAAACTTATCAAGAACTTTGATGCCAACAATTCTGACAACATTATAGTCATAGTACTCAAGAAACAGCTGTTCAATTTTTGCTTAAAGGAGAAATGCTTTCCATCACATAGATGACTTTGTTGGTCTGCCCGGTATTTAAAAATACTGGAGATCGATCCTCTGCATCCCAGTACAGACCGATCAGTCTCCTGCACGTCATGAATAATTTGCTTGAATCTGTAATAAACTAAGAAGTTGTCAACCACTTCAGCGAAAACAATCTTCTTAGTGACAAACATTATGGATTTCGTCCTGCAAGATCTGCAGTTGACGTGCTGACTGTGATATCGCACAGGATCAGTGAATCTATCGAAAGGGCTTCGTTTCTAGGGTGATAGCTCTTGATATATTAAAGGCCTTTGCCCCACAAGATTGTTAGCTATGAAATATCTGGAAATATCTGGAAATGTTATCAACCATCAAATTCTTTCACCATGGTAGGTCTATAGAAGTAGTTGTTGTTGGGCAAAAGTTCGAATCACATAACACCAATGCTGGCGTGCCTCAAGGATCCATTCTAGGCCTAACTCCCTTCCAAATCATATTCTGAGATCATTCGTTGAAATCTATACAGACGACACAGCTGTCTATGGCAGCACTTCGAAGAGCATTGGTGATCAAGATCTTTCTGACTCTTTCTCTTCCTATTTTGAGCATGTGGTGCTCTTTTCACCACAAGCGTTCGGATCCTCACTTCTCCCCAGTTGAAATGAATGGCTCTCTCCTCGAGGAAGCCCCTTTCTTTGATAAGCTTCTAGGACTAACTTTCACCCCAGACCTGAAATGAAAGACTTACATAAAATCTGTTGCTAAGGTTGCTGGAAAATTGGATCATTCCACTGCTCCAAAAAGTGCCTTGCCTGACGCAGTCCTCTACCTGTATAAGAGCCAGATATGACAGCAAATCTCCATCTTAAGACGCATCTCAAGAGGTGCCGCTCAGAGCACCCTATCCTGCCTTTACAAAAACCTTTGCAATCTACTGATGGATGATCCTTTCTCTTCCCTGCAGCCTCTTTAACACAGAAGAGATGTTGCTAGGCTCTCTTCTGAATCGTTATGTTTATGGTAGGTGTTCGACTAAACTCCAATTCCTAGTACCCCCTCTGTAAAACATTGACAGCAAGAACTCATCTAGCTGCAACCACAACAAAAAACTTCCCCCTCTCTCTCTCTCTCTTCCTCTCTCTCTCCTTACCAAAAACCAAACAGAACTTCCATGAACAAAGTTTCTTTCCTAGAACATTCCATCTGTGGAACAAGATACCACGAGTCTGCTTCCCAACCGACTACAGCATGGTCGTCTTCAAATCTAATGTAAATAAATACATTTTGAACCGTCCTCTGAATTATCAATTCCTCTTAAGTAATCTTTTGCCCATTCGGTCCTCTGTAGGTGGCGATCATTGTCCAACTGACGATCTCTTTAACCCTTATCCTCAAGTGACCCCCGGGGCCTTGATAATTGGTGACTCATCAGTAAAAAAAAGAAGACTAAATTTGAAAAAAAATTTTCATTTTTATTTTTTTGTTGTTATTTATCTCTTTTGCGAACTTACTTTTTTCAGATTCAAACAATCTAACCCGAGCTCAATGGGTGAATCAACGGGTCACATTTCTTTTCTAGTATGATACATAATTATTCACTAATTATCTTGGGAACGGTATGGATCAACATTTTCGTCTCAGCTATGAGTATAATTTCAACCTATGTTTAATTAATCGCATATAATGAATCATGTAGAATAAGTATTGTGTTTCGGCGTTAATTAACTCAAAAAGGGTTGATATGCCGTAAAATAGACAAACCAAACAATAAATGTTGGGGAGGGGGAGTCACAGATTAAATAAATAGTGTCATTAATTCAACTGATCAGAATATAAGTAATCTATATACTACTAAAACTCTGTGAATCTTGTTATCTTGTATGTTTGTCTTTGTGCACAAGGGATGATGTCATCCACTTAAACAGAGTTTGAAGACATCCCTTAAATATCACAAAGAGATGATTTCATTCACTAAAACAGGTTGAAGACACCGGAAAGAGATCTTTTATGACGTCATAAATGCTGAAGTAATAAAAGTTGTATTCTAGACCTGGCGGGTCTAGGATACAACTTTCTGTGGAGTGTGTTTGCTTGTGCCCATGTATAATTGATGACGTTATCCACTAAAACTGAGGTGAGAGACATTAAGCAGATGTTTTATGATGTCATAAATGGATGACATTAAAGAGGGGGTGGAAGTAATCCTTTATGACTTCATAAATGATGAAGTAAAAAAAACGATGACACCATTCGTTAAGACAGAGAACAGATAGGTTGGGGTTGGGGTTAGGGTTGTCTATACATACTAAACAAACCGTCTAGATGTGATGAGTCGAGTATCTTAATAAAGATGGCCGTTATAATCAGAGGGAAAACAATTGAGCTTCGTGGTCAAAATCGTATGCAAGATGCAATAAAATAAAAATGCTAAAAAATAAATAAATAAATTCTTTGAAAATTTACATTTTCCTAAAATTAATTAATGATGATAATTATAAATTGATAATTCAAGAAACCCAATCAGTTAATACATAATACATGAAGTTGCTTTAAAAAGAAGAATTCTCTATCTATCTCTCTATCTATCTATCTATCTATCTATCTCTCTCTCTCTCAGACTCTGTCTCTTCAATGGTATTTACATCTTTCTATCAACAAACATAAGTTCTGAAAATGAAAGGTTACATTTTTTTCTGAATTTTTTAGATGAGTTATTTACATTAATTTTTTTTTCATCACACTTGTATCTTCATTTCTACGTTTTGGCCGATGTGCTCTAAAGCCTTCTGCCGAATGTGTTGTTCATATATGCACTGTGATGTTTTTCCCGTATTTAAATATCTGGTGCTACCATATCAGTCTGTATGAAAATAATGGCTTCCTGACCAAAAATACACAAACCATTGATTTTTTTTTCTCTTTGCAAACCTCAATCATGTTCTGCAAAATTCAAAACAACAATTTCCCTCCCCTTCCATCTCTCCCCCCCCTTCCCCTCTTTCACTCAATCAAACACCATGAATAAATACTTGAACATATAAAGAACTTGAAGCATAAAAACATTCAATAAAATGACTAGATTCGGCATAAATAACCCGAGGATAGTTGATATGCCGTAAAATAAAACAACATAACAAAACACTATGAATAAATACTTGAACATATAAAGAAAATAACCGGATTTGGCATAAATAAACCGAGGATGGTTGATATGCCGTAAAATAACCAAACCAAACACCATGAATAAATACTTGAACATGTAAAGAACTTGAAGCATAAAAACTTAGGGTTGATATGCCGTAAAACAAAACAACCAAACCAACCGTATTTAAATAAATTTTTGTTGATTATTGCTGTTTGTTGATGTTTCTAATAATGTGCTTACATTTTACATAAAACTAAATCAACCTAAATATAGCTCACATTATCCATCCTTATGCCTAGCAGCTGTGTTCCAAAATTCATAATGATCAGTTAATTAGTTTAGAAGTGAATCCTGTACACATACCTCACTTTATATAAATAAAAAAGACGTGTGGATACATTCATAAGTTTTAAATTAAAGTACTTCATATCAAAAGAAGATAATTTTTGTCATGTTTTTATTTTACGAGTTTTTACTTTTCTTTTGTTACGCGGGTTAAAAAAATATGCAAAACTTTCTCCATGTCGACTATTAGACGCCCGAAACAATAAAACAGACGATAATAATTGGATTAGAATAGATTTTAACCAGATTCCTTTTTAGCCAGAAGTTACATAAATTCCTGTTGTATTGTTTTTCTTTGTAATCTGAGGGTCAATGCGCAACTTTTCATTTTCTTTTTATACTAATGAGTAACCACTTATCAAGGCCAAAATCCACTCGAGGATTAGGATTAACGAAATGGATGGATTGTCATTCGTTTTTTTTTTATAACTTGCTCGGGGTGAATACCGCACTAAGACAATGAAACTTTAATATTGGCAAAAATAACAAGACCAAAGGAGAACAATGCAAAGTTATAAAATAGAATCTATCAAAGGTATGATATTTTTTGTTTACTAATAAGTAACCACTTATCAAGGCCAAAAGCCACTCGAGGATAAGCGTCAATGAGATTGTCAGTTGGATGCTAAACTATACTATGAGAGGGTCTAAAACGATGGACGGAAAGGACGAAATTGGATTACTTAAGCAAATGGCTCCACAAATATTTATTGACGTTAGACTTAAAGGCGACCATGTTGTTGTCTGCAGGGAAGCAGTTGTGCAATATGTCATTGTTGGTATATGCACAGTAGGTTGGCTATCACTACCATAAATGAACAATAAACCTGAAGGAGTCCAGAAAGAAACATCGCTGAAATGCCATAGAAATATACATATCAACTTTGATGAGGACAATAGTCCGAAGAAAAACGATATTAATAATGAACTGTTCTTGTCTTGGATGACAACGTTTTGGCCGATGTAACCTCCAACCTTCTTTAGGTGCATCTTGTCAAACACAGGAATCGTTATATCGAGCTCGGGAATCTGTACAGAATTTTGAAACGAACCCCTTATTTAATCCACGGGTTAGACTGCTCTCATTCCGTCAGCCATGACCGGATAGAAGTCTTAAGTAATTCGCAATTGTACTTTTAGTATCGCCCACACTGGGGGTAGAATCTTCAACCTCCAGAAGATTGTCACTTAGAACTGATTATGACTTAGAACTGCTAGTGGTGGAGGTACCAGCTTAGTCCCCGAGAACCCAATCATGGGACACATAGTATTAGTTTACGTGGTATCAGTAGCAGGTAAGAAAACAGAATTAGTGCATAGATGCTCATAACAGGTATGACAGGATTTGAATTCGGCATAAACGATTCCATAGTCCATGGCAGTATCCATTGGGCTGTCTTTTACACAAGAACCTATTATACTAAGTCATGTAATGGTCATCATTTGCACAACCTATATATATATTTTTATCAACAAGCAAAATAGGTACTCTTATAGAAAACGCACCACGTTTCTGTGACTTCGCGTCGTCAACCTTCGGGCAGGTCTTGAAAGCGCCCGAGAGTTGACGAAACTATCAACCAATCAGGTTGCAGCGAGTATCAGACAATTAGGTTCCAAGCAAGCAGACGATAACTTTTAGAAGAAATTGATTTCTACGATCTGCAGAGTGTTAAAAAAAATGAATTTCTATGATCTGTATCAGCTCGTTGAATCTCCCGAAAGACTCATTAAGTTCTGTCAGCAATGGTCACTTCTAGTGAAAGACTAACCTTAACCCTAAATCAGAAAATGTTAAAGAGAAAAAACATTGAAAAAAAATGAAAAAACAAACAAGAAATTGGTTAAAAACAGTTGTTTCATTGTTTGTTATATAAGAAAAAAATCATCTTTTGAAACTTTTCGGTGCACAAAAACATTTTATTTAAAAACATTCGATTAACAATGGTTCCTTTGACAAAAAAAAAAAAACATCTAATTAATAACAGTTGTTTAGCTATGGTTTGTTCGTTCTTTATTTTTATATATGTATTTACACTTTGATTTTCTTCGTCTGAATTTATCGTCTGCTAGTATTCAATTTATCATTTGGTAGTTTTCACCTCGTCAACTCTCGGGTGCTTCCGAGACCTGCCCAAGCGTTGACGACGCAGAGTCACGGGAATGCGGTGTGTTCTCTATAAGAGTACCGAGAAATATTGCTTTAATTTTTTTTTAAATTTTATTCAATTTCCATAACCATTGTTAAACTAACAATATTTTATATCCTACCTTTTACGCTTTTAGCGAACAGATGTTTGGTTATATCTTTTGCGAACATGAGGCTGCCATATTTTTATGTTGTGTTATCGTGGATGACACATGCATGTCATAAGAAAGAGAAATGGACAATAGTGAAGAAACAGGTGGATTTACATACGTACACATAAACATAAAAGAGGGTTACAGAAACATTCAAAGTTGTCCTTAATTACTAAAGAGAGAATACATTAATGTCCCAACACAGCAAGAAAAACACATGTGTTGCCACAGTGACAAATAGGTAAAATATGCATGAGAAATAGATAAGTAAATATCACTTACTTCGTTGTAGTGTTCTGGAAGTCCATGCAACTGCTACCAGAAACTACATCTAATAGACATAGCGTCAGTGTTCTTAAAAGCCACGCAAAATGGCAGCTGATCAGATCATGTCCGACGACCTTAAAGGACCAGACAGAAAGAGAGAGCCTTCTTTTAAATGTCTGTACCTGTATGGAATGAGTTTAATTAACTTCCGGACAGGAGAGCATATTCTCTAATGTTGGTCAGAATAATCTAAGAAAGATAACTCAGATACTTTTAAACCAACATCATTATTCAAAATAGCCATTATTAAAATCTTTTTAAAAAAGCTTGTTGAAGTGTGTTAATTTTAGCAAAATTGCCTCCGAGCTGAATAACCTCTCTCCATGTAGGATGAAATTATTGACCAAACTCAGAATTATAATAATACACTGATTCGAATATGAACACTTAATCTATCGCTGTGTATAATGATGCTAAAGAAAAAAAACGGGAAAGTAGAAAGGATAGGTATCTGCTTCACCGCGTAACTTGAGGAAAAGAGAACGATCCTAATTTTTGTTTCTTTTTTCCTCTCATTTTGCACTTCTTTGTCACTTTTCCTTCATCCCGATTTGTGTGTACTTGTGCACTCCATGACTTCATGTTTGTACCCTGTTTAATAATCGATCTTTTGTCAGAATATTTGGTGAGCACACATTCACAAAAGTGGTAGAAGGTCAGCCTACAGGTTAGATGCAATTCTTGATAGGTCTTAACCCTCCTCTGGCTTCCCTGTAAAACTGCCAATGGGACTTACTATAAGCTTTTTAGTGCTCTGAAAGTTTTTAATCTCATTCAGAATGCTTCATCAACTTGCGATGTGTTTTTACTTCGATTCTATAAGCATTTTGTATAAGCATAGACAAAAACACAGGGCATCTAATAGACTTCAGTCATGTTTGTTTTACTGATAAATAATATATCTCTTTATTTAAAGAGCAGCAGTCAAGAGAAAGAATCAGGATTATATTATTACGCATGAAGATTTCCGAGTTTGAAAAGATGCACCTAAAGAAGGCCAAAGGTTATATCGGCCGAAATCTTGTGAAAATAAAAACCACGATCAGAATAGTAGTCTAAATAATATACAATTCATTTTAAAATGGGTGAAGTCAGAATTCTTTACCTTAGCGACACCAGTTAATTAAAATTATGTAGATTTCAGATATCCATTTTGTAGTAGGGTTCTTGTATCTGTATCCATCCTTCTGGCCTTGTTTGATATGAAGAAAAGGGTCACCAAGTTTTAGTTAAAAGGACAACCCTCTTCTCTACAATTTAAATCAAGTTTATTCAAACCGTTTCATCAACACAAAGAATGGTCCGTACATAAAGAGTTATGAAAGCAGGAATATAAAATGGGTTGAGTCTGCCCACGTATATGTGCTATAGAAATTGAATTGAGTCCGTTAGTTTCATCTCATCTAGCAAAGCCATTGCTAGAGACGAGAATAGAAATATAACGTCTCTTCGCATTGGCATCTCAAACAGGACTGTTTATATTTTGCAGGAAAAGGGCTTGGGTGGAAGACTCCTTGGCAAATCACCTTCAGTCTGTAATAGAATGGGGTCAAAAAACGGATGGTCTCATGTAATACTATTAAGACAAATCTCCTTTCCTTTAACAACGATAAGAAACGTTTCTAACCACCGATTGTCATAGCTGATAGCACCCTTCTCAAGAGTCCAACGTTTAAACTCCTCGACCTGACATTCTAAGAGAACATGGAATGAAAATAGTACATAGAATCTGCTGCCAAATCTGCCGCAAAGAAGGTAGGTTCTCTCTACCAGGCGGGTGAGAACATCTGCCAATATTGTATGTCTCTATAAAACCACCATTTGCTCATGCATGGAGTATTCTTGCCACATGTGGGCTGGTGCATTAACCACTAGTCTCTCCCTCTTGGACAGAGTGCCAAAACGAATGTTTAACCTTATCGGTCTCACACTGTCTGCCAACCTCCAGCTCCTGTCGCATCGCCGCAGTGTTGCATCCCTGTGCTTGTTTTACAATTACTTCCATGGAATGTGCTCCAATGAACTTACTGCACTTCTACCCCCTCAATATAACAGCAACAAAATCACACTCCTCCTCTGTAGAGATGCTGGAAGATTGTCTACTCTAATAGCTTCTTTCCTTGAACTGCTTGCCTTTGGAATTCCCTCCCTACTCCCTGTTTCCCCAACTGTATCAACATGCAGAAATGTCAATGCAATGTGAACAAACATTTTGCTGCCCAACTCTCCACACATATTGCCCCCTCTAAATCTGGCCCCTATCACAAAAAAAAAGAAAAAGGTTTTCATTTTTTTCTTTCTAAATGGGTGTGGAAGATGATAACATGCATACAAATGTGAATCACCACATTAGTATACACCATCCGCCAAAAATGACAGAAGAAAAAAAAATTATGCTTTGCCGTGTTGTGCTCGCATATGCCACAGGTCTGTGTGATGTGTAACATGGTGTTGCTGTGTGTAGATGTGGTTTCATATGCGTCCCATCTACTGCTTTCAGCCTCATCCACCAGCTAGTCCTTGGATGAAAAAGAAGGCGAGTGTGTAAGTCTTCCTTGCTGATATATAATCTCTCTACCGACAAGACTCTGGACAAACATCCCCGTGGTACACCATAGATACTGGACTCCTTGTGGTCCCAGGCTAATTGGCTAGAGATCTCGGAGTAGATTGGAGCCCTAGAGGTCAGTGAGCTGGGCCCACTGGTATGTGGACACATTCCGACACTCACCAATCCAATCCCCGACCACAGGGCAAGTGGCAAATGCTATCTTTGGATGGCCTGTCACAACCTGGGTGACAGTAGTGTATGCGGCAACTCACAGGTAATATGTGACATTGGTGCATGCTCAAGTGGAAACCACATCAGCCCGAGTTAGATGGGAACGGTGGAGCTCTTGGACTGCCAAAAGTGTTTAAGTTGGTGAAGACTAGGCATCCAGCTGTAAAACTGCCTTAAAAACTGTCTAAGTCTAATCGAAATGAGACTAGACAATCATGCCCCAGCCTCATCAGAGGATTAAGTGTGACCTGAGATGATGATGATGATGATGATTGTTTGCACTAATATTCATATAAAATCATAGAATTACATCAATAATTTAATTTTTCATATATGAATTATGATCATTTATCTAACATTATTTAGAGTGAAGGATTTCTTTCCAAATTTATCTCAGACGGTGGGGCTTGTCCGACTTGCTATTTGCTCTCCAATGATAATCTTTCTAATGCTTTTTTTTTTAAATTTAAATTACAGACTTAAATCGAAAAAAGTTTGCAAGTAACTTCTAATGACCTAAAGGAAAAAACAAACGCTAACCGTTGACTGTTTCTTGTTTTTCTCCTCCCTTTCGTTATTGGGAGGTTAGACATTTAACAAAATGACACCAGACGTTTTAGCATCAAACATGGAAGTGAAAGAGAGAAAAAAACGTCTCAAGCTAGAAAATTTTCAAAAAATAAAAAAGGAAAAAAAAAACCGCATAAATCGGTATAGAAAAAAGAAAGGAAAAAAAGAAAGGAAAAAAAGAAAGGAAAAAAAGAAAGGAAAAAAAGAAGGAAAACGTCTCATCATAGAAATAGATGTTCGTTCTCTCTTCTCTTATTCGTTGGATAGATTTTTGTGTGACGTCACACAAAAATCTATCCAATATATATATATATATATATATATATATATATATAATTATTAATGACAATATATGTATTAGCATATACTATCAGTGCCCTTTTACTTTGCAGTTTCCTTAAAAGATTCAGCTCGATGATTGTCAATTAGTGACAACAGAGCAAATATAAGTCAGGTTCATATAATATTCCAATAACCATGTTTTTATTTTATTATTTTTATTTTTATTTTTTCACATTTCCAAAAAACATAACATTTCTGTGAGATATATTTTTTACGGTCCGTTTCATTTGTCTTGTGCCAAACAACATTTTTATGTTAATATCGTCTCTGCAACATTACAAAATCATCAGAAAAAATTCACAAAGAGTAAAAAGTTCTTGGATTAAAGTGTCTTAAAAAAAACTACACTACAGTGGTTCATTTTTGGGTGAAACCAAACAATATATATATATATATATATATATATATATATATATATATATATATATATATCCGTCCTGCCACACAAAAATGTATCCAACGAATAAGAAAAGAGAGAACGAGCATCTATTTCTATAATGAGACGTTTTCTTTCTTTTTTTTTCCATTCTGTTTTCTATACCGATTTATACGTTTTTGTTTCTGTATACAGATAAATACACATTGATTTTTATTATAGAGTGGAGTATTGCAATTATTGTATGGCAAAAATAAAAACCAGGAACCGTTGACTTTTTTTTTATTGTTGCTGATAATAACCATTTTAGTGTTAGTCGACTTTTCAACTTTTATTGATTTGAAATTTGTCTGTGAAATCATCTTACAGCACAATAAGAAAAAATTCTACAATTATTCTTTCTCAATAATTACGTGATGAAAGGTTATTTCACCGAATTTAATGAACCTGCTTTTTACTGATTACACAGAAAACTTCTCTTCTTTTGATAACATCTGACAGCTAAGAATTAAGATGAGAAAATCTAAAACATTCTTCTCGACAGAATTAAATAATCAGGTTTTTCTTTAGTAACGGCTTGTCTATGGAAGGGCAGCACTCTCTATTTATTTTCATCGAGTCATATATATATATATATATATATATATATTATATATATATATATATATATAAAATACCCGTCCCAGGACGGGTAAA
The DNA here is from genome assembly GCA_963556195.1 of Sepiola atlantica. Taxonomy (NCBI): domain Eukaryota; kingdom Metazoa; phylum Mollusca; class Cephalopoda; order Sepiida; family Sepiolidae; genus Sepiola; species Sepiola atlantica. Next base: position 26,335,236 of record OY744525.1, read on the forward strand.
ATTTATTCCCAAAAACAGTTTCGTATCACTTTTATGTCCCCTTACGAAGATTAAAATCGAGATATAATGCTACTAAACCGTATGTCTAGAATCCTTATTCCAATTTTGATCAAAATCTATTGAATAATTTTGATTCTAGAAAATGTCTCACATTTAAGGCTTAAGCTTAAGGGGTATTAAGAAGAAATTGAAATTCAGGGAATCTAATGACTATGAAACAAATGTAATGCAAATCTGAACTATCTGAATTTTCAAATGGGGGGGGGGGGTTGTGCCCATATTATGCCCCCTAAAATCCTTTAAAATACCCCAAAGAAGCTGCAATTTAGAAAATATTCATTAATTGATTTCTAATACTTTGTGTTAAAATTTCACAAAAATCGGAGGTTTCTTAATTTTCACTATGGGCTTCAACCCTTTTTACCTCCTTTGCATAACACTAAAACTAAATATAGCCCACATTGCAACCCCTTACGGTTATCAGCTTCATTCCAAAATTCATTATGATCAGTTAATTAGTTTCGGAGTGAACCATGTACATACAATTATATAAACATATACACTACCTAACTTTATATAGATAGAGAAATGTATGTATGTATATATATATATATATATATATATATATGAATAGATGAAAGGATAAAATAATCCGACGGTATGAAATTAAAATGGAATAAACGGAAGACCTAAAACGCTCAACGTTTCGCCCAAACGTTGAGCTTTTTAGGTCTTTCACTTATTCCATTTTAATTTCATATATATATATATATATATATATCCTTTGGGAGACTGTGTCTCCGACAACCAAGAAAAAAACATATACATAGGTTTGACTACCATGACTTTGTCAAGAAGATTGACGATGCATTTGTCTGATACTAGCGCCATAGCCCAACACTTAACGACCATTCCTGCCCCCGATCGGAATTCAGAAAACTCCTAGTAGAAAATACCACAATCTTAGAATATAGTACTAACAAACAAAAACTCCATATATTAGAAGCCCTATATATAAAAACCAAAAACAACGTAATTAACAGAATTAACTTTAATACCAGTAATAATATACTAAAATGTCTATAAGGAGAGTCTATAATTTTAAACTATAATTTTGTACTTATTACATAATTCCCGCCAAAACCATCTATAATACTAACACATGGTCTATACCTGATTAGACTCATTCCCCTGAAGATGGACGCGGATGGGTCTGAAAGTACTTGGGACACAAATTAAAACTATGGCAGATTCATTGGCCAATCCCCCCCCCCCCAAAAAAACTAAGATTCTGATTCGGACAATAGAAAGGATCCACGAAAGGATATCCAGACATAAGTTGTCTGTTATATTTAACAATAAATATATATATATATATATATATATATATATATATATACACACCTGAGGAGGTCTATCTAATTCATAGCTTTGACCGAAATATGTCTGCAAATGTGTAGGCAAAAAATGTTTGCATAAATCAAAGGTTTTGTACCTAATAAACAGCTCTATTTATAATTGAAAACTTTCATATAAACACAGTAAGGATTCACTAGATTTTACCTTGTGGACGTAAACTTATCTGGATTATTATATATATACTAGCTGACCCGTATCCCGGCGTTGCCTGGGAAAGTAGATTAACTCAAGAACTTCCATTCCTAACCTTGAACGATTCGGTGCGAATACAGACCCCACAATTCCCCTCCGAAACTAAGATTCTGATTCAGACTATTGAAAAGATCTACCAAAGGATATCCAGACATAAGTTGTCTCTTATATTCAACAATACTTGCCTGCAAGAGAAGATGCTGCCTAGATATATATATATATAATTGATTAATACACTGAAGCTGAGTTAATCAACGTTTGTTTCCCTAAGTTTTTTTTCTATATATTTTAATCATGCAAATATTATATCTTATTATATGTTAATCACACATGCTAAAATATTTCTCAGTTTGTAGATCTAGTTATGCCTGAAAAAAAACTGCCATTTTTATTGTTCTAATAAACCGCAATTTGTAATTAATTTACACAGTGACCCATGTCTTACTAAATTACTATCTATCACTCTCACCCTCTCTCGCTGTATGTTGTTTGTATGTTGTTTATTTTATGATATCTCTCTCTCTCTCTATGTGGGTGTTTATTAATAGTCGAAGGTATTAAAGAAAGGAAAGAATAAAAATATTGGAATAGTCCATTCTAAACAAAAGGGAATATCACAACAAGTAGTAAAATAAAGGGAATATCACGATCCCGTAGTTGTAGAGAGAAAGAAAGAGAGAGGGGGATATAGTGAGCAGAAAGAGACTAATTTCTGATTTTGTCTTCATTTCTTTTTATATTTAACTGGCTTTTCAAACTCACTTTTTCCTGATTCAAACAATCTAACACAAGCTCAATGAGTGACTCAACTGGTCACATTCTTTTCTAGTTGATTGATACTTGTGTAATACTTAAATGACCCTATTATTTCTAGAAAGTGATGTAGAATGGCGTAATGGTTACAGATACGGTCTGTGGGCTTGGCGTGCCAGGTTCAAGTTCTGTCGGGGCTACTGCATCACTTTCACTAATACCCTTGGGGAAAGTATGAACCGATATATCCTCCCTCCAGCTATGGATTAAGTATTAGACTCTCAAGCTTTGGTTATGCAACTAGTCTAAGAGAAGGAAAACTCTTAAATAACACCAGTTTTCCTCTACTTATCCGAGCATTGTTTCCGGTCATCCTAGCATTCTTTTTGCTACTGGAGACTGTTACCCACCCCGGAGTCTGGGACACCCGTAGCACCTTAAATGCCAAAACATGATGATGATGATGATGATGATTTGAACAGATTGTTACGGCTAAAATTATGTTGACACACAGATTCCTGTCAGGCCACTGAAGTTAAGCAACATTGAGCCTGATTATACTTAGATGGGTGACCATTTAAAGAATAGTAGGTGCTGTAAGCAAATACTCCACCGAGGTGTATAAATTAATGCTAGCCTTGCTGGGAAGTAGAACCAGCAACAGACTAGTGTCCTGTCATAGAGATGACTCAGGCAATAAATTCTGTTTAATGCCATAAGACCAGAATAAGCACTGGGCCTTAGAGATTTTCAGGCTGAGAAAGGGGCTCGAAACAAGAAAATTACAAATCAAACTGTAAATAAGGATTTAGTTTGACCTTATAAGTAATTGGTGCTGTTGGGGTTGCTTTTTTCATAATGCGTGGAGTCCCAGATCACACAACGACGAGGCGGTCAACCATTGGTTGATTTAGCCACGTGGTCTACCATATCAAATGTGTAACTCAGAAGTCTACTTCCTCGTTTCTTCTTTTTTTGGTCAAACCGTTGAGAGGGGGGGCAGCATGTTTGCTTAATTTCTTTCTTTTTTTTCCCTTTTCCAGTTTAATCACCACCCTTTGTCTAAGAGCAAAGTGCAGTATCGGAACAGATACTACACTTCATCTTTTCTGTCCTCGGTTAGTGAAAGGAGAAATCCTTATAGACTGAGGCAATGTTAATATTTGTCTCAATCCAGAGTGCCTGCTTTTGGTAAGCTGGATTTTCCCACATTATAAACCGACTTTTTGTCTAACTCTGCACTTTTTGTTTTGTTCAGACTAGTTCTCTGACATGCGGTCAGTCGTTCCTCTATCTAGACCAGTTCTGTCGAGGTGTCTTTGAGACAACATCCGATCGGACGTTGACACGTTCATACCAGTCATATTTAACATGCCTCTACGCATATCGGTAATTTCGTCTTTCACATGTCCACATATTAGGAAGCATTGACGTATGTGCATATTTAGATGTATTACTTGAAAGTGCAAATAAATCCTGTTATATTTTTATAAGTATGCTCGTGGGTCTTTCCTGTTTATCTCTTGTGTATGTGTAACAACAATTAAGAAACCGATAATTCTTTTGTGACTTTTTAATTTCTTTGCTGTGACTTTTTATATTTTTTTTGTAATTTTTTTAAAGACATTTTATTGTGACTTTTATATAGACTGTCTGATACTCCTTGGGAGTGATTTTACCTCTCAGATTGATAACCAAAAAAGATGTTTGGCAATCATGCAGTATAGTTAGCAGTCGAGAAATCTAAAATAAACAAAATATACAGCAAATAACTTTAACTAAACACATTAAAATTTAGTTTTTTACCGACCTGTATAATTTTAAAGTGTGGAAACTGATTGTAAGATTTATTATTTCTGAATATGTTATCATTTGACTTAGCTAAACATGAGTAAATCAAAGATTTTGTTTGGAGATGGTCGCTAATTCTAGGCTTAAAAGATAATACAAAAGGGGGTTTACCCTCCCACTAGTCCTAAGTCCGGGGTGCAGTTGGAATTTAGGTAAGTGGTAAGGCAAGTCATTTTTTTTAAGGAATTAAACACAAACAACAACACAGATTTGTCGGGCATATTAGATTCTTAGTGTATCCGAAATACAGATATTGCCGACATCTTCTATTGAAATAAAAATATTTTTAAACAGTTTCAGAACTTTCAAACTACACAGGTCTGTAAAAAATTACATTTTATTGTGTTTGGTTAAAGTTATTTGTTGTATATTGTGTTTGTTTTCAATTTCTCGCTTTTTTTACTATATTGCATAATTGTTAGATGTTTTAAATTTAAAGTTTCAAATTCTTAAAATTTTTATAAAACAGCCCCCTCCCCTCAACCTAATATTGCAAGCTGCCACTCTCCATCTTATTTTGCTTAATCACCCTCTTGTTGCTACGAGTTGGCTAATGATGCATCATTATCAACACCAGTCAATAATCAAATAAATAATTAAATTATCTTTTTAAAAATAAACAAAAATAAGAGAATGTGATACAGACATAGCGAATAAAAGTGACATCAGATAAAATTTTTAAAAAACAACAACAATCTTAGAAAAAATTATATTTTCTCTTGATATTAAATATAAAAAATGATTTTTTTTTTCAATAAAAAAAAAGAGAGGCCACCGATTATCGCCTTCTCGCATTTCCTCAAATGTTAGTTTATTACTCTTCATTTTATTTTATGTTTCATTTTTTTAATCATCTTTTAATGTTTTCCAGATAATTAGTTTTATTTATTTGTTCATTATTTGATTATGTTTTCTTCTTAGAGTAAAAAAAAAAAAAAGATGGTTGTCAAATTTATTAAATTTGTCAGTTTTTGTTTTCTTGTTTTAATTTTATTTATTCCAAGCAATACCAATAGAGTTCTCTCCCTTACTCTTTCTCATTGCAAACCCTCGCCGATTCTTTCTCTAGTAAACGCATGCGTGAATAAACTCAATTACTTTTTCCAGACAGAAACTGACAGCATTAATAAATTCTGTGAAGAATCTTCAGACTATATGGCCATCAAGATTAATGGCTTCAAATCATTTCTACGCCCCGCAGCAAAAAAAATAATAATAATACATCATGTTGCATTGTCCGAAGAATTTTAGGAGTAAAATATTGGAATGGTGTCTATTGTATCTTTAAAGATACAAAAAAATTTTTGTTAATATTAATTTGCTTTATTAACTTTTCGTGTGATTTTAGGGTCAGCGTCGGCAATCTTTCATTCGTTTTGATAGGTGCTACAGTCACAAGTTGATGAATAATAAAAATTTTAAAATACTTCATTTTTTTTTTAAACTTGAAACACTAATTTAGAAATTTTGAAAATTAAGTTCACAAAAGAAAAAAAATAGAATTAGAGTTGAAAGAATAAGTAGAATGTCAGAAGTCAGTTAAAAATATTCTAGATAATTTCTATAAATATAAAAGATCCTATTTTATTTTTGGGTCCCAGTAGGTGAAGAGACATTCTTTGAACCAGTCGTCTACCTCGATCGAATATTCCTGCTTTTAGATACTGTTATTAGTATATTTGCTCATCATTTTCATTTTTAAGATGCAAATGGTAATGAAAAAGAAAGTAAAAACATTAAAATATAATATTTATCAAAAGAAAATAAAGATAAAAATGTCTGAATGTTTTTGTAACCATTTTGAAAGCTGAACTATTTTATTTGCGACCAAAACCAGCGTCTCAGAAGTCTGGTGATGCCATCTGTGTTTAATCTAACGATCATGCTATGAATAATACTAAGTTCTTGTAGTGGAACGAGATGCGATCCAAACGAACGCCAAAAATAAAATGGCTTGAAATGCTACCCTCTTTCTAGTTCAGTTCAAATTAAAAGAAAATAAAGTTTTTCAATATATATATATATATATATATATATATATATATATATATATATATATATGGTTCAATATGGTCCTAATATACTATTTCTTTATTCATTGGGTGTTTAAGTGGATGAAATTACATCGCTTGAAAAAGTCACCTACCTTGGTCGAAGTTTTTTTTTTTCTTTGGTGCCAATAAAGTGAAATTACATCCCTTGAACCAAAATAACCTACCTTAGTCGAATCTTTCTTTTTCAGATTCTTCTATTCAGTAGTCTTATTTTGACGTTGGGGGGGGGGGGTCATTTAATTTCATAAATCGCTAGAAGAATCTTAGCTGAATTCGAATGGTGTCATGCGGTAAATATATACAATCTTAATTGGACAAAAAGGAGCTACGAAAACAAGTTTTGGTAGGTGAAGTTATATCCCTTGAATCAAAATTATCTATCCTAGTTGAATATTTTTGTCTTTTAAATTCTTCTATTAAGTGGTCTAATTTTGATGTTGAAGGATAATTTAATTACATAATTCGATGGAAGTATTTTATCAGAGTTAAAAATCAAAAAGCATTTTATTGTGCGATAAATATATATATGACATTAATTAAACAGAAGTGGGTCCAAATATAATGATATATTACCGTCGAGAATTCTTTCTGGCCCCAGCAAATATCTGGATCGCAGCTCGTTACGTAAATGGCTGAAGTCTTGTTAATGCGTTGGTAGTCACACTAGTAATAGTACCCATTAAAATGTTATTTCAAACTGAAGTGTGACAGACCCATTAAAATGCTATTTCAAACTGAAATCTGACAGACCCATTAAAATGCTATTTCAAACTTTAGTGTGACAAACCCATTAAAATTCTATTTCAAACTGAAGTGTGACAGACCCATTAAAATGCTATTTCAAACTGAAGTGTGACAGACCCATTAAAATGCTATTTCAAACTTTAGTGTGACAAACCCATTAAAATTCTATTTCAAACTGAAGTGTGACAGACCCATTAAAATGCTATTTCAAACTGAAATCTGACAGACCCATTAAAATGCTATTTCAAACTTTAGTGTGACAAACCCATTAAAATTCTATTTCAAACTGAAGTGTGACAGACCCATTAAAATGCTATTTCAAACTGAAATCTGACAGACCCATTAAAATGCTATTTCAAACTTTAGAGTGACAAACCCATTAAAATTCTATTTCAAACTGAAGTGTGACAGACCCATTAAAATGCTATTTCAAACTGAAATCTGACAGACCCATTAAAATGCTATTTCAAACTTTAGTGTGACAAACCCATTAAAATTCTATTTCAAACTGAAATCTGACAGACCCATTAAAATGCTATTTCAAACTTTAGTGTGACAAACCCATTAAAATTCTATTTCAAACTGAAGTGTGACAGACCCATTAAAATGCTATTTCAAACTGAAATCTGACAGACCCATTAAAATGTTATTTCAAACTTTAGTGTGACAGACCCATTAAAATGTTATTTCAAACTTTAGTGCGACAGACAGATTAACCAATATCTTATAGAGATGATTCGATGCATCTGCAAAAAAAACATTTTTATATCTGTTGTAGAGAAAGTACTGACACCCCTTACTTTATACAATGAACTATTCCAACGATAATGATGCTTGCCTTGACGAGTATAACGGTAGTATACAAGTCCAGCTGGGCCATTCACAGTATTCATTACAAGCTAGTTACCCAACTTGTAACTACCTATTGTATTTTTCACTTACAGTAATAAACCATTTTATATCTGTATGGTGACCATTCGAGTTATTATTAAATACCTCTAGATAACATTGCAAAAATATCATACGATATCATTCTGACCGAACATACCATGAATATTGATTTCATGTAAATCTAGCATTCAGCACTCATTAAACCCTTATTTTGAAGATCTATTTTCCAGAATATAACTTGCTAAAACCATACTCAGCGCCACATTAGTTTGAACAGAAACTTGTAGGATACAGATAGATAAAAAAGATAGATATATCTAATAGATAAAATAATGTTGGCCAGATTTTTTTTTAAATGGACCTAAATAGCATTTAAGCTGATAAATCAAACTTTGATTCTGACTATGCAACTTCTATTTGTCATTGTTGTAGCATGTTTATTTCAATAGACTTTACTACAATTTATATTTTGTAATACTACATCCGATCTGGCAGTTTTCTGATGTGTAGAAATTCTTAAATAATCACCTTAAAAGAAAAATCAGCTAAGAACTCTTATTCTTTTAGTAAATTATTCCTTACTTTTTGTTTCATTAATGGTTTACTAACAGTTACATTTTCTTATTCTTTTCTTTATAAACACATGCAAAGGTTCATTTGTAATTTAGGGGGAGACTTTTTTGTAAGCTAGCCTTGTAACTCCTTCCTTTTCTATCGGGCTCTTGAACGACTTACTTTTAAGCTAGACGATTTGGAATCCAGGTAATTGAATGCCGGTGGCGAGGTCTCTTTCAGGCTTCGTTTGTGTTGAAGTGATTCTACCTTCCTCTTCTTTTTTATTATTAGGATTAGCTCCTTTCATAAAGTGGCTTCATGCCAAGCAACTTCCATAAAAATATTAAAAATAAAACAAATTACACACTGATGGATTATTGATCAATTCTTTTTTTTTTCTAATGCCTTACTTCGTTTTTATTAAATAAAAACCAGGTTCATTTTTAGCTCAGATACTGAACATATAAAAGAAATTTGAATGTAATGGATCCCAGGAAACGCCGGGTCGGTACAGCTAGTACAGATATATATATAGATATCTGTTTAATCATAAGATAACAAAAGCAATGTTCTAATCCCATGCTTGTTTAACAAGGAAACCATAAAAGAAATCCAATGTTCATTATAGGTAGATTATTGTAATCTATGTATTTCGACTAATTTGATAAGGACGGCTTAAAACCTTGTAAATGATTTTGAGGTGTATTATAAACTTATATATCAATTTGCCTTGTATGATCATTGTAGTGTACGTTCTTATTAGTTATCGCTATACCATGTTGAAACATTGGTTCCTATTGCATCATCAATGTTGAGTAATGTTCAGCTTGGTACTAAATAGATGGGTGCCCATGTTGGAATACAAGGTGCTTCAAGTTTCGAAGTGACTTAGTCTTTCATATGATTCAGCATTGTATGACTTTTGACTTCCTGATTTTGTTGTTGGCATTAGTTTAGCCAATTCTTTATAGAATGAGTTACTTATGAGAGGACCCATGTGAAGGTTGCTAACGTTCATAGTAAAAGTGGTGTTATGAAACCGACGGGATCCGAACTAAGCATGTCCAGGTCGGCAATCCACATGAGTATACACTTCATCACCACCATCACTTCCCTGAAAGTGACTGTAAGAAAGTCCCATCCTCTAATCATTCTTGGAGAGATACGAATCCATGTCTTCTTCCTATAGCTATGGGTGAAATAGTACGGTATTGATTTACTCCTCTCCAGGAGTTAGGCACAAGGCCAGTTTTATCTTACTCCCACAAGTAAGATGTGACCCAAGGTCGAGTCGGGAAAGTGGGGTTTAAAAATTGCCTGGGCAGTCCCGTCGGCATTCTCCGGTAGGGGCGCCTCAGGCAGTAAGCAATAAACTTACTCCTCCCCAAAGAGGAGAGGTGAAGCCTGGGAGGGGTGGACCTCCTAGAACTGCACAGGACGGACCCATAGACCGGCGTAAATCAATACCAGTCTATGGGGTGCAGTATCCATCGGAACAGATACTACACTTTGATCTTAGCCAAAAGGCCAAGTAGACGAAACCCTCAAACCTTGATAGAGCAACTTTTTTACAAGTACTTCCACGGAATGTACTCTAATAAACTTATTGCACTTGTACCAACTCAACGAAAATTACCCCAGACCCACCCGACTAGCAAGAAAATCCCACACCTTCACTGTAGAGGTCTCTAGATGCTGGAAGATTTCCTACTCTGATAGTTTCTTTCCTTGGATGGCTTGCAGTTGGAATTCCTTACCTGCTCCCTGTTTCCCTGGGCATACCAACATGCAGAAATTAAAATGTAATGTGAACAAACAACTTGCTGCCTAACTCCCCACCCAGGTTGTCTCCCTATAAATCTGGCCCCTATCACAGTAGCCCACTACTGAAATTCTCATTTCTTCTTGATGCAGCATTTACCCTGAACGAGTTCAACCGGTTTTCTCTCTCGCCCTGCATGTGAGTTAAGGAAGAAGTTTTCAGGAAATACTGAATTCACTAGCTGTCATCAAGAGCCGTATGTATATCCCGGTCATGAGAGATTTGGACAACGTTAGTTTTTATATGGAAGTGTCATCGTCTTCCCACATACAGCATCTGGTATTCCCAAATGGTCACCCATCTGGTACCTACCAGGCTCAACGTCACTTAACTTTGGTGATCAAACACGAACTGGTATGTCGACATAATTATTCTGTACTATTCTATACAATTAATTGAACACAAGTAGCGGTTTTACATCTGAGTGTGTTCATACTTTTCTTGGCGTTATTTTTTAATACAAGGTGTCCATACAGTCCGTGTGCACTTTAAAAAATTTATAACTCGATTTGTATTTGCGATAGAAATTATCTCTAAAAAATGTTATCATGTTATGAAGTTTCATGTACCTAGTGTTATTTATAGTTATTGAATAATTTCTTCACTACAAAATTTGCAGCAGTTTTTAGATAAGTAAAAAAAATGTTTCTTATTTTCCGAATCAATTTGATCGATGGCTTCAACTGAGGAAAAAGTAAACTGTATCCTTTGGTTGTCTGAACTGACTTTTTTAAGGGGATATGTGAAAACAATTGTGTATGCGGCCAAACCTAGTACATTAGAAGATTTGAAATGTGATTTCAGGAATTACTTATGTTTTCCATGAACTGCAAAATCGTATTACCCTTTTGTATTGCTAATGATGGGGGACATATGGAAACTGAAATAAAATTTCAAATATGGAAACTTAAATAAAATTTCAAATATGGAAACTTAAATAAAATTTCAAATATGGAAACTGAAATAAAATTTCTAATATGGAAACTTAAATAAAATTTCTAATATGGAAACTTAAATAAAATTTCTAATATGGAAACTTAAATAAAATTTCAAATATGGAAACTTAAATAAAATTTAAAATATGGAAACTGAAATAAAATTTCTAATATGGAAACTGAAATAAAATTTCTAATATGGAAACTTAAATAAAATTTCAAATATGGAAACTGAAATAAAATTTCTAATATGGAAACTGAAATAAAATTTCAAATATGGAAACTTAAATAAAATTTCAAATATGGAAACTTAAATAAAATTTCAAATATGGAAACTGAAATAAAATTTCTAATATGGAAACTTAAATAAAATTTCAAATACGGAAACTGAAATAAAATTTCTAATATGGAAACTTAAATAAAATTTCTAATATGGAAACTTAAATAAAATTTCAAATATGGAAACTGAAATAAAATTTCTAATATGGAAACTTAAATAAAATTTCAAATATGGAAACTTAAATAAAATTTCAAATATGGAAACTTAAATAAAATTTCAAATATGGAAACTGAAATAAAATTTAAAATATGGAAACTTAAATAAAATTTCTAATATGGAAACTTAAATAAAATTTCAAATATGGAAACTTAAATAAAATTTCAAATATGGAAACTTAAATAAAATTTCAATAAAACCTTAAAATATATAGATTTACTTCTTTCTAATCCTTTTTACAGATTATTTCTATCGCAAATAAAACTAAAGTTATAATGTCTTTTAAAGTGCACACAGACTTTTCATTCATTAACTTTAAAATAATGAAAGAAAAACACTTTATTTCATAATTCTTATGAGACATTCTAAATGGTGGAATACTACTAAAATAAGTTTTGTTGCATTAAATTGAAGGCTTCATGATCCATCCATTATGCTTATCGTTTTATGTATAACTCATGGGATTTGTATAGAACACATATTTTTTGTAGCACTTGTAAGCATTGGATATACAAGAAATGCAGTGGGATTACAAGTTGGTTAAGAGATGATAACCAGTTTGTGTGTAAGAAGTCTAAGACAATGGGAACGGATGAGAACTCAGATGTGGACCAAGTATGTCTGGATGGTGAAGCTATTGAGGTTGTCTAGAAGTTTTGTTATCTTGGTGATGCCATTAAAGTTGAGGTAGCAGGCTCAATTAGTAGGGAAAGGCCAAGGAAAACATGGAAGGAAGTGATAAGTATTGGTTAGAGAGAAAGAGGGATAAATGAGACCAGGCTAGGGATAGGTTAGTTTGGAAGTCAACACATGCCAGCATGTAAAACCGATGTCTAACCGACTATGATGATGATGAAGTCTTCAGGATATGATCACAATAAAATACAAGATTTTTTTCTTTCCTAGTGAAAGTAAAAATCAGTTATAAAAATTATGTGTGTGTCTGTCTGTCTGAAGCCAAAACTATACTATTGAAATCTATTGTACAGTGTACTTAGTATAAAATAGTATAAGAGGAAGTGTAGTATGGATTGAAATAGTGGGGAGGGGGAGATTACATGAGCACACTCGAAAATAATAGGAGGGGTGGTACTACAGTATCTCTTCGTTAATTATGATACCAGCCTCTCAGGCATTACCGCCTCCTTTTGGGGAAAGCAGAGCAGTATCACAAAGATCGACTATTTTCATTCAACTGGTATTGCTAAATTGACAAAAGTTCAAAAACCTTTTTTTATTCACTTCTCGGACTTTGGGCCACGACAAAGTGCAGTACCTGTTCTTACTACATATTTTTAATAAAAGTAAAAAAAAAAATGATTTATTTGTAAATCTATCATTGTATTATCTTTTACTGTCTACCTCCTTTTTTTTATGACACGAATCATCCCAAGCATTACATTCTCCTTTCTAGGGGTACTGTAGTATCTGTTCTGTTGTCATGAGACTATTGTTTCCTTTATTTGTTTTTTCGGGGGGGGGGCTTGGGTATGTTCTGTTGTCATGATAGGATCCTCCCAGGGATTAACTTCTCGTTTTGTTTTTTTATGAGGGGGGGGGAAACCTACCAGGTAATACCTCATCCTTTGGGGAACTGTAGTGTAGTATATGTTCGTTTGTACTAATACCATACTTCCAGGCATTACCACAAATTTACAGGATATAAATCCTTTTAGTAATTTACTACCCAACTAGCAAAAATATGCAACCAGAGGGAGACTTTTGATTCGTTATCATTTTGTTGTTAGTTCACACGAAACAAAAACAAAAACACTTACAACTATGATATTTTTGGTTTTCCACACACAATAAAAAAATTCTCATTGTCAGTTCATTGTTGCTCTGGTAGATAGACTGGTACTCGAATCTCTGTGAGTATGTTGACATTTCATTAAAACATATTGAAAAATAAAATAGTTATTCAACTTTAATTTGAAAATGTTCCTTAAAAAGAAATTTCCTATCACTACAGGACATTGATTTTACAGAATATACAAAACTAACACTAACCTTAACCCTTCTCTAGTTACGTTAACACCAATCAAATTTCTCTCAGCTATGAACAAATTTGTAGTTGTGCAAGGTATGACAGCTTGCATATGCACCTTTTTCCAAATTGCAAATGGCAGACTAAACATGCAAAATTAATTCCACCTTCTGCAGATTCCTGGATGACACATGACAGTCAAAGCTAAGAATTCTTTAACATAACAAGACAATTTACAGGTGTAACTAGCGGCAACAGCATATGGTTGGTGGCACTCAAAGAATCTTCTTAGTATTCTTCGATGTGGTAGACAAAGCAGCATTAACATGTTTTGTTTTTTTTTCACCATTAACTCTGCTGCCACCATGTACTCATAATAAAAGAAAACGAAACGTGTAAGAAACAAGGCTACCTGGCGTTGCCCGGGACACACATATACACACACAAATACATACAACACACGTTTGGGGGGGGGGGCAGATGATGGTAAGCACCATCCTGGTTTTATTTAAAGAAATATTTTTTCCGAATTATTTTTTTTAAAGAAGCAAACAGTTCTTCGTAAATTATAGAGAGACGTCACATAAACGTCTATTCCCGATATTTGATTTATACAAAAATGTAATGCTAAAATTGCAACAGGAAGATGATAAAAATAAAATAAAATAAAAATTGAAGAAATCCAATGATTGTTGATATTAATTTTGAATGAATGAGAGTTCTTGGATTGGTAGGTGAAGAACACTTGGGGTAGCAGAGTCAGTTCACAGGGGAAGGCCAATAATAATATGAGAGGAAGTGATAAGGATGGACTTGAGAGAAAGAGGGATTAATAAAGATTTAGCCAGAGATGGGTTAATTTAGAAGTCAATTTCTAAAAGCCGTCCAATACATGCCAGCATGTAAAACGAACATTGAACCAATGATGATGATGATGTTGATGATGACGACGACGATGACGTAGATGTCTTTTTACATAGTTTGTTGCATTTTGTAATTAATCTTAATTTTGTTTTTTTGCCAATGAATTTGAATTTGAATTTGAATGACTATCAGAGATTGGCTGAGATTTAAACTTGGCATGGCCGATTCCATAGGCTGCAAGTGAATTAAAGACCGATTTTGGAAGACTACAGAATTTTTTTTTTTTTAACATAATTCCCCCCAAACAAGGCAGGCAGCCACTGTAGACGTAAAGGGCTACTGAGAGTTAGGGTGTAGGTTTAGTGTGTCATCTTACATTGTGTAGCGAGATGTCTGTTTACATTAGTTTTAAACCTCTGCATGTCAGTACAGTCGGGGAAACAGGGAGAAGGGAGGGAGTTCCAAAGGCTGGCAGCACGAGGAAAGAAGCTATTGGAGTAGAAGGCTCTCCGGCATCTGGGGATCTCCACAGTGAATGGATAAGAGTTAGCAGATTGTCGGGTTGGTCTAGTGTATTTAAGTCGAGGGAGCACCAGGGTAGTCAGTTCATCGGAGCATAATCCCTTGAAGTATTTGTAAAACAAGCACAAGGATGCAACATTGCGGTGATGGGACAGTGGCTGGAGATTGATCGATAGTGAGGGAATTATTAAGTTGGCGACTCTTTTTGGACCTTGTTTAAGAGGGAGAGACTAGTGGATGATGCACCAGCCCAGATATAACAACAATACTCAATGCATAGACGGATGGTAGCTTCATAGAGATACAGGATAATGTCAGGTGTGAGGAGTTTACTAGCACGGTAGAGGGAGCCCACCTTCTTTGCTGCAGCCTTGGCAATGTCTTCAATGCATTTGTTCCAATTCATGTTGCCTGTGAAGGTTAGGCCGAGGAGTTTGAACTCTCAGATAGGGTGTTATTTGCCATAACAATAAAGATTCTTCTAGAAAATCCTACATTCGAACGAGCCTAGTCATAAAATGGTTTACATATGTACAAAAAAATCTAATTCGAGAGATATACAAGCTTCTTGTTGTTTGGAAGATTTGAGAATAATAAAGAAACATACAATGCTTCCTTCTCCTTTCTCTCTCTCGACTTTGTTTTAATATTGGATGAGAATAGCATCTCATAAACCAGCACTTTTATTTGTATTTTTGCCTATTCATAATTAACATAAAAAGAACAAAACTCTTGCGCTTTTTTGTGATATTTTAATATTTTTGATTCATTTCTCAGAGTTTGTTTTGACAGTTCACTATTTTATTTATTTCCCATCTTTCTTTTGGTTTGGTTTGGTTGTTTTACGGCATATCAACCCTTTTCCGGTTATTTGATGCCGAATCCGGTCATTTTGTTAAAAGTTTTTATGCTTCAAGTTCTTTATATCTTCAAATAGTTATTCTTGGTGTTTGATTTGGTTGTTTTGTTTTACGGCATATCAACCTTTTTCGGATTATTTGATGCCGAATCCGGACATTTTCGTGAAAGTTTTTATGCTTCAAGTTCTTTATATGTTTAAGTATTTATTCATGGTGTTTGGTTGAGTGAAAGGGGGAGGGGTGGAGGGGGAGAGGGATGGAAAGGGGAAGGAAGGAGATTTTTGTTTTTTGTTTTGGATTTTGCAGAACATGATTGAGTTTTGAAAAGAGAAAAAAAACAATAAAACATCAATGTTTGGTGCATTTTGGGTCTAGAAGTCGATATATTCAGACAGCTTGATCTGGTAGCACCAGACATCTTTCTTTTAAAGAAGTTGTAGATGCCACAATTGCTGCTAATGAAGACAAGTGACTCGTAGTGTGGAATCGGTAAAAAAAAAGTAGTTTTTGGTCTACTTGCTGCTCTTCAGAGACAATCAATCAATAATGAAAGACAGCACATTATTCCAACACAAAACAGGAAGAAAGATGGTCAAGAACGGTGAGAAAGAACAGCAAGTCAAAAAAACACAAAAAAAATAACTTTGAAATATGACAATCATAGAAAAAAAAACTTCAAACATCTGACACAGCGTAATCCGAATCTCAGGCGACAATCTTGGAACCAGATGAAAGCATGCATATCCAAAGGTGGCTCTGTGAACCAGGTTCGCGCCTTATGATCGTCTGAAATTATCCTTTCCCTACACTGAAGAGAGCAATAAGCTCGAAATGACGTCGTCTGTAGGTAAATATAATTTAATATTTGATTATAAATATTATGATTAAGCCCCTTTAAGTAAAATTAAAGTTGAGCACTGTTAGGAGATATTTAAAAATAAACATTCACTTAGCTACAAAGCAAGACCTCGAGTAAGGACGTCAATCCCCTAGTATGTCTTAATGTTTATGCTGTAATGGCATACATATAATTTAAATTCTCCATACCATGTGGTAATTTGAAATGGCCGTGAGGGTAGAGTGAAAGCGTGCAGATCCAAAGGTGGCTCTGTGAACCGGGTTTGCGCCTTATGACAGTCTGAAATTATCACTTCCCTCACTGAAGAGAGCAATAAAAGCGTGAAACGACGTCTGTAGGTAAATATAATTTAATATATATATATATATTAATGCATGTGTTGTTGAAAACGACAGAACTCTTCTGTTTAATGATTCCTTTTTTTATTTTTTCCATTCGTCGAATGATCTTTTTGACGTTGAAATGGAGTGAATTAATGTAGGATCAACAATACATGCATTAATGAAAAAATGCTGCCTAAATACACACAATATATATATATATATATATATATATATATATATATATATATGTATTGTGTGTATTTAGGCAGCATTTTCTCATTTATGCAAACATTGTTAAAAATAACAGAATTCGTCTGTTTAATTATACCTTTTTTTTTTTTTTTTAATTTTTCTGATGGTCTTTTTGTAATAAAATTTTTAAAAAAATTAATAAATGGTCCATAGGTTTCACAGGTTTCACGAACGTTTTCGATTCTTCGTCGAATCATCCTCAGGTGTCAAAAGCAAATGAACAAAAAAGGTGGAGAAAAAAGAGACCCCAGATTAAATGGAAGGAAAATTTCAATGTTTTCTTTAGATTACTTGAAAAATTTAATCTTTATTGAAACTTATTTGCATATTCTGTTAACTATCGATTTCTATAACACGCAAATTAATAAACATTGACTTATATAATAAGTCAGTTGAAACAGTGATTGTACTATAATACGGCTCTACCTGTTATTGCACACACACTATCTTATAAACACTGGAGTTTCATTGGAGTTACTTCTAGGAAACAACATATATATATATATATATATATATATATATATGTATATATATATATATATAAATATAATTACTATTTCAGAAGGAGATATAATTTTTTATGTGCCAATTTTCAGTATTTACTTCAACAGTGCTCGATACGTAAATAGAGTTAGGTAGTAGGCTATGAAAATATATTTATGGCAATTAAGTTACACAGAGTCTCCCGCATTTCATCCCGGGGGGGGGTGAATCTTCAGGCTAAAATGCATGGAGTTATTTTTGCCGAGTGTTTTTATAAAAACGGCTAGCTAGTTAACCAATCAGATTCTTTGTTCTCTCAGCCAATTGTTGGGCTTCCCACAAACAAAGGTGTGGTTAGCGTTACTTTCTATATCCTGTTCTATTGTTCTGTTTTCTATAGATTGGCCTATATCCTGTTTCTTTGTTGTATCAATATAATGGGTGAATTTATTTTAACACGTAGTTCCTTGTATTTCTATTCTAGGTTTTAATTTTAAATTGTTAGGCTTTTGTTTAGTTTTTTTTTTTTACTCATTTGTTTATTTATTTATGTATCGTCAGCCTAAGGTAAATTTACTTCTGTGTAGGCAGCTGTTTGCTATCTCACTTCTACATTTTAATAGATTTCAGGGGTCTTTAAAGTTTAGGATTTCAAATTTTTCATTCAGACATAATTATATATATATATATATATATATATATATATATATATGTTTTAAATAAATATTAATGATTATTACCTACAAACATCGATGTTTCATGCTTACGCGATCTTCAGTGTAGGGATGTTAATTCATGTCGGTCGGAGGGCTCAGACCTGGTTTCCAAGTCGCCACTGATTCGTAGTCGGGTATCTGTCCCCTCGGCCACCGTCAACTAGCATGGAAATTAGGAAAGATTTAACTCTATAAATGACAAATCAGCGGACGATACAGTGAACAGAGGGACAGGATTCGACAAGAACAAAAGAGTTGGAATCTTGCATTTAAGCTGAAGTATAACTGCTCATTATTAAATTCTCTCACGGTGCATCAATCTTTGTAAAGGGGGCTATAATAATATCTTTTAAGTCAATGTTAATTATTATTACCTGCAGACATCGATGTTTCATGTTTACGCAATCTTCAGTGTAGAGATGTTAATTCATGTCGGTCGGAGGGCTCGAACCCAGTTTCCAAGTCGTCACTATATATATATATATATATATATATATATATATATATATACATACATATATATATGCATCGTTCCTTTCATTAAGTCGAACGCTCTTATGACGTCAAGCCGCCGGATAAAGTGTTAAAATTATCACTGTTTATTCACTATTCAGCGTTGGCCGAGTGGTTCCAGACGTCGGGATTTGAGTTGTAAAAATCCTCAGAATCCGGGGTTTCGAATCGCATGACCAGTAGTGAATAGTCATATCTGTATGCTGATGAGTCCCGACTATAAAGGACGAAACATATACGTACATAATAAACACAACAAATATTATATATATATACATATATATATATATATACATATATATATATATATATATATATACATATATACATATATATATATATATTAATATAATTAAAAAAGGATTATCTTAACACTTTACAGCAGTTTTGCAGTAAATCTGATCGTCAGAAAGTTATTCCTATTTCACACATTTATATATATTTCAATGTGAGCTCAAACTAGACAGAATTTAATTTTAACGTTAAATTTCTTCTTTTTTTTTTTTAATTATTTAGCATGACGTTAGCTCACAAAGTCATCTTCACATACGGCTTAAGAATTTTGTGAAACTTGTGATTCAATTTGAAATGAACGGATAAAGAGTTCTACTTATTTTTTATTTAAAATCTTATCGCCATTATTTACAGTGTGTTTTTGATTCTATCTAAAATACTACTAATACTACTTGTTCCCGTTTTGTGTTTAAAACTGTATTATTTGGTTTTGCATCTAAATTAATAATAATTTCAAATGTTACGGACAAAGAGCTAAACTCGCTTTGTTCAAAAATGATATTATGCCAATCTCATATTCTATGATATATATAAATAATATCCATATTTAGGCAGAGAAAAAATCTGTCGATTCTATAGTATTTTCTGTTATTATTATTATTATTATGAAGAAAATGCAGTCATTATTTATGGAATGAGCATACTAGTTAGATAATATTTATTGAACACTAAGATGCATTATATACTTGTGCTACACATGCGTCTTCCTTCTCTCTCTCATATATGCACACACACACACACACACACATATATATATATATATATATATATGTATATATGTGTGTGTGTTACACCGGTCGTTCTAACAGAAGAGAAACTACACCGGTTACACTATAAATAGTGCGAGTAGACAATCACCAGGAGAAAAAGGATAGTATTGTAACTGTCTAGCCGAGTGCCAGTCAGTTTCCTTACCTTTGTACCTTTTATGTTAATACACTTGTTATCTTAACCCAACCTCGACTTGACTTCTTTTTACTGTTGGACTACTTCACAACAATATATATATATATATATATATATATATATATATATATATATATGAAACGCGGAAGCTTCTCTGTAACTTAATTGCCATAAATATATTTTCATAGCTTACTACCTAGCTCTACTCACGTATCGAGCACTGTTGAAGTAAATACTGAAAATTGATACATAAAAAATTATATCCCCTTATAACATTTTATGCGGATGCATGAAATAATAATAAATATATATATATATATGTCATCCACATACAGACTGTTTCGCTGTATCACAGCTCTTCAGTGCGGCTAGACCAGTTAGTGCCTCAAACCGGGATTGAAACTCAACAGTCGAGCTGCCAGTCGGCACTCCTATCTCTGCGCTATGATACGACACTGACTGAATCTAAGTGATATCTCAATGTAAACATTGTCAAGTGCCGGGAGCTCGAATTAGTTTTACCTAATGAGCTATGTCTTAAAGCTAATGGCAGTTGGCAATATCCTTACAAATAAGCTCTACCCAGGGAGGGAGCTTCATATAGTCATCCACATACAGACTGTTTCGCTGTATCACAGCTCTTCAGTGTGACTAGACCAGTTAGCGCCTCAAGCCGGGATTGAAAGTCAACTGTCGAGCTGAGTGTCGGCGCTCCTATCCTTGTGCTATCATATGATATATATATATATATATATGTGTATATATATATATAGTAATTGTATTGTATTGATTGTGATTCAACTTCTGGAATGAAAGAAAAAACAAACGAATCTAAATATAAGTATCCGTAATTATAAAATGTTGAGTTAAATGTGAATAAATGATTGGCCAATTCCATATTTTCTCCCCCTCCCCTACCGACTACTCTACAAAAAAAAAATCCTAAACTGTCTTATTTCTTTTCAGCATTTTCAATTTTTACGTGGCCTAAGGAAACTCTATTTCGAAAGAAATGGTAGCTGAAATGTATGCACATATGTAGCTAATAATGTTTGCATAAATAAATAATTTGTACTATATATATATATATATATATATATATATATATATATATATATATATACAAGACGAATATTTTCTGTCAATCCACTTTTCACACTTTACTCATCCAATGGAGATACAAAACCAATAAAAATTATAAATCGCTGTACCCTGACAATTGTGTATAGCAAAATAGAACTTGGGACAAATACGCTCACTATCACTGATCGCTTTTCAATATAAACTCTAGAGTAAGGACCAATCAAGTTAAGGGAGAGTATTCTCTTTTTTAAACTTCATGTTAAAGATGAAATTTATTTTTAATTTGTGTAAATTTACTTGATGAAACTGAAGCAAAATCTATGATATTCTAGTAAAAAAGATGGTGAAAGAAAGAAAAAGATAAAATAGACAGTCAAAATCAAATATCGACTTGTCAGATACAATACTATTGATGATAAATTGAAGAATTTTATTTTTATTTTATTTATTTATTTATTTTTTTGTTAATTTCCCTGATGGTTCAATTTAATAGCGAAAAGTTAGAAATAAAAAATTAAAATAAAAAAACGTAACAAAGTGTTGTTGCGGAGACACAAAAATTACTCATCTTGGGGATTTTAAAAACCTCCCCTAATAACTGGAGGATTTTTTTAAATCTGGCTTTATAATTAAGGAAAATATTAGAAATCTGGGGTAAAATCAGAGCCAAATTATCCTTAAGACTGAAACCTAGAGGCCCACCAAAAAGGGACCCATATAACCTTTTTTTTTCTTTTAGTGTTGAATTTTAAAACTATGGATATGGTGGTAAGTGCATCCTGAATGCCACAGAAATTTATTTATTGGAGTCCTCTTTGATACGAGAATCGCTAATGGTGCATTAAACTATATAATAGAAAGAAATTATGGTTCAATTTTTGTGAAATTTTCAAACACAGAACAAAAATGAAAAAAAACTAACATTTACATACTTGCTTTCAGCCCAAATATCCAGTTGAGATCATTATCATATTCGGTTTAACATCTGTTTTACATACTGGCATGTGTTGTACGGCTTTTAAAAAATTATTTCGAAACTAACCTATCTCTGACCAGGTTTGTATTTATCCCTCTTTCTCTCAAATTCATCCTTATCACTTCCTCCCATGTTTTGCTTGCCCTCCCCTACCAACTGACCCTAGTACCTCAACTATTCTACATCTCCTAACCCAACAACTCTTATCCATTCTTCCAATGTGACCAAACAAACGAAATCTCCTATTTTGCACACATCTCCCTGTACTGTCCAGATTTAATCTTCCACTGAGATCATCAGATCTAATCCTGTCTTTAATTACAAATCCATCGTACCATTCTCATGTCATTTCTCTCCATGCAACGTATGTCCTCAACCCTAACTGGCCAGGTTCCACTTCCAACACATACCTGATATACTCTTCCCTTGTTCGGCAGTGATAACGCTCTGCTGGTTATTAATGGCAAAAGTTCCCTGGACTTACTTCATTCAGTACTAATTCTTGCAATCACACTAGCACCCGATCCTCCCTGTGCTCCAATGGTGCCACCAAGATAACGAAACTTCTGAACAATCTCAATAGGTTCCTCATTCAAATATACTTCCTTCAAATCTAAGTTCTCATCCGTCTCCATTGTCATGCATTTCTTGCACAAAAACTAGTTATCATCTCTCCACTTCACTTCTTGTGTAACCAATGCTTACAAGTGGCACAGAAATTTTAGTTGCCTTTAACTCTCTTTCACAAACTGAGCAAGGAAAGTTTCCTCTTTCTGGTAGCTTTCTAACGCTCCAGCCAAGGATCAGCACTTTGGTTTTGGTAACATTCACTCTCAAACCTTTACTTTCTATAGCATTCCTCCAACTCCCCAACTTAACAAGTAGATCTTCGATTGTTTCACAGGCACTAAATCATCAGCATTCAGCATCTCTTCCAGCCAACCTGTACAAAACTGCTGTGTTCATTCTGTTTGCCCCAGAGCAGTATTAAAAGAAAACTATTAAGACGTAGTAAAGAAAAATTGCATTTAAGCATTTTAAGGCCTGAACAATTGCACTTATTAAAGGATCCATAAGATCTCTCTCTCTCTTTATATATATATATATACATATATATATATAGTAATCCAGGTAGGGTAAAAATCCACAGGGTAGAAATCCAAAGGGAATCAAACCGGGCTTATAAAAGAGTGCTCAATAAAAATATAGAGCTGTATTGTGAATGCTTTTATTCAAACATGTACAAGGTCTGCTACACTGGCATGTCGATGTTATCGATCTACAGCTAGAACTCAACTCTTGATAGCTGTAGATCGATAACATCGACATGCCAGTGTAGCAGACCTTGTACATGTTTGAATAAAAGCATTCACTATATATATATATATATATATATATATATATATATATATATATATATATATATTGCTCACAGTAAGTTTGTCGATTTTGTTCCTGATGAAAAAAGCTTACTTTTGAAAATCTATAGATTAAGGAAAATATATTTTTTTATATATTCCTTGGTTGAATACTTGATGAATTGTTAAATATTACATTTTATCCAATGTTTGTTTTCATTATTCATTTTCTTATATATATATATATATATATATATATATATATATAAATTTAGGCATGTGTATATATATATTTTTATGTATAGGATTCACTCTTGAACTAATGAGCCGATCATTGTGAAATATATATTCTTGGCAACATGCTAAGTAACGTGGGCACACTATTTTTTTTGTAAAATTTACCATTTAGAATTGTGCCCCAAAACCGCCCCTTACCCCCAAAAAGTTTAGCTAAGTAGAATAAATAGTGTAGTGGTTGTGATTCAACGGATCACCGGTACGTCTTGCTCTATATAAATGTTAAAATTCTTTTTGTTTTAGACATTTTTGAAACTTTTAAAATGGGAAAAATATTTAATGAATTTCAGAGTTGTAGATTATTTTAAGGAATTTAATTTATTGTGTAGTTGCTGAGATGTAATGAAGAAGAGTATGAAATTTGCGAAGAGCTGGAGTAATGTCGAGAATCCTAAAAGAAGCTCGAAGACTAGGAGCCTTGCACTGTGTAAATAGGTACTTTAGCTAGTAGTGTATAGTTCCACCTACAACTTATAGTCCCAAAATCACTAATGCAAGTTCTTGAGATAACAATATTAAAAGTAGGTCAGCATCAAACCTATGTTAACCAGACATTAAGTCTGCTTGTGTATATTTACAAAAATCAAACTAGAAATTATAGTAATGAGGCAGCCGACCTCGGAGGCTTTTAGCTAATATGTATGATAAGAATGTTTTTCCCATTATATTGAAATTTTACACTTCACAAAATTACAACTTGTGCGGATGTTTTTGGCCTGAAATTTTGATCTTCAAAATGTGATTTATACTTGTGTTATTCTGTTTGCAACTCGCTTGAATGAATCTAGAAGGAAGATAAAATATTGATAAAATATACATGGAGGATGGAGAATATGCCATAGGAGAATATGAAGGATATACATTAGAAAGGACACAGAGAAACGAAGAAAGATAGGTATATCTAGTTTACTCTCATATACTAATTTCCCTCACAAAACACAACACTTTTGAGAATGTGGCTATGTGCACTCTCAACACACTCATATATTTATACTAGCTGTCCAGATCCGACGTTACCCGGGAGTATTTCCTTTCATTTCTTTGGGGTTTTTTTTCCTTTTCAAACTATGAGTTATTTAACCAAATTATTTATTTATCAAATATAATTTTTAAAGTTAAATTTAATTACTATCGTTTGGTCAATAAAATATTAATTGAACCAAATGGGGATTTGGTAAAAAAAAAAAATTAAAGCCAGAAATAACTTTCTATTAATGTTTCCAAATTCCTTTAAAATTTCAAAGTGCCACAAAGTAATTTTTTAAAAAACTATTGACAAAAGATTAATGGCTGAATTCTTTATGAAGAAACCGAAAAACCTTCTGGTGGATTTTATTTCGTAATAAAAATAATTTACATTTTCGTTTATTTCAATAAAGAATCTATTAATAATAAATATAAATAAGTCGCATAAATTAATTATAAAATTTCAAATTCACTTCGCTACTTTTGCTTTTATTCTTTTCTTGTAAAATAAATTAATCAAATAAATGCTTGACTTCTTTCTAGACTGTTGATTTATGCTGCCGTTTTTTATTATTAATTATTATTTACTCACTAGGAGTTCTCACACAGGTCATCAGTGATTGCTCACCGATAACCGGTGGTATTCCCTGGAGTCTGAGTGACAACAAGTCTCCCCAGATTTCCAGCATCCTCCATCTCTTTTCGGTAGCCAAATAAATTTGCAGTATCACAACAGCCGTTTACCATTGATTTCTCGCCGGCAAGGACCATTGGTGTTTTCTGGGGTTTGGGTGGCAGTAAGCCTCCCCGAGGTCCCAGCAGTTTCTGCACTTCCAGTGGAGGTCTGGTTTGTGCTGTCCCTCCTCGGTCTTCTCATCCTCCTTGACCCTATGCAGATATCGTGTGTGGTGTCAGCCTAGACTGGTACCATTTAAAAAAAAAAAAATTTTTTAATTTTTTTTTTATTATATATATATATATATATATATATTTTTATTTTATTTTTTTATTTTTTATTATTATTATTATTATTATTATTATTATTATTATCATCATCATTATTATTATACTAAAATAGGGTTTTAAATAATAATTTTAGATCAACGAAACTCATTTCTCTGTAATTAGTAAGTGGCCATACAAATCACTTTCGAATTTCGAAACGGAAAAACTTGGAGTTATTTCTCGTTCGTGATTCATTTCGTATTTTGGAGGCAATGAAACCATAGGGAGAAGAGGTGAGACTGCAGGAATCACTGTTTCTTCTTGATATAAATGATCTACCAGAGAATATTGTTCAGAAAATTAACATCTATGCTGATAATACCACTCTCTATTCTGGTGTTGCTCCTCGCCCATCTTCCTAAGATCAGTCGAAATATGCAGCTGATCTAGAAGTTGACCTGGGTTCAGTTTTGGATTGGGGTACGAAATGGCTTGTTTTATTTAATCCAGTTAAGACTCAGCTCGTGTCTCACAATCGTAGCCATGTCCCTTTTCTTCCTGAGATTCTCATAGATGGCTCTGCTCTTGCAGAGAAATCGACTCTGAAACTTCTTGGTCTTTCATTCTCATCAAATCTTTCTTGGAGTTCATACATTAGATCCATCGTTCTTTCTGCTTCTCATAAAGTCGGTTCTCGCTATTGCTCCGAACACTTTCTCATACCTGAGACTATTCTCTATCTCTACAAATCCACAATCAGACCATGTATGGAGTACTGTTGTCATATTTGGGCTGGTGAATCTCTGTCCTACTTGATAAGGTGTATAAACGTATCTGTAATTTGATTGGGCGTACCCTTTCTTCTTCTCTACTCTCTCTCTCACAGACGTGATGTTGCTAGTCTCAGTCTTTTCTATAAATACTATTATGGCGTGTGTTCTTCAGAGTTATGTGATCTATTTCCTGCTTCCTTTACTCCAGCTCGTTTGACTCGTTGGTCTAGTGGTCTCTCTCAATTCGCTGTTTTGATACCTCATTGTAATACAGCTTCCTATTCCAGTAGCTTCTTTCCAAGAACCGCAGGCTTGTGGAACTCTCTTCTTGCTGACTGCTTTCCTCCTACCTATAGTATTGGTCTTTTCAAGACTAAGGTCAATAGGCATCGCTTGTCTTTGCGATAATCATCTTTCATTCTTGTTAGCTCCTTACATCAAGTGGGTTCATGCCTTGTCTGGAGCGATTTCCATAGAAAATAAAAAGAAATAAACTAACCCCTTCCTTAAGGGCGAGAAGGTAAAGCCTGGGAAGGTAGACCTCCTAGAACTACACAGGACTATACTTTAGACCGACAGAACATGCCACTTCAACAATGGTGTAGACTCTGCTGGTTTGATTTTCGTATGAACTAACCCTCGGAATGAGAGGGTAGAAAAAGATGAACGGAATGAGCAAAATTTGATTACCTAAGAGGACAGCTCAACAAGCATTTGTTGACATTCAACTTGAAGACGATGATGTTGTTGTCTGCAGAGAGCAGTCCCATGGTAATGTGTTCCACAGATGAGAAGTTATTAAAAAGAAAGTGTTTATGGAAATTCGGTTTATCCCGTGCCATTCATCACTTTCCACGTATATCAGTTATCTTGTTTTTTTATACGTATCATGGACAGTTGCGTTTTTTTTCTTCTGCACTATATAAACAGACATCGTTTTTCATAAATGATTCAATAGGAAACACCTCACTCTGTGATATGATATAAAGTTATACATTATTCAGTTGGCAAAAAATAAACGATCGAGATTCTCGTCAAAAAATGTTATTTGATTGGCATCGCATAAATATTATATAGCATGTTATTGCAGACACGCACGACAACAGTGATGATATCAAGTAGTAAAAAGATATCGGATAACAAAAGCCGCTGAACGAAAGCTTTCTGGTTACTTATTTTACATTAGCGGGCAATTGACAACATCAAGAACTATATAAAAAATTACTTTTTAATTAATATAAATGCCTATGTACTATTTAGATTATTCGGACTACTATTCTCATCTTGGTTGTTATTTTCACAACGTTTCGGCCGATCTTCTTCAGGTTCATCTTTTCGAACTTCAGAATATTCATGTCGAACTTAGGAACTTAACCCGTTATTTAATCCTTGATTGAACCTTCCACATGAACCCTTGAGGCAAAGGTTAAAGGTGCTGATTAACAATCGGTTCTAAGTGACAGTCTTCTGGGGGTTGAGGGTTCAATCCTTACTAAGAATAACTTAATAATGAACACTTCTACCCGGTCATTGATGACAGAACGAGAACATCGATCCCCGTGGATTAAATACAGGGGTTAGTACAAAATTTTATATAGGTTCCCGAGTTTGACATAAAGATTCTAAGTTCGAAAAGATGCACCTGAAGAAATTACATCGGCTGAAACGTTGTCAAGATAACAAATAAGATGAAAATAGTAGTCCATATAATACAGATTATCAATCTTTATCTAAAAAATTCAGAACCATCATCATCATCAACAACCGGTTTATTTGATGAATCAAGCCACAATTAATCCTCTGATGAGGGTGGGGCTTGATTGTCTAGTCTCGATCTAAGTTTTATTCTCCATTCTTGTCTTTGGTGAAGCCTAACAGAATCCATACACATGGCTTTCCTATCATGTTTGACCACGTCCTCCCAAGACAACTTGTGTCTGCCAGTGGTGGTCTTCTCTGCTGGCACATCCAACTGTCGGACTTTAACAATCCAGCTATTGCTGTGCTCAACGTGCCTCAACCAACGCAGTCTGCTCTTCTGCATGATGTCCGCAAGGCTTTTAAAGTTGACCTGTGTGAGTAGAAACCCAAAAGGTATGCTTTGTTCAGGCCTCACCAAACAGATCCATCTGACTATTACCTTGTCATTAGGGTGCAGTTTCTTTAGTGTACCAGCAGAGACAGCCTAAGTTTCAGAGCCATACATTAGTACACTTCTGACACATGAGGAGTATACACGACCTCTCGTAGCTGTTAGCAGGTGTTTGTTTGTTATGTGAGTCTGGTTTTTGACTCTGTTAAATAGTTAGAAATATTGTATATAGGTTGTTTTATTTGAAATATATGTGTCTATATATATATATATAGGAAGCATCTTCTCTTGCCGGCAAGTATTGTTGAATAGAAGAAACAACTCATGTCTAGATATCCTTTGGTAGATCCTTTAAATAGTCCGAATTAGGATCTTAGTTTCGGAGGGGAATTGGCTGATGAATTTGCCATAATTGGCATTTGTCTCCCAAGTATATATATATATATATATATATATATATATATATATGAATATATATATATGAATATATATACATATATATCACTAGTCTTAATGTTATTTAGGTATTCGAATTTTTATTCTTAATTTTATTATGTCCGATATCCCAAGGGCTCTTCAGGCCAAATTTGGTAGAATTCTAACCAATAGTTTTGAACACATAAGTATGTATAGCTATTACTATCAGTCATAGAAGTTGTAAGAGCAGCATCCGATTTCACCTTAATAATAATAATTAATAAAATATAATCTCAAAATAAAGGGAAACTACCACCAGCAAGTACAGTGTAAACAAACAAATTGATGACACATTACACACGGAACCATAATCTGATGACAGCGAGATTATCAAGTTCCAGCTTGTATTTTGTCCGGATTAGAAGAGGTACTGGACCATCAGTTGATAGAAAAATTAGTGTTGCAATTGTATTATAATTTTTATTTTCCCATGACAACTCATATATCAAGAATGCTTCATGCAAAATTTGGCGCAATTCTATTCAGTAGTTTAAAGCCAATAAGTGTTTCTTGTTTTTTATTATTAGTAGTAGTAGTAGTGACAGTATTTTTATTCCTACTATGAATCTCAAGGATGCTTAGTGTCAAATTTAGTGCAATTTTGTCAAGTATTTTTGGTGTCTATATGTTCAACAGCCAAAACTGCTCAATTATGATAGAGATTGTTTATAGAATGATAGTGTTTCTTCATGTTAAAACTTCTATAAGTTTTACATTTCAACAAACAAAAATAAATCAAGGGGAATAAGATTTGTTCATATGTTGTATAGAATGTGTCAGAATTGCTTATATGTAGAGCTGGAATTGTTATGCTATGCATACATCAAGGAGAGCGCTCAGAGCCAGTAGCCTTGTGCTAAACTGGTGCAGGTACAAACAAAAAGTAAAACAATATGAGATTGATCTTTAAAATAGGATACAGGTGACAGTTCACAATGGAGCAAGATTAGATGTTAGGTGAGTAAAAATAAGATTAAAAATGAAAAATTTCACATAAGCTTAGTTTAAGAAAGAAAATAAGCTGATGTGTACCGGAAGTTGTATCATGGGAGGAGGTATGTGGTAAAAAAGAAATAGGGTTCTTGCCTTTAGGGAGTTATGCATCAAAGTGATCGGATGCGGTTTCTGAGGCGTTTGCTACGCTGTTGGGATTGGTCAGGAGGTTGGAGTCTATCTGGATGTACTTGCTGTAAATTAATGTCGTCCGAAAACACCTTCTTGTCTCTCTTCCCAGGGCACCCAATCCGACCCAAAACAGTCACTAGTCCGCAAACACCAACTTGAACTCAAATCTCAGTCTTCTGACAGCACCAAATCCGACCTCCACCTTCACTGGTCTCAATCCGGAATGAACCAACAAAGACAATCGCTTTCTCATTTCCTGTCCTCTTTATGGGGACTCCCATCATGCAATGCAAAATAGGTCACATGATCATTCGGTACTTCCTTTCATATAAAACCAGCCATTTGCTTTAACTCTGTTGTTCCACATGGCCTGGTCTGGTATTACGGGTAGGTCTTATGTTTTTATTTTCCACTACAGTAAATCAATCCCAAAGCAATTAATAGAGTTATTTGTTGTTCTATTTAATTACTTCTATTTCTGTTAATAGAAAGAAGGCGAAAAGATTCAAGATCTCTATGACTCCTACATCATCACTGCTGAGGATGTCACTATCCAATGAGCAAACAACTACATGTCATCGAGAGAGACGAACAGCGGTGTTTGTCAGTGTCAGCCAGTTGTTCATAATAGGGGTTAACAAGAACTACTTAGGCAATTGTACAGGTGTAAACATGCACAATGCTGCATGTTTAGTGGAGCACATAGATGCATGTTTAGTGGGTTACATAGATGCATGCTACAAACGGCAGACCTGCAATGGGACAAATATTTACCTAAGAGAAAAGAGCACCCAATAAATTAGCTGACGTCTTTGAAATAATAATGTCTTCTTGGATACGAGAGTACATGCTGAAAAGTCAGATCACTTGAAATCCTACAGGATTAATGTTCACTTCATATAATAGGCGCCTTAGTCAGTAAGTTGTTATGTTTAGTGATAAAACAGCCTATTATTCTCAAGTGTTCTTGTTGTTTAGGCCTACCCCAAATGACAGCAATATCTATATATATTCCAACGAAAAGTGCAGAGGTTAGGGTTAGTTTGATCTTTCTTGGCGCCTAAAGTGGAAGAACTGTTCATGTTCGGTTGGAAGAGATGCTTGTCTTGATTGCAAGTCTGTTGTTCGACAGAGAAACAAAGCATCATTATAACCTCTCAAAATAAAACATCGTTACTGGTTTTAAACTTGAGTTATGATTTTATTAGGAAAGAAAATAGCAGTGACCGAGACACAATGATGAGACTGAAGAAAAAGAGAGAGACTGAAGAGAGAGAGAGAGAGACAGACTGAAGAGAGAGAGAGAGACAGACAGACTGAAGAGAGAGAGAGAGAGACAGACAGACAGACGACTGAAGAGAGAGAGAGAGACAGACGACTGAAGAGAGAGAGAGAGACAGACGACTGAAGAGAGAGAGAGAGAGACAGACGACTGAAGAGAGAGACAGACGACTGAAGAGAGAGAGAGACAGACGACTGAAGAGAGAGAGAGACAGACGACTGAAGAGAGAGAGAGACAGACGACTGAAGAGAGAGAGAGACAGACGACTGAAGAGAGAGAGAGACAGACGACTGAAGAGAGAGACTGAAGAGAGAGAGAGACTGAAGAGACTGAAAAGAGAGAGAGACTAAAAAGAGAGAGAGACTGAAAAGAGAGAGAAAGACTGAAAAGAGATAGAGAGACTGAAAAGAGATAGAGAGACTGAAAAGAGATAGAGAGACTGAAAAGAGATAGAGAGACTGAAAAGAGATAGAGAGACTGAAAAGAGATAGAGAGACTGAAAAGAGATAGAGAGACTGAAAAGAGATAGAGAGACTGAAAAGAGAGAGAGAGACTGAAAAGAGAGAGAGAAACTGAGACTGAAGAGAGAGAAAGAGAGACTGAAGAGACTGCAAAGAAAGAGGACTAAAGAGAGAGACTTGCAAATCAGGAAAACCTGTCATTCGGTGGAAAAGCTTGGTATCATCATAACCTCAAAATAAAACATTGTTGCTTGTTTTAAACTTGAGTTTTGGTTTCGTTTCTAACAAAAATCCTTTTGTTATAGCATGATTAACAAGCATTGAATTCGCACGAAGACAACAAGTGGACGATCACGAACTGTGCAGTAAACGCACACAAACACAATTTCGCACAAGCCGCTTACTACGATGTTATGTTACAAGTATAAAAAGACGAGCAGATTTAAAGATCAAGTGGTAGCATAGAAGAATAAAGATTGTGGTTGTGGCAGAGAAAAAAAATTGAATTGACCTAATCTCTTCTATTTTTCTAATACTGAAAGTGATTTTTGTTTCTTACTGATATAATAACCCACATAAACTACAACTCCTAACCAACTACATGGAAACTGCAACAAAAGTAAAACAAGCCGCGCGTGCGTGGTCCCCCTCTGTATGTTACTCGATGTGGCGAGTGTAAAATGCAATAAATTTGGGCAATTTGGGGCATTTTTGACCCCCCTTTGACCCCCTGGGTGCACGAACCAGAATTCTTCTGAGGTCAAGGATGCTCATTTTATATCCAAAACAATTGTTTCTACATTTTGGCCAAGTTTCAAAAAAATTGAATGGATGGATCAAACGTTATGGGAGAATAGGGCCATTTTTTGCCATTTTGGGGGGCTTTTGACCCCCTGGGGGCGCGAACCAGATTTTTTCCAAGGTCAGCGATACTTATTTTCTATTAGGAACAATTGCTTCCATATTTTGGCCAAGTTTCAGAGAGATTGAATAGATGGATGAAAAGTTATGGGGCAAAAAATGTCATTTTTTGCCATTTCGGGGCCTTTTGACCCCCAGGGGGCTAACCAGATTTTCTTTCAAAAATCGGAGAATGTCACTTTCTAACCTGACCAAAGTTACAACTTCATGCAAAATTTCAGAGAAATTCAATGGATGGTTACGGAGAAAAATCCGGACGGACAGACGGAAATGCCTTAAAACATAGGGCCCACGATTTTATAAATCGGGGGACCAACAAAAAGATGGAAAGAACACCACATGAACCCAAGGGAACTGAAACTGCAAGAAATCTTATAAAATATGCCCCCCCCCCCAAGGCTGATACTACACAAAGTAGTCGTGAAGGGTCAAGGAGGATGGAAGGACCAAAGATAGAGAGCACTCAGTTATGCTTAGTAATCATTAATGTTAGAGAAAGACTAGGAAATAGGGTAAGAAAACAATTCAAAGTAGTCACGGTGTTGTAAGATGTTTGATTTGATTTGATACATCTATTTTAACGGCATGTCAATCTTTACTTGGTTATTTAGTGTCATAACGCCTATGTTAAACGATTTATTCCATACAGGGTTCGTATATATAAGGGAAATCAGAGGAAAATGAAATAATAAATTCCTTTAAAGAATAATCAAAGTTGTACAAAATTATACCAAGTTTACTGAATTGGTGAATACCGAGAGAAAATATCACCTCTAAATTAAGGGCTCCACTAATCAAAGAGCGGCCATCTTGAATTCAAAATGGGGGGAAATCGACCCAAAAATAGCAACTATTTTTTATAAATTTCTTCAGGAAAAAGGCTACTCAGCCTATAACTCCTGCTCCATGCCTGGTCTTATAGTTTCAGTAGACGCATGCGCAGGTCGAACAGTGTATTGCTTACTGAACCAGAACTTGTCTAGTTTGCTTTTAAAGTCAATTGTGTCTTTTGCATTTACAACTGAATTGGGAAGCTCATTCCAGTTGTTCACTACTCGAAGTCCAAACGAATGCTTCCTAGTGTTGAGTCTGCTGTGCTTCTTGGACAGTTTGAAGTTGTTTCCCCTTGTCCTGGAATTGGTATTGAGTGGTAGAAGTTGTTTTTGGTTGATGTTGACCTTGCCTGTTAATATCTTGTACACTTCTATCATATCACCTCTTTCATGTCGGTAGTGCATTGACAGTAGTCTCATCTTTTTGAGCCTCTCCTCATATGGCAGATCTTTGATTGAGGAACACAACTTTGTTGCTCTTCGCTGAACTCGTCGTTATCTCCGGCATATTGGTGGATTCTTGTGGCGTTTCCATATTCCAATATTGGCCTGACCATGGTTGTGTATAATTTCTTTATGATGATCTTGTCACGACTAACAAACATTCTTTTAATCAGTCCTAAAATATGATTCGCTTTTTTGACGGCATCAGCAACATGTTGGTGAAAAGAGAGTTTATTGTCGATGTGCAATCCGAGGTCTTTTTCCTTTTCGGATTCCTTTAGTTCTTTTATTTCTCCATTACTGTCCTTTATTGTGTATGGTGTTCTGTTGTTACCATGCCCGAAATGCATTATACTACACTTGCCTGCATTGAACAGTAATTGCCACTCCTCCAACCACTTAGATAATTTGTCCATATCACTTTGTATTGATGATGTGTCTTCTGGTGTGGTAGCCTTGTCGTACATTTTTGTATCGTCAGCAAAAATACGCACAACACTATTGATAGCATCTGGAAGGTCATTGATAAATATAACAAAGAGTACCGGCCCGAGAACGCTTCCCTGGGGAATCCCACTGGTGACATCAGCCCAGTTGGATACGTGGCCATTTACAGATACACGTTGGATGCGGTTCTGTAGGAAGCTGCCTATCCATGTCTTAGCTTTGCCTTTAATACCATAGCTCTCAATTTTGACCACCAGCGTCTTGTACGGCACTGTCGAAGGCTTTTTTTGAAGTCCAAGTAGACGACGTCTACAGGGTCCCCTCGATCCAGCACTTCGGTCCACTCATCAAGGCAAGTTATTAGTTGCATCATACAGGATCTACCTGGAACAAATCCATGTTGTTCATCACAGAATAAGTTGTTGCTGACGAAATGTGTCATTAACTTCTCCCTTATTATGCTTTCCAATACTTTGCACAGTACTGAAGTAAAACTCACTGGTCGGTAGTTGCCTGGCATATTTCTATCCCCCTTCTTGAAAATAGGTGTAATCTGACCTTGTTTCCATTGACTTGGTAATTCTCCTGATTCCACAGACCTACTAAAGATTGTCAAGAGGGGTTTAATGATGTGGGAGGCAATCTCCTTAATGACTCTTGGGTGCAGTCCATCTGGTCCGGATGACTTACTGACTTTAAGCTTACTCAATTGTTTCTCAATATCTTTCTCTATCACGTCTGTGGTAGATAGCTCGACATTGCATTTGTCTGTAATTGTGGGCATGTTTTCCAGATTTTCTTGTGTGAAGACACTGCAGAAGAAGTCATTCAGGACGTCAGCCTTAGATTCGTCGTCAGAGTGCATGTTACCATTGCAATCTTTTAAATCGCTAACCCCACTCTTTACTGTGGTCTTTGATTTTGTGTATTTCCAGAATGCCTTTGGATTTGTCTTCACCTCATAGGCCAGTGATTCCTCGAAAGACATCCTGAGATCTCTGGTGTAGTTTCGCAGTTTATTTCTGGTCTTACAATATTGCTCATAATCATGCAGATCCTGTGATTCTGTGTACTTTTGCCAACTTTTTGTTTTGCTTTTGCTTGTTTCATGGCTGCTCTGTCAATATATATTTGGCGTTTCTTGTTTTTTTCCTTCACCCGATGTGTGAACTAGGATGTGTTTTTCCATCGCATCACTGATGTTAGTAAAAACATTCCACAATTTTTGCGTGTATTTGTTCTCCAACTCCTGTTTCCAATTTACATTTGCAATAGAACTGCGCATTCCATCATAGTCACCTTTATCATACTTGTACTTCTTTGTAGTGCTTGTGGTAAATTCTTGGTGGCAAATATAGTCAAATATCAGAGTACAGTGGTCACTATTTCCTATCAGTGGAAGGTACTTGGTCTCTTTTACCACATCATCTTCGTTTGTTAATACCAAGTCAAGAATTGATGGTCTTTTAGTGCTACGGTATCTGGTGGGTTGGTCAATGTGCTGAATAAGGAAACTGTCCTTCAAACACTCCAAGAACTGGTCACATTCTGATCCCTCCCTGTCTGTCGCAACACTTGTGTCCCAGTTTACTTGGGGGTAGTTGAAATCACCAACTATGATAAGATTCTGAAAGTTCTTATCTGAGACTGCCTTCAATAATACTTCTAACTTTCTATTGCTTGTGCCGGCACTTGATGGGCTTCTGTATATGCACCCAAACACTACAACCTTATTTCTTCCTGCTTTGATGTTTACCCAAACTGACTCTCGGAAGCTGTGCAAATTCTCAGTCTCAAGATTAAAAACCTCCATCATATATAGCTTGGAAACATACACACAAATCCCCCGTCCTTCCTGGTCCAAATTGTTTACAGGTGGATGATATCCATCTATAATCAGTTCCGTTGCATGTAATTTAGATTTACAATTTTTGGGCTTTATTTCAGTGAGTGCTATTATGTCTGGTTTTAAATTGTCTACACTATTCAAGATCAGTCATTTTGGTTGTAATCACATCAATATTTGTTGATAGGATCTTTAGCCCGTTCTTAGGCAATCAATTTACATAGGGGAAATTTTTCTGTTTATTGTTTTTTGGCTTGGATGATGGCCCCACCCTTGTATTGCAGTGCCCTTTCTCTGGCATAGACAATTTTCCCTCTGTTGATAAAAATATCCTTCTCACCTTTGTTTCTCCTTTCGTTTTGTTTCCTCAGGTGGTACTGCTCTTTTCTCTGCATTTTTGTGAGATCTAGTCCGGCAAATACTTCGCAGAAGACTTCATTTTTTTTTCAGTGATCTAGAGTTCTTGAGTATTTGTTTCTTGACGTGTGTGTTTTCCAAAGTCACCTTGGTGATTCTCACCTTGTCCTCCACTTTCTTTCCAATCCTGGAGCACTTTTCAATTACATCCTTTTCTTTTACTCCTAGGGCATCAAACACATTTGTCACTTTTGCTATGTCTTCTTCCCTCCTTGCCTCGATCTCTGTTTCCTTCGACTCTGGCAAATTGTGGATGATAATGTTCTTAATGCAGACTTCTCTTTCCCTCTGTTCCTCTATCGCCTCACTTACTGTGTCTGTATGTTTGTCAATAATTTTTGCATTACAGCCCTTTCCTAATAATTCCACTCTTTCCTGTAAGTTCTTCACAACACTCCTATAAATTTCTTGACATGAATGTTTATATTGGATTTAACTGAGCTCTTAGACGACAGAAAAAACAGAGAATTAACTTAATTTTATTCAAAATGAATTTAGGACCGAGTAGGGAGTAGAAAAATATTTAATTAAATAATACAAGGCAAATGTTTACCCTCGCAAAGTAAAAATGTAAGGATAAAAATAAAATATTTTTAGGACTAAATTAATTTCCGAAGATTGCATCAGATAAATCTACATATTAATAAGCTTTTTGGAAGATTGCTTCCAATAAATTTTTGGAAAACTGCTTCCAATAAATCTATATATATTAATGAGATTTTTGGAAGATTGCTTCAGATATATCCATATATTACTGAGATTTTGGGAAGATTGCTTTCGATAAATCTATATATTACTGAGATTTTGGGAAGATTGCTTCTGATAAATCTATATATTAATAAGCTTTGTGAAAAATTGCTTCCAATAAATCTATATATGTTAATGAGATTTCTGGAAGATTGCTTCAGATATATCCGTATATTACTGAGATTTTGGGAAGATTACTTCTGATAAATCTATATATAATTGAGATTTTTGGCAGATTGCTTCACATACATCCATATGTTAATGAGATTTTTAGAAGATTGCTTCGGATAAATTTATATATTAATGAGCTTTTGGAAAATTGCTTCCGATAAATCTGTAAATGAGAGCGAAGGAGAGGGAGGTGTAAATATACTGGATTGGTTTGATTGTTCTATGGCACATCAACACTTTTTGCATTATTTAATGCTGAATCAAGGCGATCCATAATACAGGTCTGACAAGGGGTCTACAGCTGGGGCGGACATGTGAAGACTAAAATTACTACTAAATAATAATTACCGAAAAAAGTTTTAGTAAGAGATTTCTTAGTAATGTCCAATAATTAGTAACTATACATATTATTCCATGATAAATGCCAGTATACTGAAATCATATGCCCTTAATAGGGTTAAGATGAAAATTCATATACACTAAATGTACAAAAGCAAGGAAATTCCAAAGTTTTTACACTTTTATTGTCATTAAGGGTATGCGAGCACAACAGGGCTATGTATTTTACTTGTAGGAATTTTTCTTCAGCGCACCTCACACACTTCATCCACTCATGCATAAATATTTATACTGTAGGGATGTGATAATGAAATGGTTTGGTTGATATGTAGTCATACCCTTAATGACAATAAAAGTGTAAAAATTTGGGAATTTCCTTGCTTTTGTACATTTAGTGTATATGAATTTTCATCTTAACCCTATTAAGGGCATATGATTTCAGTATACTGGCATTTTTCATGGAATGTCACTACTTTTGTAAAGGCTATGCCTCAAGACAATGGTAATTTTTAAGGGTTTTTTGGAATTTTCTGGAAAACTAAGGTATATGGAAACTGAAATTAAAATGCCATCAACTAGACCCTAGAACCTCTATCTCTGCCAAAAATCAGCTGAATCCATCAAATAGTTGATGAGATACAGGGTGGCACACACGTACGTATGTACACACGGATAACACAAAATCACTCCTGACCTTTCTGGAGCTCTGGGTTGCCTTGACTAATGATGCTGAAATTCTACACACTTATAGAACCTATTAAATGAAAATTTTGTGCAAAGTTTTAACTAATTTGGTTTATTGGTTTTTGAGTTATGACTGATCAAAGAAATGAGATTTCTAGCATAGGTCGTTTTTGAAGTCTATTAAGGGATAGAACACTATCGCGCCTCCTTTGATTAGGAAGCAGCTTACAATTATTGATTTATTTCCATGAAATCAAATGTAAAAAGTACAAAAATATAAACGAACCAAATTCACAAAAATATCACTTTATTCACAATGAATTAGACACATTTTTGATAGTTAAAAAATCATTAGTCAATTTGTTTATATTGACTACTTGATTACAGAAAATATAATTACATAATACAATCAGAAAGCAAATTCAACATTTTACAAAATCAAATACTTTATGAACAAAATAATGTTTGAGCGTATCAATTACTCAAGTAAAATAATTCTTGAATTCTCATAAGTGATACTCATCCATATATAATTTTTGTAAAACAAAATATAGAGATATTATTTCACACCTATGAGTTGTTTCAATACTGCAGTAAACATAAGCTCATTAATTAATAGGTTATATCAATTAGAGCATTCATATATTAATAATGTTAATGAGATACAATTCAATATATTCAGAATCTCAATTATAATTTCAAATATTAAAAACAAGTTATAGAAATAAATATTGATTTGAATATTTCAAATACTAATTAATGTTTTGAACATACCGAATTGTTCCCTATACACACACATACTCTCTATATATAGATATTATATTATTTCTTTCTTTATCCCCAACCTTTCCTGTTATTTCTTCTTCAATTTTCCCGTGAAATGGAACAGGCAATATTTATTTATTATACATTACCGAATTTTATCCTCTGACGAGAAGAGTTTAATCTTTGAAAAACCATGGTTTAAGGATTAGTGTAACTCCTTGCATCTGAATTCTCGATGTAATAAAATTTGTATTAATTTTATGTAATTTTATGCAATTTTTTATCTCCATCTTTCCTTCTTTAAAATAAGATATTATATATATATATATATATATATAATTTATTTAGATACTGTATATTACATAATTCAGCAATGTACCGCGGATTCATCCAAAAGGGCAGATTTAGACATCTTTAGTAAATATACAGTATCTAAATAAATTATATTAGCTCTCTTATATGATCGAGCACTTTATTTGATTTCTTTTCATATACAACTTGACACACTATATATATATATATTAGTAATAAGTAGTCATACTACACATCTAGACAAGATACATGGTACAATGGTTAAAGGCGTTTA
Organism: Sepiola atlantica; assembly: GCA_963556195.1. Taxonomy (NCBI): domain Eukaryota; kingdom Metazoa; phylum Mollusca; class Cephalopoda; order Sepiida; family Sepiolidae; genus Sepiola; species Sepiola atlantica. Next base: position 26,375,562 of record OY744525.1, read on the forward strand.
TTAACTATCAGTTCTAAGTGACAGTCTTCTAGAGTTTGATGGTTCAATCCTTACTAGATGCAATAATAATTAAGAATAAAAAACTAACACTTCTACCTGGTCAAGGCTTACAGAACGAGATAAATCTACCCCTGTCGATTAAATAAAGGATTCAGTTTGAAAAGATGTACCTGAAGGCCGAAGGTTACGTCGGCTGAAACGTTATGAAAATAACTAGCAAAATAAGATCAGAAGTCAGAAAAATCCAAACTTTAGCAAGTCGAACATTTATTACACATATGTTCTGAAATTGTGAGCGGTTGTCTTCATAAATGATAATTTCGGTTTGGTATTTATAAACCACTTGAAAGTTGGATATTTTTGTGGCTATCTGTGTTGTGTTCACACATCGTTTTGGTTTCTTATAAAGTCAACCAGTTGGTGGTTCAAGAAGGAGTTATTTATGATTCAGTATTGTCTGTTCAGTGCCAAGACTATTGAATGCCAAGGTTTTAGTGCCAGCATATTGTTTCAAAACTAACAAAAGCACTCGCCAAGAGGCAAAACGTGCTCCACCCGTCTTTGAATTGCCTGTAAATAAACCATGCAGTGAAATGGTGTGTTGACCAGCACCAGACAAGTCTAGAGAGGCCTGCGCTGCATTTCAGGCCAGGGCTCTTCCAAAAGATAACTTTAGACTTAAACAATTTAACAAGAATGAATATTCTAAAGACGTGTTAATTAAATCTGTTATTTTAGATTTAAGTGTGATAGACCAACGAAAATACTATTTCAAATGTAAGTATGACAGACCAATGAAAATGCTATTTAAAATGTAAGTAGGACAGACCAACGAAAATACTATTTCAAAAGTAAGTGTGACAGACCAATGAAAATGCTATTTAAAATGTAAGTAGGACAGACCAACGAATATGCTATTTAAAATGTAAGTATGACAGACCAACGAATATGCTGTTTAAAATGTAAGTATGACAGATCAACGAATATGCTGTTTAAAATGTAAGTATGACAGACCAACGAATATGCTGTTTAAAATGTAAGTATGACAGATCAACGAATATGCTGTTTAAAATGTAAGAATGACAGACCAACGAATATGCTATTTAAAATGTAAGTATGACAGACCAACAAATATGCTATTTAAAATGTAAGTATGACAGACCAACGAATATGCTGTTTAAAATGTAAGTATGACAGATCAACGAATATGCTGTTTAAAATGTAAGTATGACAGACCAACGAATATGCTGTTTAAAATGTAAGTATGACAGACCAACGAATATGCTATTTAAAATGTAAGTATGACAGACCAACGAATATGCTATTTAAAATGTAAGTATGACAGACCAACGAATATGCTATTTAAAATGTAAGTATGACAGACCAACGAATATGCTATTTAAAATGTAAACATGACAGACCAACGAATATGCTATTTAAAATGTAAGTATGACAGACCAACGAATATGCTATTTAAAATGTAAACATGACAGACCAACGAATATGCTATTTAAAATGTAAGTATGACAGACCAACGAATATGCTATTTAAAATGTAAGTATGACAGACCAACGAATATGCTGTTTAAAATGTAAGTATGACAGACCAACGAATATGCTATTTAAAATGTAAGTATGACAGACCAACGAATATGCTATTTAAAATGTAAACATGACAGACCAACGAATATGCTATTTAAAATGTAAGTATGACAGACCAACGAATATGCTATTTAAAATGTAAGTATGACAGACCAACGAATATGCTATTTAAAATGTAAGTATGACAGACCAACGAATATGCTATTAAAAATGTAAGTATGACAGACCAACGAATATGCTATTTAAAATGTAAGTATGACAGACCAACGAATATGCTATTTAAAATGTAAACATGACAGACCAACGAATATGCTATTTAAAATGTAAGTATGACAGACCAACGAATATGCTATTTAAAATGTAAACATGACAGACCAACGAATATGCTATTTAAAATGTAAGTATGACAGACCAACGAATATGCTATTTAAAATGTAAACATGACAGACCAACGAATATGCTATTTAAAATGTAAGTATGACAGACCAACGAATATGCTATTTAAAATGTAAGTATAACAGACCAACGATTATGCTGTTTAAAATGTAAGTATGACAGACCAACGAATAAGCTATTTAAAATGTAAGTATGACAGACCAACGAATATGCTATTTAAAATGTAAGTATGACAGACCAACGAATATGCTATTTAAAATGTAAACATGACAGACCAACGAATATGCTATTTAAAATGTAAGTATGACAGACCAACGAATATGCTGTTTAAAATGTAAGTATGACAGAACAACGAATATGCTATTTCAAACTTAAAGATACAAATCGACTTTGTTTACTACTACTTCTATAAGTGTCAGGATCAAACTGATTTCCAATGACAAACATTAGCTTTAGAAAGCTACTAGTAGGGCTACCCGGCGTTGCCCGGGGGTTGGATAACAAAAAATAGAAGAGTTAAAAAAAGTGTGTAACATTTTTCTTTCAAAACCCCTCTCTCTCTCTCTCTCTCCCTCTCTCCCCCTCTCTCTCAACTGGTTTAATATAATAGAAACAAAGAAAAAGAAAGAAAACAATAAAGAAAAGGAAATTTGACCGTTTGATTGAAGTGTGTTTTTTTTTACAATTACCATGAGGAATATTCAGATGCAGGTGCATGAAAATAAGGTTGAAATCAGAATTTTTGCAGGTAAGGTAAAATTAAAAGTGGAAATTTTCATTAGAAGTCGAGTTAAAGCTACATACATAAGAAGTTACATCACAGACAGAAAGTCGCTAGTGAGACGTGGCGAATAAGCTGATCAAATCTTCCCTTTTCTTTCTGGACCACAAGAGAGAGTGTTCAGTGCTCCCATTCCCCTATGGAGGATGGGTGCAAGATGATGTATACTGTAGACTTGAGAACAACAGAATCCTAAAAGCTTTTTTTATTTTGTGATGTTCTTTATTAATAACGTTCACGCCCACGATCATTAAAAAGAAAATGATAAAAACGAGATCAATGAGGGAATTATAAGCACAGAACATTTAATGTCCAGGAAAAGAGACCCCCAAAAATGAAAATATATGAAATATAGAAAAGGGAAAAGATTTAAGAATTAATATTATATGAAAAAGGAAAGGAAGAAAATAAATTGATTATAAACAAGAAAAGAGAAATACAACAGAAGCATTGCCAGTTCATTTTTATTTTATTACTTTATTTAAGCTATACTAAACTGTGTGTACGATTATGCCCTCTGGTGGAGGTACTTCCAGAATCATAGATATCATGTGAACCAAGACTGTAATACCCACTTCCATCATCACTTCAACCTCTTCTGTAGCAAGACTAGATGTTGAGTGTGTAAAAATAAGGTTAAATGAAAAATTTAACTTTAGGTTAGTTTAAACAAGAATATGGAATTTTCCATTAGAAATCAAGTTAGAGTTAGAACTACTGTGTTATAGATAAGAAGTCTGAAATGATCTCTGTCTTTGGCCATCCCTCTGGGAAACAGGCGATAGGAATATGTAATTTTGCAGTGTTGTAAAAGAATAAAATATCGAAGGTTATATCGCGATTGAGCAAGAATATTGTTGGCTTTTTTTTTAAGTTGTAACTACCAGGGAAGAGAGGAAGATGGTTGCTGTCATCACATCAATTTTTCTGTCCTGCTTTGATGAGTAATTTACTCTGAACATGTTGAGTCGGCTTCCTCATTCAAAAAGGAAATTTCTAGAAAATATTAAATTTACACATTTGTGCAGAGAAGTGTCACTGTCCTCCCACATACAGCGTATTCTCAAATGGTCACCCATCTGGTCCTGACCAGACTCAACGTTGCTTAACTTTGGTGATCTAATGGGAACTGGTGTGTCAATGTGATTATACGGTAGATCATATTGACTGCAACAAGAAAAAAAGAGAAAAACACAGAGTAGTCACGATCCAATGAGCCAACTACTTATGTGTCAGAGAGACTAACAGCCGTTTCTGTCCACAACAACGCCGGCCAATTATTTACAATGGGATGTAAGAACTGGCCAAACAATATTATACTTCTACTTAAACTCATCACAGCATCAGCAATTTCAGGGCGGCGGAGTTATCTGGTCTACATTCAAATAAGAGGCACTTGCATTTCTGTCACTACCTTTTTTTTTAACGAGTCAAAATTTACCAAGGCAAAAACCACTCGAGGATAAAGGTTTAAGGAGATGGATAGATTGATACTTGAATGATGATGAATACTATAGGATGATTGAAAATCTCTACATATGATAGCTACCTCACTCCTACCGCCGGAAGATGTGGCACACGGCTGGAAGGTGGGTATAGTAGGCCAGCGCACAAGAAGTAGTGCACTCTATTCCCGCAAAACATGCCTGAGCAGCCCCGTCGGCATTCCCCGATAGGTGAGACTCAGGCAGTTAGCTATGAACTAACTACTTCTCAAAGAGAGAAGGTAAAGCCTGGGATAGTGGACCTCCTAGGACTACCCAGAACAAATATTTCAGCCCAACAGAGCAAAGCCAGTTAATGCTACAGTGGCCTATTCTCTGTCAGAGTGGTTCTCAAGGATGTATCCTCGACTTGTATAATGCGTTTGAATATGAATTCAGATGCAAATGTAGAAGTCATAAACATAGACCTATTTTCTCCCTCCGAAAAATGTCCCTGTTAAGTGATCGGGTAACACACTGACTAATCAGCCTGCAGGACACACTGATTCCTTCTGTCTGCTGAAGAACTACTTCAGCCCTTTTTGGAATCATGGTCGGTCAGCAAAGAGACTCCAGCAAGCAACGAGGAAACACTTCCACTTCCTCTCCCCGTCTGTCCCTGTCCACTGGACACTCCAGCAACTACTATCTTCGCCTGAAGATAACTGCTCAGACTTTCGACAGCCCAAAGAACTTCCTATTTTTCTCTTCCTCACTCGGACACTGTCCAACTTTCTCCCACCTATACCAAACGGTATAGGTAACTTTATTGAATAAACCCTTTTCGTTATTGTTGGAAGCCAAGGTTTTGTTGTTTCCTTTCATAGCTTAAGCATAAGATAGGGACAATGTGACCCCATATACATACTCCACATACGACCCACTCAAAAAAACAGCCGACCTAGACAACAGCAATTCTTTCTCTTTTGTCAGAAACATTGCTCATTAAATGTGAGGACTAAAGGACAAAATAAGGGGAAGCAAGAGTCACGAGGTTACCAAAAGTAAATCGTAGGTTCACTCTCAAAATATGGATGATGGTTATTCAATTCACTTACGTTAATTTGAATATCACAGTCATGTATGAATAACATATCATTGTCATTGTCATCTAATCTCGACCCTCCATAGGGACGGAGATCTTTTATCAAGTGAAGTATCTCATCAAGCACAACTGCTTGTGGGTTAACAATTCTGATGACTTGACCCTTCCTTTATATGCATTTGTTTCGTGACATTTTTATCTAATCAGGCTCATATAACGCATGTCCTTCTTAATCTCTGAGCGCATAGTATCATTACCTTTGACCTGGCAATTATATATACATATATATTCTCCATTAACAGGTGAAGTTTCGGTCAGAGTTTAATCTTTTGAAGTTACCTTGTACCAGTAAACAACCTGTTTCTTGGCAGCTAGCTGCTTTATACTTCGGTGACATCATTGTACCACACAGCTAACCCTAAATCTAAACCTAACGCTAAACCCTTCTTCCAGTACAAATGTGTATCAAAGGTGAATACGAATCCCCATTTTTCTAAAAAAAAATCTTTGAAGACCTCAGTGCAGAATACAATGTCTTTACCTGTGATGATTCTACCCCACTTCTAAAATAAAGACTTTAGTTTTCTCCTCACACTTGAATACTGGTGAACCAATGGTGGCCAGGAAAGTACAAAGAGGATCTTAAGTTTCTGACAAAGGGGGAACAATTTCTGTTTTCTGGGTCAAAATCTATCCATCTAACACTTATTGTTGACTAGTTTTTGACCTTAAAGTAGTATTTTCTTTCTTTTTAGCTGCTTACACCAAGTGGCTTCATGCCTTGTCTGGAGCGACTTCCATGAAAAAAAAAATTTAATCGAAAAAAAAAAAGTCAGGTAGTGTTGATTGTTAAAGTGTATGATGTCTATACGTAAACTGTACAAGACATCATTCATTTCCAATTCATCCTTTTACTAATGTACTGTTTCTGGATCAATGGATTCGCATTCCTCAGTGGTTTCTACCACTGACTCCACTGCTTCTGAAGATGGATTGATTTCCCTAATAACGTTGGCGGATCCTTTAATTGAAGGGGGACAACAGTGCCAATGAATGTTCATTATTTTCTTATTAAGTGTGCTAGTATTTCTTTCCTCGTCCCATCAAATAATTTCTGAGGCATTCTAGGGAGTTGATCAGTTCCGTTATCAAAATGGTAAATTTTATGCACGCCATAATGCTTAATTATTGAAGCGGTAACAATCACTTCCACAGAATTTACTTTGACGAACTTACTGCCCTCCTTATTTTTATATTTCATCACAGGTTCTTTATACACACATGCATATATAAAGAGTTTGGAAAATCGATGGCATAATTCCCGGATTATGTTCTATATTTGTACATAGGTCTGAAAACGTTTAGTTTTCAAGTTATAGATCATTAATTATTGAAGTGGTAACAGTTACTTCCACGGAATATGCTTTGCTGAACTTATTCAACGTATACACCCTCAACCAACTCGACAAGCAACAAAATCCAACCCTTCACTGTTGAGGTCCCCAGATGCCGGAAAACGTTTTACTCTAATAACTTCTTTCCATTGACCTCTTGTCTTTAGAATTCCTTCCCCATTTCTCCGACTGTACCAACATGCAAAAATTTAAATGTAATGTGAACAAACATCTTGCTGCATAGCTCCCCACTTACGATGCCCCCTATAAATCTGGCCCCAAATCACAGTAGCTCTTTACGTCTCAGTGACAACAGGCCTCATTTGGGGGGGGGGGGGGTGAATAAAAGTTTTTAAAAAATAATTCATATTATTTTTTTACGTAAGCTTTCTGAGAGTTCAAAAATATATGATATCATTTTTTTACGTAAGCTTTCTGAGAGTTCAAAAATATATGATATCATTTTTTTACGTAAGCTTTCTGAGAGTTCAAAAATATATGATATCATTTTTTTACATGATGGGTACATCGCTAATAACGAGAATAAATAATGTTCTTTTCTAACATGAGAAATATAGATTTTTATAAACACTAACTGTCCTTACCCGGCGTTGCCCAGGAGTCTTAACTTTCATTAATAAATTACTTGAGTGAAATAGGATTTCTTCACATGCAAAAAAAAAACGAAAAACGTTATTTTGGTGATGAATGAATGTAAAAAAAGAGTTTGTGTCCTCTTTAAAAAATAAAAAAAAATGACAAGTCGACGATTTATTTGTTGCCATCCCACTCCGAAGTAAAAAGTCGACCGTGATTTAAAAATAAGAATTAATGTAAAAAAGATTTTGTGTCCTTATATGAGGAGAGGTAAGATATTGCTTAATGGCACATCAACTCTAAGGGTAATTTCATGCCATTAATGTGGAAGGAAATATCCTTCATTTGAGTCTAAAGGCAGTGAGTCATTTATAGGCATTAGTTGAGAGCTTTGGTATGTTTGAATTGTTTGAGGTTAGATGCATCTTGTTACCCGTTTTAGGGCCTAAATTTCAATTTTGATTGCTTTGTCTGTTTTTTGTACTGAATTTATAGATGAGTTCTAAAAAATTTATTTTCTTTAGAAAATGCAATATTTTGTAAGGTGTTACTTTCCTTTATTTGTTCAAGTATTCATTCATAGTGTTTAGTTTAGCTGTTTTGTTCTGAAGCATATCAACCCTTTTCGGGTTGTTTAATGCCAAATCCAGTCATTTTGGCATTAGTTGTTTTGTTCTACGGCATATCAATCCTTTTCAGGTTGTTTAATGCCGAATCCGGTTATTTTGGCAAAAGTTCTCATGCTTCAAGTTCTTTACATGTTCAAGTATTCATTCATGATGTTTGGTTTGGTTGTTTTACGGCACATCAACCCTTTTCGGCCTATTCAATTCTTAATCCGGTCACCCTGGTAAAAGTCTCCATGCTTCAAGTTCACAATATGTTCAAGTATTCATTCATGGTGTTTGGTTTGGTTGTTTTGTTTTATGGCATATCAACCCTTTTCAGGTTATTTAATGCTGAATCCGGTCATTTTGGTGAAAGTTTTTATGCTTCAAGTTCTTTATATGTTTAAGTATTTATTCATGGTGGTTTAATGGGAGGAAAGGTAGGAGGGGGATAGGGGGATAAGGGAAGAGGAGGGGGATTAGGGAAGGGGAGGGAGGGAAATTGTTGTTTTTTGTTTTGGACATAATTGAGTTTTGCAAAGAAAAAAAACAATAAAACATCAATATTTGGTGCATTTTGAGTCAGGAAGTCAATAACTTCAGACAGTCTGATTTGGTAGCGCCAGTAGGTTCTATTTGACCCATAGATGGGGCTCTTACATGTACTACCACTCTGGGCTAGGGTGGACCTGGGAGCAATGGCAACTAAGGGGCAGCTCCAAATTCCCCACAGCTCCCAAGTGGGTGCCTCACCACTGGATGTCTTTTAAGGTCATACCCAGGACCTCCTTCGATGAGAACCAAACTCAGATCCACATCTAAAATAAGCTGGTGTCTTATAATTTTACCCACCAAACCAGTGTTATTATACTCAGATTATAAAACATGTTATGGAAACATTGTGTAAGTGGGTCTAATAATGTTCTATTGAATCGTTATAAAAAAGGGAGCAGAAGGGGCAGTATTAGCGATGAAATTCAGAAAATTGACCATAATTAGATTTTTTTCACAGTGTCATTGCTGGCAGAAAGAGGACTTGAAGCTATGATCAAGGTCCTCCCACTCACTCTATGATATTAAGAATCAAAATAAAATCTTGATCTGATTAAATAAGAAATTCGATGAAATCGATTAGAAATTAAATTTTTGTTTTTAAGAACACAGACCAATATTTTCTAAAACTAACTGACTAAACAGTTTTAAATATATACCTTTTGTTAAAGCTATTATGGTCAAAGAAATAAGGGAAAATTGTCTTTATTTTATATATAAAATAACATGATATATGAGAAATGTTATATACTGGAAAAAAATTCCCCATGAGGTGAAAACTTGGCAGCAAAAGGTTATAATAACTTTTCCAGTTAAGATTCTGTTTATAGCTTTTTAGGAAAATTGCTTCATATAGGTAAAAGGACGCCCGCCCCCTAAAAAAAACAATATCTCATCACTTTTTTTTCCGAAGGCGACATAATGCGTGTAAAAATCATTGATCTATTTCGTTTTGTCAAAGAATCAATAATCTCAGCCGAGTTTCAATTTCCAGTGAATTTTCTGAGTAAAATAAAACCGAATTTTGTAAGTGATGGGAAAACAAGATTTTCATATTTTCCAAAAGTGTAACAACCAAACTTTTTTTTTAATAAATAAAGAAAATACAATTATGAAATAAATATTGTTGTATATTTTTTTTTACTTCAGTTTTTATTAGGGAGGGGTTCTTATTCTTGTTATTAATATAAAAAGCTTAAAAAGAAAATTTGCTTATGTTTAAACAGGGATTTAGATGTTCACAGAACAAAGTTAACCAGAAGATAACATGTAGATTTATTTTTATATTTCATCACATGTTCTTTAGGATAATAGGTCAAATAAGCCTGGGCCTGGTGTTGTCACATACATAATTAGGGAGTTTGGAAAATCAGGATTTTCTTACAGAGGTATTGGTCATTGAAATAAATACTGATAAACATTATTTATTGTAAACATTTAATATGTAAAAATAACTTTTTTCTTACTTTTCTTCCCCCCCCCCTCTCGTTTTCCCCATTGTAACATCCTTGTCACATGTGCTGCATATTTCTTTCTTTCTTTTTCAAATAGTTAAACACGTACCCAAAGCATCCCAATATAAATATATATATATATATATATTTATATGTATATGTGTGTGCAATGCTCCGACTCCGTTGAGTACTATAGAATATTTAGATATTTATGCTCGTCGCTTTAAGTGTAACTATCACTTAATTTCTCTGTTATTATGTGACAATCTCTCGTGGCCTAATGGGACTAGGTGAACGCTTACAAATTCAAGGTGTCTCTGTGAACCAGGTTCGCGCCCTATGACCATCTGAGATTGTTATTTCCCTGCGCTGATGAGAGATGTAAACTCGAAAGGACGTCATACGTAATATATATATATATATATACACTTCCCTATCCTTCATGTAATCCCGTCACACAAGTCAAAAACGTGCCAGACGAAACCATTTCAAGTAGTGAGGGAAAGCAAGAAAGCAAATAGCAAGTTAGACACCCCCCCCCCAACTGCCTGAAAAAAATCCTTCACTCTAAATAAAAAGTCAACAGTCGGCGTTTCTTTTTTTAGGTCATCAGAAATGATAACAGTAATTTATATATGAAAAATTAAATTACTGACGGAATTCTATGATTTTATATGAATATTAGTGCAAACACTGGCAAAGCATATTTTCTTCTGTCATTTTCGACGGAGGGTTTACACTCGTACACTTATCTTTGGAAAGAATGGTGCATCTTCTTGCACAATCCATCTTAAACAAATGAATGTTCTTAGATTGTCAGATAATTTTGCCTTTATATTCATGATCGAGGAACCACCATGCTGTACAAGATATAAATAATTACTAGGAAAATTTCTTATGTGAAATAGACTTTATTCATTTCGATAAAATGGATACCTTCTTCAGATATGTGGAAGCCTAAAAAAATGATGGTATTAACTGAGAGAAAACATTAATCTTTTCTCTAAGTTACCACCACCATTTTCTAGGCTTCCACATATCTGAAGAACGTATAGATTTTATTGAAATGGATAAAGCCTATTCCGCATAAGAAGTTTTCCTAGTATTTATTTATATCATGCTCTTCGATATTTTTACGCATACATATGTGCACACAAAAATATCAAATATATAAACTGTCAGACTTTCAATGTTAGACCTATATAGGAATGCATCTGACAAATCGCTACATGATTCTGACTAACCTCTTTCTTTTTTTTTTATTCCACTATTATTATTAGCACAGATATAATTTTGTTTGCTTCAGTTCTTTCTGCTAATACTGAGGCTGGCTAGGAACATTGATGCAATGGCGACATTATCTCTTAATCACCTAAACAGCTTACGCTTTTAATAATAAAACCTATTTCGCCATTTTGCTATATTCTTCAACTTTCAGATAAATAATTACATGTATTTACATTATAACTATTGTACTATATATATTTCCTGAAATTAGTTTTGTTTAATACAAAAATAACCTTACATAAAATTGTTTTATCAGATTTTCAAAATTGAACAAAAAAACGTGTGCATGTATAACTCTTTAAACTGGGCATACGCACTTAATAAAATAAACAGGGTTTAAGGGAGAAAACTATGAATTCGTTTACACTTGCATACAAATACATAACATTTTTAAGAGAGAGAGAGATGCATGAATAAACTTTGGACGGTTTTCGATTTAATTTTCCAGTTGATAAAAAAATGAAGGCACACAAACAATATAATCGGTTGATATTTTTAAACAATTTGAAATATTTCGACTTGCTGTGGTAACCACTTGGCTTTACTCACTGAACTAAGAGACAAAGATCGTGAGTTCGATCCTTTTGTCTTAAATTTGAAATTACTTATTTCAAATTTCAAAATTAAGCGATTTTTTATTACTTTTTCTTTCTTATATTCTACATAGTTTGTGAAAAGTAGGACCTCAGCCGACGCCTACTAAACCGGCACTGAAAATTCGGTTCTAAGCCTCTTATTTATAATAAAATTATGAGTTACAAATAACAAATTCAAAGGTAATTATGCGATTTCATTTTATATATATATATATATATATATATATATATATATATATATATACTAGAAAAATATAATCTATTCAGTTACCAATTGAAACAAAAATATATACATATATTATTTCACAATATATATATAATATAATACATAAAGAAAATTTAGTCGGATTTTTCTAAATAGCATTGCATCTGACAAATCGATATTTGATTCTGACTAGCCAGTATTTTATGTAAATTTTCTGTCTACATTCTTTACATAAAATATTCCAATCAATTTCATCGATTGCATATTCTATCCGACCCGATAATTCTTTTAGTAGCATACTCTTATCCTTGAGTGGCCTGTGGGGCTTGATAAGCGGTGACTCGTTAGTACATAAAAATACACTGCACGAGATTCACAATTTATTTTCATTTTATAATAAAACACAGATGTAGCCAAAAATGTATAAATCAAAATATATACTTAAATACAGCTCTACTTGTTATTGAGCAATATCTTATAAACACTGTAGCTTCGTGGGATTATCACTGTTGTGACCCTGTTTAGGGGTCGAAATGAAGACACGGAACATGGGGTTAGGTGAACAATATATATTGGAGAAAAGATATGTACAGAGAACAAGAGAAGTGGTATATCAGTCCTGACTGCCAGTGTAGACTGGAGTTGATTCTAAATACGAGAAGCCTAAATGCATCCAGTCTTTTATTAGGAATAGACGAGTCCAACTGTTCGTCATATAGGTATGGCACCATAACAATAACCTATGAACTAACAACCCTACAAACACATATATAGATATATATTAAGGAAATAGCGATTTATATTTATTTTCTAAGATAATAAGTCTATAGTATTTCAGCTGCTTGGCCGTAATAAAATAAGAAAAAAATATTTTGAAATTCTAAATTTTGTCATTTCTCGTTTTTTTTTTTTTTTCATTCCTTATATTTATTCTTTTTAAATTTATCTCTTTCACGTTTTCTTTGTTTTTGTTTTCTCGCTTCCATCAATTTTTTTCTTTATTCATCTTTATTTAGTTAACCTTCCTTACTCCTCTTCAACCCTAAGACCATTTGTATGTTCATATCTTTACAAATATCTTCATGTTAAAACATATACAAAGTTCATAGTTGATGAATGAACCATAAGCTGTCAGATTCCTTCAATAACCTTTATTTATTTCTATAAGTAAATATTTTCACGAATATATAATATTTCCTGAAAAAGTGTTTGGCGTGGTTTTGTTTTGTTTTAATTTTGTATGCATTGTTCAATCGCATAACATTATGACATTCCTTCATGATTTTTCTAGTGGTTTTATCTGGTATCTCGACTTTCCACGTGTAAACCTACATTTTGGAGGATGCAGAAGTGTTAGGCAACCAACAACAATATGGCAACATCCAACGATGTCCAATAGACCCTGTTATCGTATCAAGATACTTCAAGGCCAAAACTGTAAAATACGTTGTTGTGGACTGATTGAATAATGTCTCCTTCCCACACTGTTGGGGCTACAGGCACAGCCCCAACCTTAAATTTTTTTTTTAATTTGCTCACATAAACGTATTTACTATGGCTATAATAAATACAGAATGACCCCAATCAATGCCTCATATGGGATCGTTTATAAAATTCACATCCTTCCAATCCAATCATATTTTGCACAAATAAACTTTAGTCTATGCTTGACTTGTCCATCAAGTTTAGTCATGAATATCCAACAGTCTTTGTTTTATCACTATTCAATTTTCAATGATAAGCACTCCTGGATACGACATGCACAGTTATGAATAATGGTGACACACTCCTCTCCTGATTTCAGTTCAGCTTTGATTCACATTATCTTCGAGATAATCCCAACATCTGATGGTTACGGTTCTATAGAGTCGATGCTTAAGGCTCAACTGTACGACTAGTTGAGCAGCAAGATAAGTCAGACTGTTGAGCAGCAAGATAAGTCAAACTTATCTTGCTGCTCAACTGGTCGTACAGTTGAGCCTTAAGCATCGACTCTATATGGCGCTACGAACAGGATATATGGATCCTGAAGATTGGGGGCAGTACCTCCTCAAAGCAGGGATCTCTGCTAGCTCAGCTCGAACTTATGCTGCCACATTTGCAAGTGAAAAGCTGACAAAAAGGAACCTGCAAATGATGGATCGGGCCATGTTGAAAGAGCTAGGGATCGCGACAATGGGAGAAGCTCTCTCAATCCTTAAAGAAGCTAAGGAACTCTCTGCTGAGGTAACATACGCTAAAGCACCAGCCGCTAAACTGCCCAGCTCCATCTTGAAATGACCTCCCAACAATTCAGAAAATTCAGGATTGATTGGGAAGTATTCACCAAGATGACGGGTATGCCAACATCTAAGGCCAATATACAGCTATACAGTTCTGCTGATGAGTCCGTCCAGAATGCTATAGTCAACACTCACCCTAAATTCTTCACCACTGACCCAGACAAGCTACTAGGAATGATAGAGGCATTGGTCACTCAAAGGTCGAATCCCATCGTTCATCGCCTTACTTTTGCCTCCATGTCACAGGGTGAGACTGAGACAATACAGAACTATCCTGTCTGCCTCCGGGCCACAGCCCTGGACTGCAACTTTTTATGTCCCCTTTGTGAGCATGACCTGTCTAACATGTACATCAAGGACCAGCTCATCAGAAGAATAGCAAACAATACCCTCCAAGCAGACCTGCTGGCCAAAGCTGGAACACTTACAACTCTCGAACAAAATGTTTGCCATTCTGAGGCGTTCGAATTAGCATTGAAAGACCAAACTTCAATGACTGACACCTCTGACATGGCTATTGCATGGATATCTACGTACCGCAAGCAGAAAACCAGTACTCAAGCTAATTAAGGTCATGTTAGTATCAGCAACTCCGCCAAACGTGATAACTTTCAAGCTTGCATGGGTTGTGGTAGCCATTATCATGGTATCCCAGGAACAAGCTCTCGCCAGTTAAAATGTCCAGCATGGGGTCAAACATGCAGCACTTGTGGGAACAAGTGCTGCATGTTTAACCACCTTTCAAGAGTGTGCCGAGCAAAGAAACCCTGTATTGGAATTGACGAGGCTCCCATGGATTCTCTTATCGCTCACATCACATTTAACCAGACAAGGGATACATATACGACCGCAAGTCAAAATCAAATAGCAGAAATAGATGCGTATGTTATCCCATTTTCACCAAATCCAAATCCCAGACAAGTGAAGAACATCCCTGGTGACTACCAAACAAAGCTGAAGATTTTCCCTGATAGTGGGGCCACTATATGTCTAGGGGGATCAAAGCATCTGTTTAACATGGGGCTCACAATGAATAACTTAGTACCATCAAGAAAAATCGTTCGGACTGTGGGAGATTTCACACTTGTATGTCAGGGATAGTTACCTGTGAAATTCGAAGTTTGTGGAAGAACAACCAAGCAAGCCCTTTACATATGTGATGGGATCCAGCGACTTTATTTCAGCAAGGCAGCATGCATTGATGTGGGAATGCTGCCTGAAGATTTCCCAAACCCTGCGGCAACATTTTCAACCCAGGCAAATATCGCAATACAACACACTGAGTATGTGAATCAATTGCCAAGTCGCCCCAAAAGTCTTCCCTTCACCCCAACGGAATAAAACATTAGTAGACTTAAGGATTGGCTCCTAGAGCATTTTGCCAAGACAACGTTCAAAAACTATGGGGTGTTCCCATCTATGTCCGGCCCCGCCGCCCATATTCACCTTAAAGAGGGAGCGGTCCCAAAAGCCAGACAACCCAATTCCTGTGCCTTATCATTTCAAGGAGCAAGTACGACTCGCACTTAGGGATGATGTTAAAAGAGGCATTCTTACTCCAGTGCCCATTGGTACCCCTACCAATTGGTGCAGCACTATGGTAATCACTGCAAAAAAAGATGGAAAACCAAGAAGAACGGTGGACTATCAGCATTGCAAACGAGAAACACATCACACTAGCTCGCCATTCCAATTGGCATTACAGGTGCCACCCAACAAAAAAAAACCGTCTTAGATGCAATGGATGGTTATCATTCAATCCTTCTAGATGAGGAATCTCAGCCACTTACAACTTTCATCACGGAGTGGGGTCGTTTCATGTATCTCCGCATGCCTCAGGGATACTTAGCCTCCGGTGATGCCTATACGCGTAGATATGATGAGATCATTAAGAACATTCCTCGCAAAGTGAAGGTCGTTGATGATACGCTACTTTTTGACAACAGTATAGAAGATGCCTTCTATCATACATTTGACTACCTATCGCTTTGTGCAAAAACGGAATTGTCCTTAACAAAAATAAATTCCAATTTAGCAAAGATGTGGTTCAGTTTGGAGGCCTTCAAATAACATCATCAGGAGTAGCCCCTTCCGAGAATTTACTTAATGCAATTGCCAACTTTCCTATCCCAAAGAATATAACTGATGCAAGGTCTTGGTTTGGATTAGTTAACCAAGTAGCATGGGCACATTCCCTAAGCACCATAATGTCTCCCTTTCGAGACCTTGTCAAACAAAATTCATGCTTCATTTGGAATCAGGATCTCGAGAATGCATTTTTCACATCCAGGCAAATCATTGTGAATTTGGTAAAAAAAGGGTGTAACAACATTTAATATTAACAGAGCAACCTGCCTTGCTCTAGACTGGAGTAAAGAAGGTATGGGTTTCCTGCTATTACAAAAACACTGTATATGTTCCACTGAGAAAGCACCAGTATGTTGTCCTGAGGGCTGGCACATCGTATTTGCAGGCAGCAGATTTTGCACAGATGCGGAGCGCCGATATGCACCCATTGAAGGTGAAGCAGCAGCAATCGCCTGGGCATTAGACAAATGCCGTATATTTATTATGGGTTGCCTTAACGCAATAGTGGTAACAGACCACCAGCCCTTACTAGGAGTATTTGGCGACAGGGACCTGAGCAAGATACATAACCCACGCCTCTTTAAGCTTAAAGAGAAATCACTCAGGGATCTTTTACCATCCAACACTGCCCAGGAAAGTTGCATCAGGGTTCCGATGCCGTCTCTCGCAACCCAGTCCCTACAATGAGTGCCCTTACATCCCTATCTTCCACACACCCTTCCTCTGAAGATGGATGAGTGTTAAGTTCATTCAGAATTACACCTATTCATAAGGCAATCATGAAAGTATCCCCCATATCAATGAACGATGATAAAAAAACTGCTGGATATTCACGACTGAAACTTGGTGAACAAGCCAGACATAAACTCAAGTGTATTTGTACCAAATATGGTTGGATTGCATAAAGGATTGAATTTTATTAACGATTTCATGGGTAGCATTTTGTGTGTGTGGGTGGGGGGGGGCCTATACTTCAACATAATAGCCTTATTTTAATAAACGTTAAGAAAAACTTTTAAAATTCACTAATTAAAAGAAAAGTTAGTTCAGAATTTGGAAGTATCTCTGGCCTTATCGGCCTTGATGCTTCATGGTAGATCTGCTATGGATCTGAGCTCCACTTGTTGAAATGAGTTTGGTTAAGGATTTTGGATTTTAATGATAATGTCTTGACTGAATGGATGAATTAATAACTAAAATGCCTTTTTAATATATTAATTTATTAAGCATCGGCAGGGCTGCCTGGCATTGCCCAGCCCATAGATAACAAAATAGAAAAGAAAAAGAACGTCTGTAATATCTTTTCTATTTTTTCAAACTGCTCTCACTCTCTCTACATATAACCTCAGTCACGTTACTTTTTTTAATACACTTCTCCCTCCGACTTCCTCTATATCTCTCTCTATATCTCTATCTCTCTCTCTTTCTATCTCTCTCTCTCTATCTCTCTCTCTCTCTCTATCTCTCTCTATCTCTCTCTCTATCTCTCAACTAGTTCAATATAATAGGAAAAGAAACAAAGCAAAAAGGTCAGCAACAGCTGACTGACTTTGTATTATTTAGATTATTCAGACTACTGTTCTCATCTTGGATTTTATTCTTACAACGTTTCGGCCGATGTAACCTCTGGCCTTATTCAGATGCGTCTTGGTGAACTCGGGAATCTGTGTGGAACTTTTTATTCAAAACACGGGGGTAACTTGCATTTGTTCCATTAGCCATGACCGGGTAGAATTCTTAAGTAATTTGTAATAGTATTGTTAGTATCGCCCATACCAAGAATTGAACCTTTAACCTTCAGAAGATTGTTACTTAGAACTGATTATTACTTACCACTGTTATATGTTGCGCCACAAGTTTGACTGACTGTTTCACTTAGTTTCAGTGTTGTTATTAAAACAACTACCAGTAAGAATGAAGGAAGGAAAGTGTTTTTTTACCCCCTATGCACTAATTTGGTCCCTGATGATTCCAAAGGAATGAATGTTACAGTATCCTTTTTATCATAACCTGATCGGGGTCATACCGAATCCAGTGATGTAAGGTTTGTAAGTGTATCTTTGGTTGCTTCTGAGTTTTAGCCAAATACACAGACTGAAATACGACTTTATATAATAGACGAATAAAAAGTCTCAACTTTTCAAGAAAATTTTAAAGAAAATTTTTATCAAATGGTCGTATTAATTTTCTATTCCAGTTTTTTAACAATCATGTTGTCAGACGTATGTTATCCCATGTGTTAGACATTCATAAACAGCAAAGACAACGTATGTTATCCCACGTGTTAAACATTCATAAACAGCAAAGACAACGGTTTATTTTATTTTAATTATAACAAAACCCTGTAACAAGATTAAAACAACTTTTCAAGGGTAAGATTTTACGAGGAATCTAATGATGGTAATTATTATTCAATCAGAGAACTTTATTTTTCAGAAATTTGCAATCAAATCTATGCTGAGAATAATGGAATAAAACATTTTTTAACTTCCGCACTTTTAATTATTTAAAATGGCAAATTTATACACTAATTGTTTTTGCTTTTGTCTTCTAGTATATAACGATCACTTTCATTCCCGGGTAACACCAGGTGCCATTGCTAGTGTATATATAAAGATAGATACTTACATATAAGGCCTCCTTTCAGTCACACGAAACAATGGATATCCGTAAAGGTGGCTGCACAGTGAAGCAAAGGTTGTGAAATCCTCAACCGCACCTTTCCATAACTGACATTGCTAGAGTGCAGGATAAATGGAAACAATGCTAGATGAGCAGAGAAAGACTGGTGTTATTTCGAAGTCCAGTAGAATGATGCTCAACCGCTCGAGAATAGGAATGGGATGATGAAAAGCTGCTGTGGCCAGATGGTACTGCGAATGTGGAGAAGAGGAGCATACGATGCAGCACAGCCTTGTCTTCCCTCTACTACACAACAAGAGCAGCTTGAAAGTTCTCACAGGCTTCAATGATAATACAAAGGACTGTGTAAAGAAGTAGGGAAACGGTCGTATAACCACATGCCTCATAGACACGCAAAGAAGAAGTTATTTATCTCTCTCTTCCCCGGCGGGGAGATGTGACACAAGGTCGGAAAGTGGGATTTTGAAACCAGTGTCTGATAGGAAGAGCACTCTGGCAGAACAAAAATTGTCTGGGAAGCCCCGTCAGCATTCCCCAGTAGGGGTGCCTTAGGTGACTAGAAATAAACTAACCCCCCCCTCTCAAAGGGTGAGAAGGTAAAGCCTGGGAAGGTGGAGCATCTAGAGCTGAACAAGACTATACCTCAGACCGACATCGAACAAGCCATCGTTCAAAAATGGTGCTGACTCTGCCGGTCTGATTTTGGTATGAATTCTACCCCGAAGGGCTATACGCAAAAAAGGAGATTTCAAAGTTTTCCTTCTCCTAGATTAGTTGCACCACTAAAACCTCAGTATAGTCTATCCTACTAAAAACCCATAGCTGGAGGAAGGATGTATGGAGTAATACCTTTGCCAACAGAACATATAGATCAATACTTTTTATTAGGGCATTAATAAAAGTGATGTAGTTGCCCTGATAAAATTCGAACACGATAGGCAGATCTCAAAGTCTGCATCTGTAACCACTATACCATGCCTTCTCCACACATATATATGTATAGATATAAATATATACGATTTCATCATATGTTTTAAGAGCACTATTATTAAAAGAAACCAATATATTATTTATCCACACCCACCTCTCCTCTTATAAAAAGTTTTGTTTTATGACTTCATTGCCTGGATAATTTCACTGAATAACTCTAAAAATCTATGACGTTCTGAAAGCCGTCACAACTGGTGACTCCAAACAGTTTGTAGATGTAATAAGACATGGGTGCGCCTTCCTACTCGTGTCTGCCAACCACAAAGACATTGAAGCAAGATTCATCAATAGCTGGCACCAACATCTCAAAACTGAGAAATTGGTGCATTGGTCAATAAGTACTTTTTTTTTTTAGTTCATAAAACTAAACAATAATATATTGATTAAGAATATTGTCTCATGAGACAATAATCTCAATATAGTGGGAAGACTTGCAAGATTGACCTAATGGATGATGTAACAGGCTATGAAATCAATTATACC
This sequence comes from Sepiola atlantica, assembly GCA_963556195.1. Taxonomy (NCBI): domain Eukaryota; kingdom Metazoa; phylum Mollusca; class Cephalopoda; order Sepiida; family Sepiolidae; genus Sepiola; species Sepiola atlantica. Next base: position 26,396,048 of record OY744525.1, read on the forward strand.
GAATAAAAAATGCTATCGGATCAACATGCAAATTTAATTTGTATAAAATAGCAATTTACCATTTTCGTGCTGATTGATTCTATTATTTCTCCCACTTTTATGTCTCTCTGGCCAGGCCACTGTTAGGGCTCCATATCTAATATGTGATATCCAGAGTTCAACGACTAGCTACTCGTGTTACATTGACTACTTTCGGCCGGCGGTGTCCGTCTGCAACCGAAATCAATCTTTCCACTTCAAATAAATACAACGAAGCTTGTACTGTTTTAAAATTTGAGCCGTTTATTCACTTACTAGCTAAATAGCCAACAATTGAGAAGTTCGTTTGAGGATCGAGAGAGAGGCTACGCTAATTAAATTTCCTAAGTTAATCACGTAATCACTTTATAATAGCTACATGATTGTGCGTTGTTCTCTCGTCGCTTCCAAGTGCAAACTGACTAAATCTCAATTTAATTTTCTCACAGCAGAAAACTGACGTCACAAAATCTCATGATCAACACGCAGCTGTGACCCGACCTCTGACCCTCCGGTCTCGTCACTGTCACCGCAAATCGTGGGAAACACATCGCCCAGCTTTGCACGGGATGACTCCGCTACAAATCGCGTAAGTCAAACCCATCTCAAATAGATGCGTCCATCTTCATAGTCATTATCCAACACTCAAATGATGCTGGGACTACTTGATCTACCCTATTAAAGACGACTCAAGAAGCTTAACCATTTCTTCCTTGAGCACCATTTTTACGCAGTGATCTCATTTTAGCCTACAAGCTCCTCAATGGCCATTACGATCTCACTCGGGACCTATTATTCACTCCTGCATGAGAAAGAGGTCTGCGCGGACATTACCAGAAACTGGTTCACCACCGAATTTGATTGAACCAGAGGAGGGCTGCTTTCTCAATCAGGTTCCCTGGATCTTAAAATGGACTTCCTGGAGATGTAGTAAATGCACCAACAACGCAGCAATTCAAAACGAAATTGGACATGTGATAGGCCACTGTGTCCTCTTTAAAAATGATTCATATTAGTAATCGTCTTGTCCGGACTAAGTAACTTTTAAAATAAATTGTAGCTATGTATGTTATTTTATTGCCAATAACACGGTACAACAATAACAAATAAAAATTGGCTAATCAGAAGCAAAGTTTTGATTTATCAGCTTAAATGCTATTTAGGTCTCACTTTGAAAATCCAACAAGATAACTTCATATGTTAGATCTACTTAATAAAGTTGATTTCATGTCTGAAACCTATGGACACCCATATTCTGTCCTACAAAAAGCCGACTCTTACAATCTTCTCAATGGCCGTCATGATTCTCCTAAGGCCTTACTATTCATCTCTGCATGAGAAAGACGTCTGAACGGACATTATCAGAAATGTTTCACTGCCTATTTTGATTGAACCGGAGTAGGGCCGCTTTCTCAATCAGGATCTTTGGAGCTTGGAATGGACTTCCAGGAGATGTAGCAAATGCACCAACGATGCAGCAATTCATGGCGAAATTAGACAGATGCTAGGCCACTGTATCCTCTTCTGTGTAAATTTCTGCCACCCTTTCCCCTCATGGCAACTGAAGCATGCTTGTTTTATATTTTGTCAAATTTATTGAATTGAATATTCCCATTTTTAATTTTTATAATTTTCAAATTATAAATAGAAAAAAATAAAGCAGAACGTTGTATTTCCTTTTTATGGATGTCAATCGCGAACTTTTGACTCTCTCTTGAACGCACAGTGATACAAATGGAAAAGCAAATTTCTTCTTCGCTGAGAGACGTAAGAAAAATGTGCGTTTTGTTTGCAATCAAATTAGTGACTTTTATTCGTATTTGTGTTTGTTTACCCAAATGAAAATTCATAAAACGGAAATGTATCGTTTTTGTGTAAATTTCTAGCACCCTTTCCCTACATGGCAAGTGAAGCAGGCTTGTTTTATTTTTTGCGAAACTTATTGAATTGAATGTTCAGAAAGGTGTACTAAAGCGGATTTAAAAAAGATGTTAACTTGTTGAATATTTACTTACGGGTTTGTTGAAAACGGAATTTTTCACATAAAGTAGATTAAATAATAAAAAACACATTTTCATTAGAGATTAAGCTGACATGTACAGGAAGTTATGTCATGGCAGGAAGTGATGTGGCAAAGTGGCCAGATAAATCCTGTCTCTTGTTTACTAGTTTATTCATTGGCCTGATTCTTCCATGTAAGGTCTCAATCTGTTAAAAAGTATATCTCCAGTTACGAGAGAGCCAATAAAATGCGATCCTGCATGAGCCCCTAATGCCGGCATTAGATAGTGTAATTCTGATGCCGATATCAGCAACCAGAGGTGAAATATTTTTAAAAAAAAGGAGCTTTCTGACTGTTTACAATTCATAGTTTCATAAAAAAGAAACAAGGAAATTATTGGCCGATGCGAGAGAAAAATGAAAGTTTAAAAGGCTATCAATTTAGCAACTAGATAAGCATATCTTGTCTAAAAGTAATGATGCATCGATCATTTGAATACGGAATGCATGCAATGATTTGAAGAATAGTATTTTTTTATATACCAACAGAGCTACGCATGTATTATATCTCTACAAAGTCACCATCAGCCCACGCACGGAGTATTGATACCACATCTGGGCTGGTGCATCATCCACTAGTCTCTCCCTTCTAGACAAGGTAAAAAAAAAAAAGTCGCTAATCTAATAGGTCCCTCACTATCCATAAAGCTCCAGCCCTTATCCCATCGCCGCAATGTTGCATCCTTGTGCCTGTTTTACAAGTACTTCAATGGATTGTGGTCCGATGAACTTGCTGCTCTGATGCCTCCTCGATGTAAATATACTAGACCAACCCGACAATCAGTGTCGCATCCATTCACTGTGAAGGTCCCCAGATGGCGGAGAGCTTTCTATTCCAATAGCTTCTTTCCTCATGCTGCCGACCTCTGGCATTCCCTCCCTGCTCCCTGTTTCCTCAACTGTATCGACATGCAGAAATTTAAAACTAATGTGAACAGACATCTCGCTGCACAGCTCCCAATTTAGGATGACCCCAAAATGTTCACCCTAATTCTCAGTAGCTCCTTACGTCTACAGTGGCATCCTGCCTTGTTTGGGGTGAACTATGTTAAAAAAGTTTTATTTTTTTGATAATCTCTGAACGTGTGAAACTCGAAAGTGATTTGGAAGCCTTTAACATGTCAATACTAAAGTAATTTTCGGCTTGAATTAAAGCTCAAAAGGTAAAAAGTAAAGTATTATGGTTCATTTGTGTTCCTATATAAAAATAAAACAGTATTTTTCCACCTCGTCACTATTTTATAAATAAATTAAAATTAAATACTAATTCAAATCATTGTTAGAAAAAACATGAACTCCTCATCATAACAGACAATTGGAGATAAAATAAGAATATTAACTGAAAACAATACAATTATAAATAAACAAATACTTAAATTATTAATAAAACTTAACTCTGAAAGGTTTAACAAGCACTTTGTAATTTAGCAGGAACACTACATTTTAATTCTTAATTTTAAGAAATAACTTTTAGTCAATGACATTCAATTTACAGTAGACTTGCACTAATTTGGAGAAAATGCAGCGATTCGTCAAAACTATAACAAATTAATCAACATTAGCCAATCAAACACGTGTGTCAGAAAAAAGTAAAGCTAAAATCAGTACATACAAAAATGGCTCTTATTAAATAAAATTTGTTTTATGAGTGACAGTGGGAAGACTTCGACTGTTAGAGTGTTTAGCTCCTCCCATGCTTTAAATATAATTGATTAAAAATAAAATATCGATCAGGATTAAATATAAAAATTGATTGGAAATTAATGTTTTCTTTTTTTAAGAACACAGACTGATATTTACCATCTACCTATTATTAAAAATGCTATTAATTTAAATATCTACCTAGTATTAAAAATGCTATTAATCACAATATTCTGAGAAACAGACTGGCTCTACTTTATATATTAGACTAGCAGTGCTCCCCGGCGTTGCTATAAAATAACAAAATAGAAGAAGTTAAATAGTGTGTGTAACATCTTTATATTAAAACTTCTATCTCTCTCTATCTCTCTCGCCGTATCTTTATCTTTCTCTCTTTCCCTTTCCCCAACCTTCTCTTTCTCCTCCGCCCAGCTCACTCCACTCTCTTGTTTTAATGTGTTGTAAAATAATTATAATGTAATTAATTTAGCGGAGATATCTATTTTCTACTTTATATATTAGATAATACCAGCGATGAATAAAAAAAACACTGATCTTATTATTAACATTCAAGAGCTTAGCAGCAAAAATATAAACATTTCCAGTAAATGGTAAATTCACGATAAATGCTTTGCAATTTAATTTCTTTACTATCCATTTATTTAAATAAATATACTTCGCATGTATTATATTTAAACGTATATCAGCAATGTACAAATTCAGGGAAAAGACTTTAAAAATATTTTCTTTTTTTATCGACTTCAATTTTTGCAATGCTGAAACAATGTTAGCATATTATTGTGTTTATTTCTAATGTTATCATTGCATATTTTTAATTTGCTAAGTTCTTTGCTTATATGAAGTTTACAGATATAATCTCCTCAACAAACCCTTGATAAAAACACTGATTAGTATATATATATATATATATATATATACCGGCTATTCAAACAATCCCGTACCTCATAAACCCTCCCCCCTAACCCTAAATCTTTAAGCGTTTTGCCTTTTTTGTTTCATTTGGATTTAATCCTTGAACGAGATATCATCTGCCTTTGGTCCTGGAAGTATATCAAAAAATGGCCAGTTTCTCTCTTTTCAATCACTTATAAGTGCGTCTGGACTTACCTATATTTTGAGCGCTTTCTCCACACTGCTCCCACGCAAAGAGTTTTCTTCACATTCTACAATTCATCTGACTTCTTTTCAACGGAAATTTACCACCCGGACAATCTGCATATATTTTTCACGGAACTTTTCTTTTCATTCACTGCGTTTTTTTTAACAAAAATTCTTTTAATAATAATTTTCATATTTTTCAAATATTTGAACTTTGGTTTTTTCGAAAGCCAACTTATCCATCTGTATTTCTCCTCTGATGATAAGATCTCGATCTTTGAAAAGCCTTGGCTTAAGGAAAGAATAATAAACACTAGTTTATTACTTGCATTGAACAATTGAAATAAATTTCGACAATCGTCGCATATTTATCACTCTTTTTTCCTTTATCTCTCTCTCTCTCTCTCTCTATATATATATATATATATATATACATACATTTGGGAAAGTTCATTTTTTAAGCATCTTTAAAATTCAAAACTTAAAGAAATAGGCAAAATGCCTTCAAAAACCATGTATTACATGCAGATATTTTTATTAAAATCAAAATACTATTTTTTTTTCATCTTGACTTTTTTTCCTAATAATTTCGCTCGGTATCACAAGCTTCAGAGATTTAAACCAATAAAAGGTATTAACCTTATTTTTTTTTCTCGTAAGAATCCTTCCTGGTCTTTTAGAAGTGACGTCCGACGTTGTGTGGACTTAACGGAGTAAATGTCTCTTTTAAATTTGAACTTAAATCGCGCATGGTCACTGGTAGGTATAAATTTGGGAAAGTTCACACAACATCGGACGTCACTTCTAAAAGACCAGGAAGGATTCTTACGAAAAAAAAAAATACGGTTAATACCTTTTATTTGTTTAAATCTCTGATGAAGCTTGTGATACCGAGCGAAATTATTAGAAAAAAAGTCAAGATGAAAAAAAAAAAATAGTATTTTTATTTTAATAAAAAATATCTGCATCTAACACATGGTTTTTGAAGGCATTTTGCCTATTTCTTTAAGTTTATATACATATATATATATATATATATATATATATATATATGTGTGTGTGTGTGTGACAACACGTATTTTTCCATCCATACGGACTACTACAAACTTACGGAACTTTGATTGAAAGTTTTGGGGGTCATCCTAAATTGGCAGCTGTGCAGCAAGATGCTCGTTTACATTAGTTTTAAATTTATGCATGTCGGTAGAGCCGGGCAAACAGCTCCGTAAGTTTATAGTAGTCCGTATGGATGGAGAAAGACGTGTTGTTATAACGGTTTATTAACCTTTCAGATATGAGGTACGCGCATGCCCGTGAGACTTGTATTAACATTGGAGGGTTTATATTAATATGATTACTTCTCACCGCTCTGGAGAAGCAGAGTTTCTTTTGCAAAATTATTAGTCAAAAGATCAAAGTAAAAATGAAAAAGAAAATCTGTTCTGATTTTTTTAATAAATATTGCATCTAAACATGCTTTTATAGGCTTTTCGCCTCATTTATTATATATATATATATAGATATATATATATGTATGTAGCATCTCAATATTATAGACGCTCCTTTTAAGTTGTAAATTACTGTTTGTTATAATAATAACAAAAACTCAACAGTAAAGACATTTTTTATGAAATCAAAATTAACACCGCCGGAAGATGAATTAAATCGAAAGTACTTGCAAAAAAAAAATAGAATAAGAAACACATGGAACTTACATACAGCAATTTGACCGAAACACTAAATGGACCATTCATAAAATTGAAAAAATAAAAAAAGTCTTATAAAGCAAAAACACTCCATGTTATTTAATAATTTTTGCCTAAATATATATATATATATATATATATATATATATATATATTAATCAGCATTATATCTGTAAACTTCATATAAGCAAAGATCTTTGCAATGTATCGCCCGCTGATTTGGCGTTTATAGAGTTTAATTTCTCCTAATTACCATGGTTATTGGTGGCGGGTGAGGGGAAAGACACCAGGTTACAAGTGAAGACTTGGAAACCGGGTTCGAGCCCTCCAACAATTAACTTCACTACACTAAAGATTGCGTAAGCATGAAATATCGATGTTTGTAGGTAATAATAATTAATATATATACACATATATATATATATGGGAAAATGAAAAAAGGAAAACCAAAAAATGGATGTTTTTTATGTGTACATCAACGTTTCGTCTTTATTTATAAGACTTCATCAGGATGATAAAATAGAGAAAAAATGTCATGCAAGCACAGATACATATTGGGGAAAAATAGAATGAAATAGGGGCCAACTGCTGGGTGGACGTCCGTATTTGTTGGAGAAATAGAAATGAATGTAGAAAAGAATGAGTGGGGAAAAAATGGAAGGATGGGGTGAGCCAGGACTACTGTGGCTGGTGGTAAGAGAAAGAGGTGGGGGATGAGCAGGGGTAAAGTGGATGGCAGAGAGGGAGGTGAGGAAGAGGGGGGGTGTTTGACCAGATGGCTGCGGTTCAAGATTGAAGGGGAAAAAGTAAGTTGGAATGTTTGTGTATGGGGGGTGTATGCAGGGGAAGGAGGATGGGTAGAGAGGAAGGGGGGGGCTGTGATTTTGGTGGATGGGCGAAAGTTATGGTCTTAGAGAGCGTTTTGAGAAAATGAGGGAATTTAAGAAGGGGTATGGGAGAAAATAGTTGAGTGGGGGAGAGGGAGGATTTGTTGTGATAGGGTGTGAAATATTTGAAATATTTGGAAAATGATAGCAATGAGTGAGGGATTGGGGGTGGAGGAGGGCGGTGATTGAAAGGGTGGGTATGGAATATTTGAAATATTTGGAACATGAGAAAGTTTATTTGGACTGCAGTATTAAAAGTGTGAGGAAAAAGTAAGGAGAAAGTGAAGATTCAAGGAGAAAAAGAAAGGGAAAAGTAAATGGGAGAGTGTTATAGAGGTTGGAGATGAAAAAAGTTTAACCATGATCAGGCAAGAGTCTTTGTTCTGTGAGGATGATCTTGCTTATTAAGGGTGATAGGTTAAAGAAACCATTACGTTGCTTGATGGTGGTGGAGGCAGTGATGAGGGCAGTTTCTAATAATCTTCGCCGAGATTTGTTGTGGATATATTTAGTGATTTTGGCTTGTTCAAATTTGAACGCATGACCATGTTCTAGTGCATGGGAGAAAAGTGCACTAAGAGGGTTGTTGTTTTTTATGTCCCTTTTGTGTTCATTTAATCGTTTCTTTAATTCACGTTGTGTTTCTCCCACATAAAATTGATGGCAGTTATTGCAAGGGACAGTATATAAGCCGGCAATGACTGCCATCAATTTTACGTGGGAGAAACACAACGTGAATTAAAGAAACGATTAAATGAACACAAAAGGGACATAAAAAACAACAACCCTCTTAGTGCACTTTTCTCCCATGCACTAGAACATGGTCATGCGTTCAAATTTGAACAAGCCAAAATCACTAAATATATCCACAACAAATCTCAGCGAAGATTATTAGAAACTGCCCTCATCACTGCCTCCACCACCATCAAGCAACGTAATGGTTTCTTTAACCTATCACCCTTAATAAGCAAGATCATCCTCACAGAACAAAGACTCTTGCCTGATCATGGTTAAACTTTTTTCATCTCCAACCTCTATAACACTCTCCCATTTACTTTTCCCTTTCTTTTTCTCCTTGAATCTTCACTTTCTCCTTACTTTTTCCTCACACTTTTAATACTGCAGTCCAAATAAACTTTCTCATGTTCCAAATATCTCAAATATTCCATACCCACCCTTTCAATCACCGCCCTCCTCCACCCCCAATCCCTCACTCATTGCTATCATTTTCCAAATATTTCAAATATTTCACACCCTATCACAACAAATCCTCCCTCTCCCCCACTCAACTATTTTCTCCCATACCCCTTCTTAAATTCCCTCATTTTCTCAAAACGCTCTCTAAGACCATAACTTTCGCCCATCCACCAAAATCACAGCCCCCCCTTCCTCTCTACCCATCCTCCTTTCCCTGCATACACCCCCCATACACAAACATTCCAACTTACTTTTTCCCCTTCAATCTTGAACCGCAGCCATCTGGTCAAACACCCCCCTCCCCCCCCTCTTCCTCACCTCCCTCTCTGCCATCCACTTTACCCCTGCTCATCCCCCACCTCTTTCTCTTACCACCAGCCACAGTAGTCCTGGCTCACCCCATCCTTCCATTTTTTCCCCACTCATTCTTTTCTACATTCATTTCTATTTCTCCAACAAATACGGACGTCCACCCAGCAGTTGGCCCCTATTTCATTCTATTTTTCCCCAATATGTATCTGTGCTTGCATGACATTTTTTCTCTATTTTATCATCCTGATGAAGTCTTATAAATAAAGACGAAACGTTGATGTACACACAAAAAACATCCATTTTTTGGTTTTCCTTTTTTCATTTTTCCATCACGTCGGATTACTTTCATCCTTCTCTTCCCATATATATATATATATATCAAATTTAAATGTTCTAATTTCGGAGTTTTAGCGGGACACACATACAAACAGACGAATTTTGGTTAATGATGAGTTCGGAGGGGTAAACATAATGCGATAAAAAATGGTTTTATGTTGTTTTTATAATAATATTTAACGAGGAACCATTTCAACTTCAAATCTATTAAGTACAACGCATGTAATCTTAATAAAAACACTTTTGAAATGTGTAAATATGTTACAAGAAGTGTGATTTTCACAAAATGGAGTCTTACAGGATGCCGCCATGTTGTTTTTTGTATCAGTCAAGACAAAAAAGACGAGTTTTTTTTCGCAATACTTAATTGATTTTAACTCATAAACGTTCTTAACGTTATAATCTTAGTGTATATATATATATATATATAAGGAAATGGTAGTTTGCTTAAAGCATTGCTAGTAAACAAGTAGATATGAAGGTGAGAATTCCGAGGCAGGAACAATGCAATGTTGAGAAGCAGAAGGTGGAATAAGAATGAACAAATATAAATGACAAGAGACGGTAAATCTCAGATCAATTAATTTATATTAATAAAAATCAATTAATTTATATTAATATAAATCAATTAATTTATATTAATATAAATTAATTGATTTATATTAATATAAATCAATTAATTTATATTAATATAAATTAATTGATCTGAGATTTACCGTCTCTTGTCATTTATTTTTGTTCATTCTTATTCCACCTTCTGCTTCTCAACATTGCATTGTTCCTGCCTCGGAATTCTCACCTTCATATTTACTAATATATATATATATATATATATATATATATATATATATATATATATATATATATTATAGCCTATGAAGAAACTGTTTTACCCGAATTTCCTTTATATATAGAGAGATTAATCCATAAATAGATTTCATTCAAAAAGGTGGAGCACATGATCCTTTTAGTATAAAACTACCAGTTAACATACACATTGGTTCTTAATCTACACACACATAACTCCCTTATTTCAAAAATCAATCTAATCTCCCTCTATTTTCTCAGTTTATTTTATTGTACTTTTTCTATAAGCTGCCTCCCCACCCTAGTTTCGTTGTGGCTTTAGCCTTGTCCACATACATACTCATATGCATACACATACTCCTGTTCTGGGGTGGCATAAGCCTCTCGCCATCTCCTTTACCATTAGCAGAACCATTTTTCTGACAAATTTAAATTGACAAGAGGAATCGCAAAAGTTAAGAAAGCGTCCATATAACCCGACCGGGTGAAAGAATCGCCAAATCAATTTCTCTTTCTTTTCTTTTTCAGCTCTTGGTAACGTTTCTTTTTAATGTCTTTAAATAACATATTTTTCATTTCACATATCCGAAGAAAGTATACATTATACTAACACATAATATGAACTGAATAAAAAAAACTATTTCACTTAAGGTTTTTCAGTCATTATTTATATATATATATATATATATAATTATTTCCACAATCAGACAACGCCGCAGCACACAACCCATGAAAGCCACAAACCGGAACACCTAGACTTGAGTTTCGCTATCCTTTGGGCTCATCAGTAGAACATATCCGAACTCAGAATTCGAAACCCTAATCACTTGCATGCGAGGCCACATACAAGAAAGTCTATTAACTAACACAGATTATGCAAACCGTGGCAAAAACCGACTGTGGAATGTACCTACTCTTCTCAACAAGGGGTGTAGTCATCCAACTACTTAGAACCTTAGAGCACACCACCCTTCGCAGTCCAATCGGGGGGGGGGGAAAGATTGGGATTGGGCCACTTTAAACAGCCATAGTTCACTATTTTCGTTTTCCAGAAATATGAATAAACATGTGAACCATAAAAAATGGTGATGTTTCTTTGAAAGATTTTGTTCTGCATTGACACATGTGCAGTTCTGATTCAAGACAGTTGGTTGAGAGAACCAAGAACGACTGAGTAAATAAAAGCATGGAGCCAACTCGTTCTTAACTATGCTCAATTATGCAGCAGTTAAACAAAAAAAGCAAACTAGAAGTCAATTACAAGTCAAGCTGATTATCACCTCAGCTGCTGGAGTGAAACACCACAACTTAACTCTACTCACAAGATATTTTGTTTTAATCAATAATGTCATTGCCTAGTCAAGGGGCTCTTATGCATTTAAAAATGTAAAAAAAAGAAATAAACGTATGTTACAAGTAACACAACGCCATCCTTGCCATAATATTGTATTGTCTTTTTTGCTTTTCATTTTGTAAATATAAATACGTCTTCATTTTCCTACACCTGTATCGGATGCTGAATTCACACATTGTGACAGATTCGAACCGACATATATTTATCTTTATAAAGTTGGGTATGTTTATATGCTTATATATTTGTATGTAAAGGATTCACTCCTAAACTAATTAACCGATCATTATGAATTTCGGGGACACAGCTGCTAGGCATAAGTGGTCCAAATGTGTGCTATATTTAGTTTAATTTAGTTTTATGCAAGAGGAGTAAAGGGGGGGGGGAGCCCTTCATGAAAATTCAGATACCTTCAATTTTTGTGAAATGTTAATAATATGTATGAGACATCAATTAATAAATATTCCCCAAACTTCAGTTTCTTTAGCGTATTTCAAAGGACTTTAAAGGGCATAATATGTGGACAATCTCCCATTTGAAAATTAAATATATACCAGATTTGCATTGAATTTCATCCATAGTCATTAGATACGAATTAAGCAAGATTCCCTGAATTTCAATTTCTTCTTAAGACCCATTAAGCTTAAGCCGTAAATTTTAGACATTTTCTAGAATCAAATTATGCTATGGATTTTAATCAAACTTATAATAAGGATTCTAGACATGAAATTTAGTATCATTATATCTTGATTTTAATCTTCGTAAGGGGACATAAAAGTGGTGCAAAACTGTTTTGTTCGTGGAATTCATTTTACCTGTCCTGGGACGGGTATTCTTTTAGTTCTTCTAAAGCAAGCGATGACACTCTTATAATACTTAGTATTATCACAGCAAGTAAATAATACTTCAAATTGCTCTTTTTTACAATAAACGAACATCTGTTATGATATTTCTGAGAGTGTGCACTATTATTTCCATGTTGTTGACTGTTTATGCTCAACTCTTCAAAGATATTTGTTAAGACTGAGGCCTCTCATAGAAGAAGACTGGGATGAATATTGAAAAGCCGTAGTTCGAAGAGAGACGTTTATAATCCGACATGATCGACCATGTATGGAGGAGAAAGGGAGATCACAAACGTCTGTACAATAAGGTTCAAATAATAGACAGAAACGCTTGATGATCAGAAGACTCAAGGAATCAGCGCATATGCTCGGCTACAGACACCTTTTACATAAGATGAATATAATTATGAAAGAAAGGGTAAATAACTCTAAAATTATGAATAATAATGGTAATAATTACCAATACATAATAAAGACCAATGTGTGTTATATATATATATATATATATATATATATATATTTATTTATTTATTTATTCTGGTACAGAAAAATTAGTACAACATTCGTACCGTCGGTTTCAAGCACAGAAGGTCTTACCCATCCGGCTCTCTTCAGCTTCTGTTGTCATCTGCTGGGATTTTTCCTACCATTTTACAAAGAAGTTATATATATTATATATATATATATATATATATATATCACATTATGTAAAAGTTAGCGAGTAAAACACACTTTTTCTAGCTCCTGGACGAAACCATTTCAAGTGGTGGAGAAATATGAGAAAGGCATACAACCACCTCAGACTTACACCGCCACCTGAAATAAATTTGGAAATAAATCCTCCACTCTATAATAAAAAGTCAATGTTGGGTGTCTTTTTCTTTAGGTCATCAGAAATGTTAATTTATGTATAAAAAATTAAATTACTGATGTAATTCTATGATTTTATATGAATATTTTAGTAATATATCAAGATAAATAGCTAATGTGAACACTGGCGAAGTATAATTTTTTTCCTGTCATTTTTAACGGAGGGTGTACACTAGTTGTAATATATTGAGACAAAGGTTGTAGTCAGAAAGCATGTTGTGTTCACCTTATGCTTTTATAGTAGCCATGGTTAAAAGGAGAGAGAAGACTATTTCTTATCTTCTGTGTGACATCACTGAAGAGTACTATAATAAAGGGAGATAACTTATAACTGACTAGTGCAATGTAGACAACGTATAACATTACAATCAAAACGACTGAAGAAATGGTATGCTGTACGCCCCCCCCCCCGAAGAGGAGATAATGACTGGGAGGAATGTATCATGACGAATGAAAATATACTACAGAGAATTAAATAAGCATAAACCGTTTTAATGTCAATATAGTTAGAATAGGTGAAAAAACTTTTGCATTTATTTATTTATTTAGATAACATTAAAAACCATGGCAAGTTTCATTGTCCACGTGAAACGCCTAAATGAAAATTGTCTGGAAAAATATAGTCGCCATCTTTATAAACAAAGATGAATATGTTGGCTAAGGAAGAACAATAACTTTCATAATTGTCTAGTTAAAAAGGACATGTTTATTATAAACTTGAGTTATCATTCTTCCTTAACTAGTATTATGATGAACGAACATTTACTAGACTGATCACCCCCCCCCCCCCTGACAGACGATAATATCATGATGAACGAACACGACTTCCCTCCACCCAAAAAGGAGGAAGTCATTCTTGCGTGGACGGTCTTATGAGAACAAAACCAATACTACACTAACTTCCCCCCCCCCCTTAAAATATATTCTGACTAAATCGAGTCTTGGAGATTTTTCATTCTGGGAGAATTCTCCCTACACACCCTTAAAAACGGAGGAGGTAATTCCTGGGAGAACAGTCTTATGACAACAGAACCGATATTACACTACACCTGCACATTAAAAAAGATTCCAATTTAATTTTTTTTTTTTAAATGTAATTTAAAAATGCCTAGTCACAAAAAAATATTTGTTATGGTTCCGTGGATCAAAGTGTAGTATCTGTTCGACATCTCAGCGATATTTGACACTTTACTAAAGCCAGAAGTAAATTATCAGCCTTGAACATTAAATTTTAAATAAGTTTTTAAACGCTATCATTTTTTACTAAAATCTCTCTATCTTATTTTATTTATAATTATAATAATAGTACTATCGATAAAACGATTGCGTATGTAGATGAAAATTTGACAATACAAAGTAGAAAGGTATATTACAGAATATTAATTTATTAAAAAGTTAAAAATAAATAAATATGCAAAACAGCAAAATCGATATTTGTTTGAATGAGTAGGAGATGCCTATATAAAGGGTATTCCAATATATTCTTATATCATCAGAATTAAATCATCATGGAGAAAACTTTCACATTTATATATATATATATACAATAATATTTTTTATAAATATTAAATATTTAAAATATACCTAGAGACATCGATGTTTCATGCTAACGCAATCTTCAGTCTAGGAACCAGTTCCCAACGGTCAGCGGGCGCGAACCCCGAACACAAATCGCCACTGATTCGCAGTCGAAGATCTTACCCGAAGGCCACTGGAAACTAATTAGTAAATAAAGGGGAATTTTAACTGTATATAGTAGAATTACTACTATCCACCAAGTAGCTAAGAGTGATCTACGAGTCGGATCATTGCATATAGCTATTTGTACTACTTGTTATTAAAGCTCCTCGAAAAGTGCCCAGCTTCCGTGGGAGGGGGCTGATAAACAATAATATTTTTTATAAATATTAAATATTTAAAATATACCTAGAGACATCGATGTTTCATGCTAACGCAATCTTCAGTCTAGGAACCAGTTCCCAACGGTCAGCGGGCGCGAACCCCGAACACAAATCGCCACTGATTCGCAGTCGAAGATCTTACCCGAAGGCCACTGGAAACTAATTAGTAAATAAAGGGGAATTTTAACTGTATATAGTAGAATTACTACTATCCACCAAGTAGCTAAGAGTGATCTACGAGTCGGATCATTGCATATAGCTATTATATATATATATATATATATATATATATATATATATATATATATATTATTACCAAAAAGCTGAAAAGGTACTAGATCAGGGGCAGGCAACCTTTTCAGAGTGAGGGCCAGATGAGACTTTTGGAAGGAGATCGCGGGCCGGAGTGAAAAACGAAATCTCAGAATCACTATATTTTGTTTATATGAATAAATTGTACAAAAATTGCATTGAACACTCTACAAATCTGATATTTTTCTCAAGAGACTTCTGTACGTGATGTTATAAAAAGTGCCGATGAAGAGTCATTTCGGATTCATAAAAAATAATGATGGGGAAGTAGCAAGTTAATCCAGCATTCGTTTTGACACACCTCACAAAAGTTCTATGTTTCATGCTCTTTCCTCGTCTCACGTTTCCTCTTTGCCTCTCTTTCTTTTTCTATTTTTATCTCTTAATAGTTAAAGAAAAATGAAATATACATGCATCATCGCTCGCTGATATTCATACATTTTTATCCCACTGTAAATCTTAATTGAAACCTACTTTTACGTCTATGTCACAAAATGATATGAGTTTTACTGGGAGGTCCGTGGGCCGGATTGCAATAATAAAGCATAGCAGGGTGGCGGGCCGGACGCTAAGCCTTCGCGGGCCGGAGGCTAACCGCCCCTGTATTAGACGCTACTAAAAAAAAAAAAATACAAGTAAAAATGTCCTGTATGTGAAAGGAATATTTTTTAAGTGTGGTAAAATGATATTAGATAATTATACATTTGGATTTGATAAGAATGAAACAGAAATAATAGACTTTTTAACTGAAACGATTAAAGTGAAACAGTGTGAATCTTACATTTACTATGTTTAGGGTTAGGGTTGGGTTTAGGGTTAGGGTTGGGTTTAGGGTTAGGGTTGGGTTTAGGGTTGGGTTTAGGGTTAGGGTTATGTTTACTTGATATTTTCGTTAAAACGGGTGACGAAATATCAAAAACCGATGGGAAGCAAATATGAACCAGTCAGCGCTACAAACCAATGTAGCCTTAAATGTCCAAAGTAACTCGTATTTAAATAATGACTCAAATTTCCAATGGTGTCCGACTAACGCACCTGCGTGCAACGCATGGCTGCATTCTTTCTCATTATATCCACACTCCTCCCTGATCTCTTGATCACATAGATGACAATAGTGAATGGGAAGTTTGATCTTAAACTAATCCCTGAGTTTGACAGCTTGGCATCGAATGAGTGAAGAAAATAGATCTTGTATGAGAGATATGCAATGGGAGCATGTAGTCTCTATGAGACTATCTGGAAAAGTATTTACCAGTCAAGCAATTAGAAAAGACAGATTTGCACTACATAAAATCTGCATTGTACACAGCCATTGCGATGGGTGGGCTTGCTGTATATGAGAAGTTATAGTAAGTCAATCGAAACTACAGAATCAAATGAGTGACTGTGGTATGGCATGTACGTTTGTGGCAAAGCTACCTTCATGCTCCATCCCAGGTGGTATGGTTTGCTTGACAGCATATCAACCTCTTATAGGTCATTTAGTGCCAAACATTTGTTGTAGTATGGTGAAACGGTTTTATGCTTCAAGTTCTTTAAATGTTCAAGTATTTATTCATGGTGTTTGGTTTGGTGGTTTTACGGTATATCAACACTCCTCGGATTATTTAATGCTGAATCCAGTCATTTTGGTGAAAGTTTTTATGCTTCAAGTTCTTTATATGTTCAGGTATTTGTTCATGGTGTCCTCGAGACATTTCTTATGGGTCGGCAAATTCAATTCTTCATGATAATTTGGGACTGAGCAAGCTTTCAGCATTATGGGTTCCAAAATCGTTGCAGCCTGATCAACAGAATTTTCGAAGTGATCTCTTCTTAACATTATTGAACAAAACTGAAGCAGATGAAGAGCAATTTCTGGCGAAAATTATCACCGGAGATGAAACTTGGATTTAACAGTATGATCTGGAGTCAAAAAAACAGTCAAGGCAATGGCTCCCACGTGGTCTTCAGGACCAATTAAGTTCAAATCTCAAAAGTCGGCTCAAAACGTGAAGGCCACGGTTTTCTCGGATTCAGAGGGTGTGATACTGATAGATTACTTTGAAAATCAAAGAAAAGTAAAACTAACAGGAGTTTACTATGCAGAGGTTTTAAGGGCAATTTGATTCAAAAAACGGAAAGGGAAACTTCATGGTGGTCTGTTGTTTCATCATGACAATTAACCAGTGCATTCTTCAAGGGTTGCAGAAGATGTCCTTCGAGAATTTCGATGGGAAGTGCTTCCTCATCCACCAATATAGTCCCGATTTAGCTCCATCAGACTTTTTTCCTTTTTCCAAATCTCAAAGAAATCCTCAAAGGAACCTATTTTAATGACATAGGAGAAGCAAAAAACTGTGCCACTACTTGGCTTTGAAAACTTTTCTCAGAATTCTTCAAAGACGGTCTTTGAACCTGGAAACATCGATTTGAGAAGTGCATTGACCTGAATGGCAACTATGTTGAGAAATAAGCTCATGTATATATGTTGTTTTTGTAAACTAAATTAATTTCTTAAAAATTGTGCGAATTTTTGCTCGTATTTCCTAATTTTAGAAACTACTTCATACAAACATCCACTAGACTTAAACCTCAATAAATCTGCATGCATAAGTAAACAATTATTCAATAAAAATTGCACTTGTATGTATTTCCCTATTTAAAAACTAATTTGTACAATCGTAAAGAGAGACAGACAATGGTTGTTGTAGGGATCTTTTAAAGCATAACGAAAATGATCGTACAAAGAACACAAATACTAAAAACAACCCAAAATTAATAAAACATAAAATATTTTGGACAATTAAAGACCTACAACCCTCCATTCAGAGAAGAACATGTATAATCCCCATATATCAGCAGAGTGTTTTTGGTTTGGCTTGAATTTATTTCTATATCTGCATGTAAAAATAATCTCGTTTCTCTGGTCTAATAGAATAATTTTTGTCTCTAAAATTTATGATTTCAATTTTTTCTTGCAGACAGGAGCTGCATCTGCTTTTAAAACTTTTTGGCGAACTGATTAGTGAATGATTTTTCACCATAGCTCCGTTTTAGCTTTGTTTTTAGATCCCAGAAATGTTTAAAGAGGGCAGCTCTCATCAGGATAGGCGCTCTCATCCAATGGAGGCTGTTTTTAATCGTTGCACTGCCCCTGTTGTATCTGTCTTTTGTAGTGTAGTGAAAATTTACAACTCTTGAAACGACGATGACTGTTTTTTGTGACCAAACAAACAAGAGGCCACACTCCTAGTTCAACCATAACCAGTTTAATTAAATAAATAATGCTATAAGCATGAGATTACCTCAGTTCTTGGAGGCATAGCACATGCGCATGCATGGTTCCCGGCGAGAAAACAAGGTATGATTTAAGATGATTTGAACTCATCACCATCATATTCGATTTAACGTCCTTTAATAAATTGACTTCCAAAGTAACCTATCTCTTTTTCCCTCGAGTTCATTTTTATCACTTCATCCCATGTTTTACTTGGCCTTCTTGTGTAGAAGAGTAGACTTTGTATGATCACGTTAAAAGAATGTACAAGAGTTCTTGGGTTAGTATATGTAGAACAGTTGAGATGACAGGTTCCGTTGACAGGAGAAGGGCAAAGAAAACATGGGGGAACTGATAAGGATGGACTTGAGAGAAAGAGGTATAAATAAAGACTTGACCAGAGATAGGTTAGTTTGCAAGTCAATTTCTCAAAGCCGTCCAATGCATGGCAGCATGTAAAACGGATGTTAAACCAAATATGATGATGATCCAAGTCTGAGTGTTTGTTCAATTATACGGGGATTGTCGACAACAGTCAAGAGAAACTATTAAAAAGCTATAATAATATAAGCTGTTTTATAATACAAAGTGACACCCCCTCTCCACAAAAATTCAATCGTCAATAAAATTCAAGCTATATTCGATTTTTATTGTTGATAATGTAATGTTTAAATCTCTATACAATTCTTCGATGTAAATAAATTTCCAAACATGAGAATGTTACATATTTATTTTTAACACTAAAATATTACAAGTAAATTCCTATTTCAGTCACCTAAATTACATAGAGTGAAATGGGTTTCGGCTTAGTTAGAAATTATGAACTAGTTAATTTCAATCAAAAGAATTTTCTAAGTCAAAACTCATCAAAAAGATACAGATGATCCCTTTTATTTCCTTGTTGTATTTCCCAGGATGAGAATCGTGTGATGCTGATAGATTTCCGGCTAGATTCGGAGGATCAGGGCCCAGTTATGTTTGGTTCCAGATTCTGACCAGTCCCAGGGATGAGCGTTTGGAGAAAAAATCCAAGGATTGTTTTTTCTGATACGAGAGGAAGGTATGTTATATTATGAGAGGCCCCATATGCCTAAAAGAGTGTCGGTCAACTAGTTTTTATTGTGAGAAGGAGTGAACTTAGCTCGCGTTTGGTGCAGGTCAAAGGGACATCCATTTTGGGACAGATAGATTTGTCATCAGAGTGGGTAATCCCAAGAAGTCATAACAACTGGTGAGACCTGGCCAACTTCAAAGGTGAAGTTCAATAAAGGTCAGCCCAGTTCTGGTGGTGATCTGTATTACAGGACAAAGGACTATGACGTCACTCCTTTCGTGAGAAACTAAGGTTTAAAAATCAGATAGGAGTTTGGCAGCGAACTGCACAGTGGACCTTCTCTGTGGGTCCTGAATTGAGTTACGGGGTTAGAAGCGGCCCGGACAGTAGAAAATGTAATCGCTTGTCATAATGGCTGGATCTCTTGGAGATCCAGCAGCAATTCCCGTCGCTTTCTCCAGCAGGAAAAATGAATGAATGAATGAATGAATCGCGGAATGAATGGAAACAAAACCCTTCCACAACGAAGCAGAAAAAAAAGATAGAATCTCTCCCAAATCTTGTCTTCGGGCGTTTTTGTCTCTCGTGCCTAAGAACAGAATTTTCCCACAAGACAGGCACACCACTACGATCACGAGCCAGCAACAGAGATGAGTGTGCAAGCAAACCCACAACCAACAGTGAAGCAGAAATCCGTAAGGTAACTTTTTGGGGCATAACATTTTTTTTGGGTCCTAATCTGTAAAACTGAAAGAACTAAAAATCGAAGGAACGGGTGAACAATGCTGAATTTGATATGTCTACCAAACAATGTTTAAAATGTTTAATGTAAAATGGTTAATGAACTGTATTTAATGAGAAAAGAATTTAAAAGAGAACTATGTTTAAAATCCGTAATTTAACATGTTTAAAAAGAAAGATGTTTTAATAACGAGAAGTGGTTAAAAAGGGTAATGTGAAAATGGACCGACAGTTTGAAGGCTTAAAAGTGCCATAAAAGTGCCCCTTAAGAAATTATATTAAAAGTACCTTAAAATTGAGTGTTACGAGAGTTTGAAAGCGCTTCTAAACTTTCCTTTTGCTTTCGTGTTTTGGGAGGTGCTTAATGGACTTTCATGTGTATTATGCAACATTACTATTATTATTATTAATATTATTGCACTTCCTTATTGTCACGGTCATCCCCTTCTACCTCAAATCGTTTATGACTCAAACCCTTCCCTCCACTATCATTAACAAAAAACAAAGGTGGTAATTGCTAGCACAATTAAGACCATTGCCTATTTACTTTTGAAGACGTATAACTAGTTAGAATATAATAAATTAAATTTCCCCCCCCCCTTTTTTCTATAATATTGTCCTGTCTGGTTAACAACCCCAAATGTGCCTATTGCCAAATTTCTTAAAATAATTTACCAATAAGCTAGGAATGTACATCGATAAGGCTGTAAGTCTGTGAGTGTAAATCGATGTGTGTGTGTGCCCAACTGTAAGGAACTAATCCAACCAAATTCAGCCCCCCTACACAACATCTAAAAGAAGTACCTAATGACTAATCTCTAAATAAACACTTTCACAAATATGAGTCATCTTATCTCAATGCCATAAAGCTGGAATTTTCTCTCCCAACCCCACAATTCAACGCGTCTCTATTCATTCCCTCTGTAGACCTATTGGAGTAATCTTAACGACTCCCGCACCCTAAGATTTTAATGTCCAAACTGTCCATATTTAACTACCACCCCTAACTAATCTCTAATAACTCAAAAATCCCAAACGTGAGGCGCTCTCATTCTAGCACTTTAAGCAATAACAGTAACACTCTGTTGACTTCCACGGGAAAATATACTGTGAACAAATAACTACAAATGACCTTTTTTACACTCCTAACCAACTGGATTGCATACATAAAACGTATGTAAAAGGAATTCTAAGTATAACGACATCTTTTTCCCCAATGAAATGTGGGTTAAAATCAATTTATTCATTTCCTCCAACCAATTCATCCAGGAACTATATTCGATCATCGAAGCACAGATGCTGTTTGCTTCGATTTTCTCCTAAATAAGTCCTAACGGCCGGACTATATTTACAATATTTCTTGATATACTTCACCCTCCCACATCTAATGTCATTCCAGTTTAACTTTTTGGTTTGAACGCCGAATTGGTAAAGACCACAATGGGAAATTGATGATAATTATTTCCTGTAAAGCATGTTCTCTCCTCCTTATGAACCAGTTGGGATTAATAAGAAACTTTTTCTCCTCCCTCATATCTCACATGTACGTGTCTGTGCACTGATGTTAGTATAGTTCCAACTATACTCCTATTCTAGTACATCCCTTATCTCCTGGTCACCTTGACCCTTCTCCTATAATAATTTTTATAAGGTGTTTTCCTCCCCCTAAAAATTACCATTGTCCATACCTTCCCATGTGCTCTTCCTCCTCCCCTCTTACCCTACACATCTCCTTGCGAGATGTTTTCTTAAAAAACCTTTAGAAAAGGAGCCTTGACAATATTCAACCTTTGTTTTCTAAACTTATTTATGTTTCTATCTTATTTTTATTTATAGTTCTAAGTTGTTATTAATTCATACTATTATTATCAATTATTTCTTTTATATTTATCTTATATTTTCATTTTGTATTTCTAATTTTTATTATCATCTCCTTATTGGTACTTTTGTTTTTATCTTTATTTTTTATTTTACCTTTATTATTTCTAATTTTACCTTTATTCTATATTATTAGTTTACTATTTTATTCTTTATTTTTTATTAACTTATTTATAATTTTATTAACTTTATATATATATATATATATATATATATATATATATATATATATATATATTGTTTTATTCCTTTATATTTTTTTATTATTATACTTTTATTTTATTTTATTTTACTCTATTATACTTCATTTTTTATTTTATATATTTTTCTTTCTTATCCTTTTATTTTATTTTTCCTTTATATATTTTATTATTTTTTTATATTTTATATTATATTTTATTTTATTTTTAGTTCTTATCTTTATTTTCATTTTATTTTTATAATTTTTATAATGTTTACAATCTTTTATTAATATCATTTTATCTTTCTATTTTTATTTTATATTTGTAACTTGTTCCTTTTTCTAATATTTGTCTCTGTGGCTCCTCCTGT
The DNA here is from genome assembly GCA_963556195.1 of Sepiola atlantica. NCBI lineage: Eukaryota > Metazoa > Mollusca > Cephalopoda > Sepiida > Sepiolidae > Sepiola > Sepiola atlantica. The sequence continues at coordinate 26,418,895 of OY744525.1, forward strand.
CAATAGATGTTCCTCTACGACGAGCTTGTTATTTTTTCCTTGAATTTTCTTTAAGACGTGGTGCTAAAGGCCCTGATGAAGGACGTTTTGGAGTAGCTTTGTTAATTTTAAAAAATTAAAAAATTAAAAAATAAAATAAAGTATTTCCAGAATGTTTTGGAAACGACCGTACGCCATACTAGACTTGATGTTCTAATTCTTGGAACAATTGTAATGTTCTAATTCATTGAATCCTCTTATAGTTGTGACCGAGCTAGTAAAACGTGTTTCAAAATGGTCAAACAAGCATTAAAATAACTAAGCCATGTACTTATAAAATAAGTATCTCTCTCTGTCTCTGCCCTCTTCAACCTTTCAGCACTAGATGATCAACCGGTCAATATGAATAAACCATTTCTCTTTCAAAAGATATTGTGTGGTATTAATTAAATAAATAATGTTATAAGTATGAGATGGGTTTTATTAAATAATTACCGTCTGTTCTTGGAGAAGACAGCAACAACACATGTACAACGGTGAAGACGAATATGTTTTTAAGTTAAGATGATTTGGTTACTATATAACAAATTGAACTAGTGGTCAACGAACAAAATATTTGATCAGTTCTATTTTTAAAGTTATTTTCTATTTGGCTCAAACTGATTTCTCTCACTTAAGTTGATCAAAAGGAATATATTTTAAGGTCATTCCGTGCAATTTAATATTCAAAATGAGGAAGGTCCTTGTTGCTAACCAACTGATTTCCATTTCTTTATTCAAGGAATCATATAAACATATTTTTTAATTCTTTTTATTATTCTCTCTCTGCAAATACCCTTCCCCAATTTTTATTGTTAAGAATATAATAAAATCTCTTAATTTCACAAACCTTATTCAATGACTCGAATACGTTTTAAACTTTCGATTTATCCAAATTTGAGTTTCCTCTTTGGCCTTGTCGGTATTTTTTCTGACTACTCATTATCTCCAATATCCTCTGTCATTAATATCAATAAATGCAATCAATACCGGTTGGCTCGACTACATCAATATTATAACTATCTTCGCCTAGTACCATCAGTAGCTTTATCATAAATCTTAAAGTCCCTGTAATTTCAATCAAAAGAATTTTCAAAGTCAAAACTCATCAAAAAGATACAGATGATCTCTTTTATTTCCTTGTTGTCATCACAGACTTTATAATTATGTTCACATAAAAATATGACTAAAGTCACGTCATTAAAATCATCATAACTTTCATCAAAAGCATAAAACAGTTATTTTATGCTCCTTCTGCAATCATCAGCAGACGACATCCTTCAGACTTAAAAATACTGAGAATACAAGTTTTAAATTTATCCTTGTCCATTAAACTATTTAAACTTTTATTAATCCACAGTCATAGCTGATAGAACGAGAAGAATCTACCCCTGTAAATGAAATAAAGGGTTCAGTTCCACAAAGATTCCCAAGTTCGTTTATAAATGATTCCCGAGTTCGAAAAACTGAACCTGAAAAGTTGCAGGTTTACATTTCCCCCCATTTTTTACACATAATTTATTGGTTTTATGTTCTTGTTAATGTAAGTCGAGTTTATTATTAAGACTGTGTATCATAAAGAAATGAGCATTTTCTTTATCTTCTGAAAAAAAAAAAAATTGTATATGTAACAAACAACAATTTTTGTAAAACGTATCAAAAATTGTTTCTCCGAACATTATTTTGTTCATAAAGTATTTGATTTTGTAAAACGTTGAATTTGCTTTCTGATTGTATTATTTAATTATATTTTCTGTAATCAATTAGTCAATATAAACAAATTTACTCATGATTTTTGAAATATCAAAAATGTGTCTAATTCATGGTGAATAAAGTGATTTTATGTGAATTTACTTGTTTTATATTTTTGTACTTTTTACATTTGATTTGATGGAAATAAATAAATAATTGTAAGCTGCTTCCTAATAACATGTATAGTTACTAATTGCTGGCCATTACTAAGAAATCTCTTACTAAAACTTTTCTCAGTAATTATTATTTAGTAGTAATTTTGTTCTTCACATGTCCGCCAGCAGTCGTTGACCCCAGTCGCATGTTTGTCAGGCCTTTATTATGTGATCGCCTTGGACAAAAAGCAATTCCTTTGTAGTTTCATATAATAAAGATCTCTATTTCTGCCATGTACTTCAACTAGAAAAAGCACATAGGTGGAGAGCAATTGTACAGATTTGTTTTAGGTTCTTATGTTGTTTAGATTAAAAAAAGCTTAAAACAGCAGATATAAATTCTTGAATTTAAACTGCTTTAAAAATCTTCATGAGTGTATTTACTTAACCTTTTAACTGTTTTTATTTTTATCTTGAAAACTTCAAAAGAAAAAAATGGCTTTGGATTCAATATATTCCTGATTCTTTGATGAAATTCGAAATTGCTTTTTAAATGATGGACTGGTATCCTTTGAAAAACAACTTGAATTTACTTATCCGGTAAAATAGATTTTTAGAAATGTTCATGTATAACAATGAGAGACTGCGTCCGTCGGCCCTGCTTAAGTCTAAAATGACATTTTCGTCATTAAATATGTTGACTGAGGAGAAATTTATTAGAAGTCCTATAAGAGGCTTTTTCCTATCATAGTTGGTCCATTATGCTCAAGTTTGAAATAGCATTTTGTCGGTCACGCTTCAGTTTGAAATAGAAGTTTGTCGGTCACGCTTCAGTTTGAAATAGAAGTTTGTCGGTCACGCTTCAGTTTGAAATAGAAGTTTGTCGGTCACGCTTCAGTTTGAAATAGAAGTTTGTCGGTCACGCTTCAGTTTGAAATAGAAGTTTGTCGGTCACGCTTCAGTTTGAAATAGAAGTTGTCGGTCACGCTTCAGTTTGAAATAGAAGTTTGTCGGTCACGCTTCAGTTTGAAATAGAAGTTTGTCGGTCACGCTTCAGTTTGAAATAGAAGTTTGTCGGTCACGCTTCAGTTTGAAATAGAAGTTTGTCGGTCACGCTTCAGTTTGAAATAGAATTTTGTCGGTCACGCTTCAGTTTGAAATAGAATTTTGTCGGTCACGCTTCAATTTGAAATAGAAGTTTGTCGGTCACGCTTCAGTTTGAAATAGAATTTTGTCGGCCACACTTCAGTTAGAAATAGAATTTTGTCGATCATACTTCAGTTTGAAATAGCATAGATTATTTTTTTCATTACAAAATTATAATTTTCTGTCAAATAAAATTGCGAAATGTTATACTGATTTTTTATGAAATATTACAAAATTGAAGTACAATACCACAAACAAATAATGCTGACCAGAATTACTCCGCCACGCTCTTTTTTCTATCACCATTATTTATACATTAAATTCTAAAACATTGTATACACAGCTACAGTGTATTTGCTTGCTTTGCTTATCACTTGCTTGTATCAACTCTCTCTTTCTCTCTCCATTTATTACCAGCACTGTCTCAGCCACAGTGTTTTCCAGGTTCACAGAGTTGTATCATGTTGTGTAGATGACACGAAGTAGCAATTCGCTCCCTCTCCTTTCTCATTGTCTTCATCTTCCTTTTCCTCTTCCTAATAACGGTGTTCGTAAAAGTTATTTAAAATATGCCGGCACAAAAATCAGCCAGGTTTATCAAAGCTGTCAAGTGTTTTATTGTGCTTCTTAATATCCACCCCATCCCCCATGTGGGAATGGAAGCGCTGTCACAAAACCGACCACTCTCTCCTGCAGTCCAGAAAGAAAGGGGGAGATTTTCTCCTTTATCCGCTACGTGTCTATGACACAATATCCTGAATAATCACATAAATCGGTGAGAGATAATCCTATGATACTGAGCAAGCACGATAGTCAGCCGGCGTACACAGAATTCAACTATGAAGGAACATGCATTAAAGCTATGATTTTGACGGCTGTATTAATACTACTCACTACAGTGCCCAGCCTATCTTGAGGGTGACAAATAGTTATTTAATAATTAATATTTTATTATCTACATATGTATACGTTTCATTCTTTACGAAATCGTCAGTGTAGATATAATTATTCAAATATATATATATATATATATATATATCTAATATACGGAACGTTTATGTTCTTGCCTTTTAAGGGAAGTGAGGTCTGATCAACTCTGCTGGGAAGCCATGAAATAAAATACTGTTTTGTTTTTAAATTCCCGAAACAGTTTTTCATGGTAAACAACTGATGATCCCTTAAATAATGTTAAGACTAGCGTAAATTCTTGGAAGCAAACTAATATAGTAACTGCTAAAAATAAATTAACTTATAAAAGTGATTTTCCACCGAATGACTTGAGACTAAAATGTTTTGTTTTTTGGGGTTTTTTTCTTATATAGTTTTAATGGTTGGGAAACTTCCGAGACTATATATATATATATATATATATATATATATATATAGATAGATAGATAGATAGATAGAGAGAGAGAGAGAGAGAGAGAGAGAGAGAGAGACAAGTTAAATTTATGAAACTGCTGAAATGTAATAAGTTAGTATAGCCATATCATTTAAAATTTTGATGAATTATTCCTGGATTTAAGTATTTATATAGGTATATAAGTAAATCGAATTAAAGAAGATGCAATTCCTGAAAATAGTCGTAATTTCGAATGGAATTTTCCACTACTCCAACCTTATGCTTACTCTAGCCTTAAATGGAAAAATCCCGTTTTTAACATTATTTTTTTACACACCTGCGTCTAATGTTTCTGCACAGTTTCACAGCACCTATCAGATGTATTTGAAGCCGACATAAAATATTCTTGCTAGTTTTTGATAAATATTCCCAAAGCAGATTGTTTCATGTTTCTAGAAAGTTAAATTCAATTCATTACAAAGAAACATCTGTCTATTTTATCCTCCTGTTATTCGTAAGCGCGCGGAGGCAAACAGGTTTTCTAAATTAGTCTTTGAGATTTAAAATCAATTTTCTCTCCTAAAAGTCTGACCAATGATTTGTATGGTCATTATTTTTTTTTTTGATATTGGTAATGTTTAGAATAAAAATAAATCACAGTATTTCTTTTTTCTGTGTATATGCGGGGGGGGGGTAGAGAGGGGGGAAGAAGGATAAATGGAGATGGGGGAGCTTAATGCATTTTAAACATACTGGGACGATTGTAATATTATCTCTATATTAATAAAATTCTGTTATCTGTATGAGTGTTTCTCGCCTCTATGTGACTTGTCATATAGTCATTTTTTTTTTTATTAATCGAGTATTTATTGAAATAAAAACGCAATAGCATGAATTACTAATACTTTCGAAAAATCTTATTTTTAAAAACAAGTAAGCCATTTTAATGTTTTGTTAATAGATAAAAAAAAAAGCATAAATTACTTTGTGACCTTTCAAAATTTGAAAGTAATTTGGAAGCATTTCAACTATGAGATAGAAATGGCTTTAAACTTCTTAGCAAATCCTTACCTATCAAAAGATTGAACGTTTGGGACTAGTTTTATAAATAGAGATAAAGACAAGATTACTTAATCAAAATCAGTTTTAGTTATAGTTTGATAATAATGTGGTTCAGTTAATAATTTAATTACCAAACGATGATGTAATCCTGTTAAACAAAAAATAATTTGTTAAAAATTACTAAATACCATAGTGTTTTAAAAAGAAAAAAGAAAAAGAAAAAGAAAAATTAAAGTAAAAGACTCCCGGGCAACACTGGGTAAGGACAGCTAGTTTAATTTATAAATGCCTTTGTAATATTAATAATACCCCTAAAATATCCCTGTATTTATGTATATGTGTACAGAATCAGACACCCGGCGTTGCCTGGGAATGAATGAGCAGTTTGGGAAGCATTATGACAGAGTTGCTATTCATGCAATAAAAGTACATGCATTTCTTTTCCATATTTTGTTTCATTTTACTTCAGTCGAAGTTCTCAGAAATCAAGGGGCCCCTTCCTGGGGCTAACACTTGATCTCTATATGAGATATATAGATATTCGAGTGTTCCGTAAAATATTGAGTTAGTAGAGAAGTTAAGAATATTAATTTTCTTCTCCCAAATTGACCCGTGAACTATGTTATAGTATATCTTTCTTTTGGTCTTACCGGATTCCAGGACAAGAATTCATCTAGTCTGGTGGAGTATCCAGCTAAGTGCAGTTACTTGAAGTTACATTACTTGGAAAAGGCGCACCATTTTTTCGTCTACTTTATAGTTGGAGTGCATCTGGTTGCAATAGAACAAGTTTATATTATTAGTAGTAATGTTGTTGTTAGTGTTTTTATTTATGGCGGTTAGTGAGTTTTTTTATTTGTTGATCTACTATATGCTGTTGAATGTTTTTAATCACATGGAAACGTCTTCTTAATAGATTCACCAACTTTATTTTGCATTGATCAATCATCCGCCTGAAGACGACCAATGATGGTCGAAAACGTTTGCGTCAAATATGGAGATTTCCTACACTCCTTGGTTAATAGTACGAGATCTATCGTTCGACGAATAGAAAGATTGGATCACAATAGGAATAAACAGAAGTTGGCACTCCTGTTCAACCAGATTGTTGCCTAATTATACAATATATATATATATATATATATATATACATATATATACACATATACACACACATACTAGCAGAATATCCACCCCAAGACGGATATAAGCAATAAATATATCACTAGTTTCAAATTTTAATGTTTTTTTCTTTCTTTGGGGGGTATGGTACGGTTTCGGTGGCACCCCCTTAAATGGTAAAGTGTAGAAAAAATAATGTGCCCACGTTACTCACCCTGTTGTCTAGAATACATATTCCATTCCATAATGATAAGATAAATAGTTTAGGATTTTGCAAAGCACATACATATTATTGACGTTTACGCACCGATCTGTTTAAAAATGTATTTGTTAATATAACTCAAAATTTGATGTAGAGCAATTCTTTGCTCTTTTAAAGTTTTTGTATCTAACTTATTTTAAAAGTTTTTTTTAGGGCAGGTGCGAGTTCACCCTAAATGGTAAAGTTTACAAAAAAACAACAATGTTCCTATGTTTCTCACCGTATTGCCGAGAATATATATGATTGGTTCATTAGCTTGTGAGTTTATCCTGTACAACGAAATATATATATATATATATATATATATATATAAATGAAACTAAAAAGATAAATAGTATATCTCTATATTATATCCTATCGTTAAGTCTATGCTCGATATACTAGATAGAAAATATATTTTTATATTCCTTGTTTGAATATTTGATAAATTAATAATATTGTATTTTATTTTAATCATTCAATTTATATATATATATATATATATATATAAAAAATTTGATCCCATAATTTATCTTTTCATAAGCGACCCTTTGGGCTTACATCACGCACGCTCCCTTTTCCTCCCTGATGGTTTTAATAACTCCGACCGCTACCACCACCCCCTCACACACACACTTTCTACAGTTAACTCAACTTCTCTATTTCTACCATCTATTTGTAGCTCATAATTTATCTTTTGATAAGCGGCCTTTTGAGCTTTAGTCCTCCTACAGCTACTGTTTCAAATATTTGTACTTGTGTGTTTATTTCTTCAGACCAATCATCCTGAGGAAGTCTTGAAATAAAGACGAAACGTTCATGAATACATAAATAATACTTTTGGTTTTCCTTTTTTTATATTATATATATATATGCATCCCCTAAATGTTTAAATGTACAAACAAATAATGTGCCCATGTTACTCACCGTATTGCCTAGAATATATATTCTAAAATTTACAATGATCCGTTTATTAGTTTAGGAGATTATCCTGTACATAGAAATATATAAATTTATACACATACCTAGCATTATATATATATATATATATATATATATATATATATATATATAAAGAGAGAGAGAGAGAGAGAGAGAGAGAGAGAGAGAGAGAGAGAGAGAGAGAGATTATTATTATTATTACAAAGACACTGGGTCCTCTCCTTTCTTCGCTTATCGTTATCTTCATCTCAGCTGCCAAGGTAAGTCATCATAGCCATCACCCGCATTTCAGATCACCAGACAGACCGTACCATTCCTTCCGTCCCAATATTATTACAAAATCAACAGCGACTATCCTACCCCCAATCTCAGAAGACATTACGATCACCAAACCTGCGCCTCTCCACTGAGCATTATCAACACGAGCCACCATGGTCTCCAAACTCCAACTATCTCCCACCCCTCATCATTATCTCTCTATCATGATGGCTAGCTCTCTCAGCACCATCGTTATCCCTCTCCAACCACCAAAGTTCCACCCAATTCTGGATTCTTCCACGGCCTAGCCATGTGCCCTACCGCCACTTCTTCACCTCATGGCTTCATTTTGACAGCATAATCAATGAAGCATCAATAACTTTTTGCTTCCACCTTCCGACCCTCATACATCGGTATGAATTGCCATTTGGCTGGTTATGCTGAATGGTTGGGTGGTTGGGTGGCTGGGACATGGTTGGGTGTGGCATCTGGGTGGAATAATGGAAAGGAAGGATTGGCTTGGCTTTGCCTGCTGTTGTTGGGTTTCCTGAGCCTCTGAGTGAGGAGATCAAACGTGAGAGAGCCGGTTAGATGTGACGTGAAAATCCTGTCAGACTGTCATGCATGAAAAACAGGCGCACAATACAAGATGTCCGCAGACAATTGCAGAGATCAAGAAATGCAGACAGAGAACAACAGAGGGAAATTAAGAAAATAAAAAAATAAATATATATAGAGAGAGAGGTGAAGAGAAAAGAGAGAGAAAGGGGGATAGATGTGGAGAGAAAAGAGAGAAAGAGGATGAGAGAAAAGAGAGAAAGAGGATGAGAGATGTGGAGAGAAGGAGGGTGAGATGTGGAGAGAAAGAAAAAGGGTGAGAGATGTGGAGAGAAAGAAAGAGGATGAGAGTTGTGGAGACTAGAACAGAAAGAAAGATGGTGAGAGATGTGGAGAGAAAGAAAGAGGGTGAGAGATATGGAGAGAAAGAAAGAGGGGAAGATATATGGAGAGAAAGAAAGATGGTGAGAGATGTGGAGAGAAAGAAAGAGGGTGAGAGATATGGGGAGAAAGAAAGAGGGGAAGATATATGGAGAGAAAGAAAGAGGGGAAGATATATGGAGAGAAAGAAAAAGGGTGAGAGATGTTGAGACTAGAAGAGAAAGAAAGCGGGGAAAGAGGATAATAGGGTGGAAAGGAGAAGAGAGAGAGAAAAGCGGAAAGAGGGAAAGAGAAAGATAAAAAGAGATGGAGGCAGAGAATAAATAATTAACAATGAGTAAGAATTTTTTTTAAATAATAAAACCACAGAGAGCAAAACATATAGATAGAGCGAGAGAGGGAAGGGGTACATTAACAATCAAATAAACATAAAAGTACAGAAATAAGAAAACCAGAAGGCACAATAAGCTTGAAATTGATAAAAAAAATTAAAATGGAGCTTGGATTATTAAAAAGAAACCGAAAAAGAAAAAAGAAAAAAAAGTGGCAACAAAGTTAAATAAAATGGAAACATTGCTTTTTTTTTATTAAGTCAAATTAATAATAAATTATATATAACTAAGATTTAGACTGTTGGACATTCATGACTGAAACTTGGTGGAGAAACCAGGCAGAGACTGAAGTTTAATTGTACCAAATATGGTTAAATTGTTTGGTTTGGTTTGTTTTATGGCATATCAACCGCTTGTGGGTCATTTAATGCCAAAACATGAGTTTTTAATGTTTATGTACTTAAATATAATTTTTTTAATGTTTATGTATTTAAATCATTTTAAAAAAATGTTTATGTATTTGAATATCATTTTTTAAATTTTTATGTATTTAAATATCATTCTTTTAATGTTTATGTATTTAAATATCATTCTTTTAATGTTTATGAATTTTAACATAATTTTTTAATGTTTATGAATTTTAGTATCATTTTTTAAATGCTTATGTATTTTAATATCATTTTTAAAAACTGGTTAAGTATTTTAATATTATTTTTTTAAATGGTTATGTATTTTAATATTTTTTTTAATGTTTATGAATTTTAACATCATTTTTTAATGTTTATGAATTTTAGTATCATTTTTTAAATGCTTATGTATTTTAATATCATTTTTAAAAACTGGTTAAGTATTTTAATATTATTTTTTTAAATGGTTATGTATTTTAATATTTTTTTTAATGTTTATGAATTTTAACATCATTTTTTAATGTTTATGAATTTTAGTATCATTTTTTAAATGCTTATGTATTTTAATATCATTTTTTTAAAATGGTTATGTATTTTAATATTATTTTTTTTAAATAGTTATGTATTTTAATATTTTTGGTGTTTGGTTTGGTTTGGTTTGGTTGTTTTTTTTTCTATGGCATATCAACCCTCTTCGGGTTATTTAATGCTGAGTGACATTGTCGGGGGGGGGGGGGGGTCACCCTGTATATTTATTGATTACTCATAAGTGTAAATAATGCCCTCCGTTCAGTCTAGAGAGACTATGGACACCCCTGTAAGGGGTTGGCTGCACATGTAATTATTAAGCAAGGGTTGCGCACTTCCTAGCAACACCTCTCCTGAGTCGGCACTGCTTGATTCCAATGGCAAGCAATTCAAGACGACTGGAAACAATGCCGAGATAAGCAGAAAGCACATACAGCACTTGGTATTCCCAAATGATCACCCATTTAGTACTGGCCAGGCTCGACGTCGCTTAACTTCGGTGATCTAACGGGAACCGGTGTGTCAACGTGATTGTGCTGTATATATAATATATACTTATAAGTAGATAAGAATAAATGAACAGTGATAATATGAAATTGTATCTGTGATGAATTCACACAAACATGTAAACATGACAAAATTAATTAACCTTTAAAGTATGGCATGCAACTGGATAGTAACAACATGCACAGCGCCCATTATGACGATCGTAATTCAAATTTAGCACACATTAATTGGTAGCCAATCACGACAGCAACTACGACGAGTCTCAAGCTCTCGATTTGTATCTAATATGATGTCTGCCATAGCACAAGTGAGGAATGTTAGATTTAAATTATTGAAATTTCAGATGTTTCGGAATTTTTTTAGATGAGGATTGATAATTTGTATCACTTGGATTAATTGGACTACTGTTCTCATCTTGAATGCTTTTCTCACGTTTCGACCGATGTAACCACCGACCTTCAAATACATCTCGTCGAACTCTGGAATCTGTAGAGAATTTCAGACAGAACCCTATATTCAATCCGGGAGTGGGCTGGGGGTGGGGGGTAGCTTGCACTCGTTCGGTCAGCCATAACCGGGTAAGTGTATTACGACTAAAAGGGTTCCATTGGAAATTCTGTACAGATTACAGAGTTCAACTAGACACACCTGAAGGTCAGAGGTTATATCAACCGAAAAGTTGTGAGAATAACATCCAAGATGAGAACAGTAGTCCGAATAATCCGAATAATACACATTAAATTTTACAGTTCATTGGAGCACACACACGACTCTAAAATAAAGAGCAATATATATATATATATATATATATATATATATATATATATAGTTGAAAATATATTTATGGCAATTAAGCTACACAGAGACTCCCGCCGGGAATGAAACGCAGGAGCCTCTGTGTAGTTTAATTGCCATAAATATATTTTCATAAATATATTTTCATTTATTACTACCTAGCTCTAATTACGTATTGAGCAGTGTTGAAGTAAATACTGCAAAATTGATACATAAATTATATCTCCTTATAAAATAGTTATATATATACACACACATATATATATATATATATATATATATATATATATGGGTAATGAAAAACCAAAAGATGTTTTTTTGTTTTTTATGTATGCATCAACGTTTCGTTTTTATTTGTAAGAGGGGTGGAGGTGTTAGTCAATTTGTCTTAGGGTGGGAGAGAGGGGAGGGGGTGCTGAAGTTTTTGTTGTGGTGAGGTGTAGCATGGATTTTGAGGAGCTGGGGAAAGAGGAGGGGAGGGGGCTGTGTTTTTGGTGTGTAAGTAGTGTCATAGTTTTAGAAAAAGATTTGAAGAAATGAAGATGATTTGAAAGTGGGCGGGGTGGGTGGGTAAGAGTGTGAAAGAAGTAGTCGAAAGGGTGAGATGGAGGAGGGGGAGAGTGAGATTTAGATGTGAAATTTTTGGAGAGTAGGAGTATTTGACCAGCTGGCTATGTCAGGAATGTGTGAATATAAGTAAGTTAGAAGGAAAGTGTTGAAATGTGCTGAGAATATGACAATGAGGGGGAGGAAAAGAAAAAGAAAGAGAAGGAGAAAAGTGATATTAATTTTGATGAGAAATAGGTGAAATGTAGTTTTGTGCAAGCAGTGTTGATGGTTTTAAATTAAATTGAGGGCAAAAGAGGTTTAAATATCTAAATATTTGTGACGGTATCTAGATTGTGTTCAATGGTGAGGCTGTTATTTGTGGTTAAGTGGTTTGGATTCGTGGTGAATGAAAAACAACACACAAAAAAATCAAACACCAAACACCTCTCTCATAGACAGACCCCTTCTCTTACCCACGCATTCCAATAACACATCCATATGCAACACACTTAACAAACTAGACATTCCTACAGTACAAACCACATCACAAACCATAAAACAAACATTAAACATAGCAAGACATTTAAAAAAAAAAACACATCCCATGTCGGCTTATATACTGCCCCATACAACAACTGCTATCAAATTTATGTGGGAGAAACACTACGTGAATTGAAAAAAAGATTGAGCTAACACAAAAGGGACATAAAAAAAAGATAACTCTCTCAGTGCACTTTTTTCGCATGTATTAGAGCACAATCATGCTTTCAAATTTGAACAGGCCAAAAATCACCAAATACATTCATAACAAAGCTCGGCGAAGACTACTAGAAACTGCACTAATCACAGCCTCCAGCACCATCAGACAACGAAATGGCTTATACAATCTACCCCCCTTAATAAGCAAAATTATCCTGACCAAACAAAAACTGAACCTAGATCATGGCTAACCATTCTCCTCTTCGCTCTCAATTGTACTTATATACAAGTCCCCGCATACACTCATGCAAAAACCCCTCTTCACATACATTTTCATTCACCACGAATCCAAACCACTTAACCACAAATAACAGCCTCACTATTGAATACAATCTAGATACCTTCACAAATATTTAGATATTTAAACCCCTTTTGCCCTCAATTTAATTTCAAACCATCAACACTGCCTGTACAAAACTACATTTCACCTATTTCTCATCAAAATTAATATCACTTTTCTCCTTCTCTTTCTTCCCCCTCATTGTCATATTCTCAGCACATTTCAACACTTTCTTCTAACTTACTTATATTCACACATTCCTGACATAGCCAGCTGGTCAAATACTCCTACTCTCCAAAATTTCACATCTAAATCTCCCCTCTCCCCATTCCACTACTTCTTTCACACTCTTACCCATGTACCCTGCCCACTTTCGAATCATCTTCATTTCTTCAAATCTTTTTCTAAAACTATGACACTACCTACACACCAAAAACACAGAGCCTCCCCTCCTCTTTCCCCAGCCCCTCAAAATCCATGCTACACCTCACCACAACAAAAACTTCAGCACCCCCTCCTCTCTCTCCCACCCTAAGACAAATTCACTAACACCTGCACCCCTCCCCTTTTTCACTCACAGCCATCCACATTCATTTCACTCCCTTTCACCGACTTCTCTCAGCCCGAACCTTAGTCCTGTGCTCCCAGTAGTGGCTACTATTTCTTCTCATTAACCCATCATGTCAACCCAATATTTCTATGTACTTGCATGACATTTTTCTTAAAATTATCATCCTGAGGAAGTCTTACAAAAAAAAGACTAAACGTTGATGAATACATAAAAAAAAATTTTTTTTAAACATCTTTTGATTTTTCCTTTTCCAATTACGTCAGATTACCCTCATCCTTCCTTTCTCATGTATATATATATATATATATATATAAAGTGGTGAACTAAAAGCGAACTTTTAGGAAAGGTAAAACCTATTGTGAAAAGTATACAGCTCAATATCCAGGATAGAGCAGATAGATATGTAGAAGGATGAAAAGGAATTAGAAAAGCAAAAGTCAAATCTTTTTTTCAATTCAGTTGCTCATAGCAAGGTATATTCCGCAAAAAGGCAATTTATTCAAGTTAAATTTTTCCTTAAGCCAGGCTTTTCAAAGATCAAAATCTTATCATCAGAGGAAGACGCTGGGATAGATAAGTTGGCAAAGGCCAAAATTTAAAATTTGAGAAAGTAAAATAAAAATTGTAGGGAAAAAAACACAAGGCAAAACTCTGCCCGAGTGCAAGCAAATGTCCGATTGCAAAAAAGTCTGGTGTCTAAAAGTCCAGCGGAGAAAGTGAAATGTAAATAGGTAGGTTGTTAAAAGGCACGAGAAGTGACAAGAGAGGATTCAAAGTTAAATTCCAAAAAACCACATCTTCAGGTGCGGCGAAGATAGGTAGAATCCAGAGGGTAAAAGGTCCAATAAATGGTACGTTCGTAGATGCAACAAGGCTCAGTAAAACGTGAGGTGGAAAGTATTCGCCATTTAAAAGACTTCCTGGGCTAAAATTCATGGAATAGGAATAAATAGGCAAAAATACAGCCAATTAATAATAAAAGTCAAGCCCGTTGAAAAACAAGACTAGTCTGAAGAAAGGCAAAAACTCATATAAGACCAGTAGGCAGGAAAGGAAGGTGAAGGGGGTGCGGGTGCGATGAATAAGTGCGATTTAAAACTAAGAGAGTGAGTGTGGGGGGTAGGTCGCTTAAAGTTAAAAGTGGACGTTAGCGCGAATTAGGGTTCAACTAGAAAAGGGATAGACGGGTGTGGGGGCAAGTCAATGAGTGCGGAGAGAGAGAATTAAAATACCAGAATGTGTCGGGGAGGATATGAACCGGGGTATGGGGTTAGGTATTTAATCAGATGACCTTACTTATAAACAATGAGGCAAAATATATTTGAAGGGTAGAAATAAAAAAAATATAAATAGTAAAAATTAAAATTAAAAGTAAAAATATATATAAAGATAATTAAATGAAAAAATTTGCAATCGGACATTTGCTTGCACTCGGGCAGAGTTTTGCCTTGTGTTTTTTTCCCTACAATTTTTATTTTACTTTCTCAAATTTTAAATTTTGGCCTTTGCCAACTTATCTATCCCAGCGTCTTCCTCTGATGATAAGATTTTGATCTTTGAAAAGCCTGACTTAAGGAAAAATTTAACTTGAATAAATTGCTTTTTTGCGGAATATACCTTGCTATGAGTAACTGAATTGAAAAAAGATTTGACTTTTGCTTTTCTAATTCCTTTTCATCCTTCTACATATATATATATATATATATATATATATATATATATATTCATGCAAGCTTCATTGAAGACCACAGAGCTCTCACTTTTCACAATCGTTCGTGTCAATCTTTCGACTCGGCGCGCAATTCTGCGGTTCTCAGGTGTTAACCGATGGAGTATGGCACCTAGATAAAGATATATATAAATATACGTATACGTATGCAAATTAATAGATAAATAATCAATAATAAAACTATAAATAACGGCTCTTAGTAGCGATAAGACACAGACATCTGAAAACTGTCAAGAGACCGAAAGCGCTCGAGGAATGGCCCACGACACAATGCTAGGTGCCATACTCCACCGGTTAACACCTGAGAACCGCAGAATTGCTCACCGTGTCGAGAGATTGACATGAAAGATTGTGAAAAGAGAGAGCTCCGTGGTCTTTAACGAAGCTTGCATAAACAATGACTTGCTGCCGAACTATATATGTGTGTGTGTGTGTGTGTGTGTGTGTGTGTGTGTGTGTGTGTGTGTGTGTGTGTGTGTGTGTGTGTGTGTGAAAAAGACAAACGGAAAAAACAAATTTGAATACAGGAAACAATCAAGAAACGATAGATTTTGCCGGTTTCGTTTGGATCATCGAACGTCTTCAGAAAAAGTGAAGATTTTAAATTTACTCTATCACGGTAAAAACATAGGAAAAAGAAAAACGCACAAAGAGACGTCATTGGCACGCGTTTGTCTATTTGAAAAAAAGAAAAAATAATAAAACGGAGAGACGTTTAAATGAGAAAGGGGGGAGGGAAGAAGACAAACTTCTTAATACAGACATAATATTGTTCTTTATTTAATGCTTTCACGAATTGTTTTTGGTTTTAAACTATTAATGAAGACATAATATTTGCATTAAAAAAAATTTAAACCAAAAACAATTTGTGAAAACAATAAAAAATAAAAAAAATGTTAACCAAAATAAAAAAGAAATAAATTATTTAAAAATAGATCCGGTATTCTGTTAATTATTTGTTTATTACGAAATAAAAATAGTACATTCGATGTATTATTTGTGAAATAATATGACGATGGACAAGTATGAAATGGGTATGAATTATGGAGAAAGTTTATTTTTTTAATAATTTCTGCCCATCCGTATATGATATGAGGCGTCATTTGCTGCTGAGTGGAACCGGAAGCTAGAAGGGAATAGGAATGTCACGAATAACGTAATAGGTATATAAAAAAATTAGGTAAAAGTCGGAATTTGATCTTTTGGGTATCTTTTACGGGTATTTTGAAGAATAGCCCAACAACGAAAACGCTGAAAAAACAAATATACAACAAATAAAAGTTACCGTAGCCGATAAAACTGAATTTCCAAGTTAACTGTGACAGTTATTAATGATTATAATCTGTTAAAAGTGCTATTTTCTATAATTTAATAGTTTTAGCGTAAGTGAAGTGGGGAAAAAAAAAACAGTAATGGCTGCTTCGATAGAAAACACTGAATTCAGAACGAGATGCCCGCCTCGTTCTGAATTCAGTTGGTTTTTACTGGGACTCATAGTCAAAGCGCAATGTTTGCATTTTTTAGCCAAGCAGAAGAACAAAACAACACTACATTTTAAGCAAAAGGAATAAAATAATTTTCTTTTTATTTACATGTCAGTGTGCTTTTATTTACATATTATTTTCATTCGTCACACCGTAATGTTTATTTTTCCTGTTTCTTAAAAAAATGCCTAACCCTAACCTAAACCCAGTCCTAACCCTAACCTAAACCCAAACCCTAACCTAAACCCTAACCCTAACCTAAACCCTAACCTAAACCCAACCCTAACCCTAACCTAAACCCTAACCTAAACCCAACCCTAACCTAAACCCTAACCTAAACCTAACCTAAACCCAGCCCTAACCTAAACCCTAACCTAAACCCAACCCTAACCTAAAGCCAACCCTAACCTAAACCCAGCCCTAACCCTAACCCTAACCTAAACCCTAACCTAAACCTAACCCTAACCTAAACCCTAACCTAAACCCAACCCTAACCCTAACCTAAACCCTAACCTAAACCTAACCCTAACCTAAACCCTAACCTAAAGCCAATCCTAACCCTAACCTAAACCCAACCCTAACCTAAACCCTAACCTAACCCTAACCTAAACCCTAACCTAAACCTAAACCAATGACGTAACGACATGCGCGCTCATTCGGTGATCAAAATGATCGTTAAAATGTTCGTTTCATAAAATTAAATTTCAAAAATGCAACCCCCCCCCCCAAAAAAAAAAAAACAAAAAAAAAAACGCCGATTTGCTTATGAGTCCCGGTAAAAAAAAACACACACACACGTGACACCGACAGCCTAAACTAGTGACGCCATTTTCTTTTTAAATAAATGACATAAAAAATTTTTTTTTTTTTCATGTCTAATAAAAACCCATTTACCATACGTAAACATACAAACAAATGGAATAGAAAACTAGGAAAATATCCGGTCTCTACGTACGTTGCATTTATTTGTTGCATATTCATTTTTTTGACTACGTTCTACAACTTTTTTTCTACCCGACTCGCGAGCTGTAGGGCTATTCTAAAAGATTCCCCTTTTACTTTACTCAGCAGACTAAAAACGCTCAAAAAACAAATATACAACAAATAAAAGTAACTGTAGGCGATAAAAGTTATTTTCAAACTTACCTGTGGCATTAATTTGTATTTTTAACTCGTTCGAAGTGGTATTTATTAAAAATTAAATTATTCGTCACACCAACATCGCAAAATCCAAGATGGCGATCGAAGGGGGGGGGGTATGTAAGAGAATAATGACCGGCCGTCATTTTCTTTTTGTGCAAAAAAACAAAACAAAACAAGAATTTTTTTTTTACATCTAATAAAAACCCATGTATACTACGTAAAAATACAAACAAATGTCATAGCTACGTAGGAAAATATCTATTCTCGACGTAGGTCGCCTTTACTTGTTGCATATTTATGTTTTTAAACACTTTCTCGTTCGTTTTTTTACCCCGTTCACGACTCTGCGGAGTAAAGTAAAAGATACCCGATCTTTTTTATTGATTGAAAAATAGTCGTCTGCCAAGCAAGAGACCTTTTTAATTTGTATAATTCGGTTTTATTTGACTTTCTCCATTCGTAATCGGAACTGCTTACGCCACGACGGCAAACCTTTGGATACCTATTACTTAAAAGCACCATGAAAGTATATCGAATATCCAACATTATGCGTCAAAAGTGTTCACTATTTATGGCTCACCTGTTACCATCCTTAAGATGGCATATCTCTCCAACTGTGATATGAAAGATAATCCAACGCCTAAAGGCTATGAGGACTCAGAAGGAAAAAAAAAACAAAGGATAATTTCATTTTATTAATCAGTTAGAAGAAAAACTCGATTTGGGACAATGGCTGCTTTTTGGTTAAGATTGTCAAAGAAAATAATTAGAATAAAACAAAATTTGCTGAAATGCTTGTAACATGAACAGAAAACTTATCTGATTGATAATCATGTTAAAAAAATGTTGCTTCCATTTAATTAATATGGAGTTAATTTAATAAATCGATTACTTTTTTTTTAAAGTATTATACAATGATATCTGAGGTTATTGAGTACTAAATAAAAGTAAATACAGCAAAAATTAAATATACCAAACTTCTATATTAATAAAATTGTGTGACCACTTCTCGTGTGTCTGTATGTGTCTGGGTTTCTCAGCTCTATGTGAACTAGAGATTATTATTATTTACTATTTATCAAATATTTGACAACAAAAATGCTATTGCATAAAATAAAACGAAGTTTTAAAAATATTATTTTAAAAACAAATCAATTACAAAATTACATCCAACAGAAAACATTTCGTTTTTTTTTTTTTTTTTTTTTTTTCAAAGTCAGCCATTTTAATGTTTTGTCAACAGTTAAAAAAAATTGGTTATTTTTCAGGAATATGTATCTAGGAAAATTTCAGTACTTACATCAATTCCTAGTTTCACCGGAGACTTACGAGACAAACTTCACCGCGGAGAAGTTATTTGACAATATAAACTGTTGATTTTATCTTGTATTTCAAGTGTTCTGCAATGTTGTTTCGGTACTTCTACACAATACGAACTGAACTGGGTTTTTTTGTTGTTTTTTTTTTTTGTTTTTTGTTTTTTTACCCTAACTAAACCTAACCCTTTTAGTAAAAGTAAATGAAAAGGTATTTAAAAAATTCCAAATTAAAAGTTTCAAAAGTAATAAGGTTATCCAAAAAATTACGCAAAAGTCGGAAGTTGATCTGGCACTTCTGCATTTCAACCGTCACTTGGACTTTATTTGCTTTCCTCTTTTGAAGGCAGGGGCAGACAACCAACCGGAAGTAATCGAATTAGATGTTTTTATTCTAAAATGACAATATTAACAGCGAAGAATAATAACAGCGAACAATGTATCGTTATTGAATATGAAAATATTTTATTTAATAATTTAAAAGTTTATAAAAATAATAAAAATGTGTTTTTTTTTATTGTATGAATTAAAACTTTCTCAAAATAGTCAACAGTAATTTTTAAAACGAAAATTTATCATTTTAATGAATAATAGTCAGTGATTTTTTTATTGTATGAATTAAAACTTTCTCAAAATAGTCAACAGTGATTTTTTAAATGAAAATTTATCATTAAATGAATAGTCAGTGATTTTAGTGATTTTTTTTATTGTATGAATTAAAATGTTATCAAAATAGTCAATGATGATCTTTTAAAACGAAAATTTATAATTTAAAATGAAAATCCAACAAACAGTCAACATCGGTTGACTCGGTGGAATGAATGGAACTCTTCAATTATTAAGTCCAAGTGACGGTTGAAATGCAGAAGTGCCGTTGATCTTTCTTATTGATTGAAAAATAGTCGTCTGCCAAGTAACAGTGGCTTTTTTATTTGTAGATTTCGGTAAAAGTCGGAACCTGATTCGGCTTTCTCCGTTCGTAGTCAGAATTGCTTACATCACGACTAAAAATCTATTTATTTGTAATTCATAAAAAAACATTAAAGAATGAATTACTTTGTGACCTCTTCGAAATTTGGAAGGAATGTAGAAGCTTAGAACGTCATTTCTGGTTTTAAAATTCTGTTGGGATTTTTCTCGTTAGAATGAAGGACGAAGACTGTAGTCCGCTTGAAGCAGTGGTCTGTGATTGGCTGATTTTCACCCAATCACAGGGCACTTAGAATTTACTCCGCTAAATAATAATTCCAATAGTTCTTAGCATGTATTAAAAGGTTGAAAGTTTCGGAAACTATTTGCATGCATTGATTTTATATATAGAGGGATTAAAGCAGCATTACTTTAACAACAATTATTCATAGTTTAATGACAACTTTGTTGGTTCAATTAATTATTTAATGACCAATCGACACCGTAATAATTAAATTTAACTTTGAAAATCCTATTAAATTTAAAAAAAATTTTTTTTTAAATAAAACAGATTAGTTTAAAATAAAAGTGAAACAAAAATTATGGTAAAAAGATTCCCGGACAACGCCGGGTAGTTTCAGTTCGTTAATAAATAGAATAATGATGCAGTTGATATAAAATAATGAGCACGATACATCTGATGTCCACCTTTACTGCCACATCCGGTTGTATAAACATGATAAAGTCTATTCACACGAACCAAGGACGATAAATCAATTTATTAAGGCGTGCACAATTTGCAAGCTCTCACATATTAAACATTATCTTTATACTAGACATAACCGTAACCCGTTGGGTCAGAGCCACTACTACTATTCATTATTACGATTCCAATATGCCCCCCCCCCACCTCGATTACGATATAATTACCGATTCTGTTCTAAATTCCTGATTTCGATTCTAAAATCGCCTAAATAGTAGAATTTTAGGCACTTCTGCATTTCAACCGTCACTTGAAGAGTTCCATTCATTCCACCGAGTCAACCGGAAACCAATGTTGACTGTTTGTTGGATTTTCGTTTTAAATTATAAATTTTCGTTTTAAAAGATCACTGTTGACTATTTTGATAAAATTTTAATTCATACAATAAAAAAAATCACTGACTATTCATTTTAATGATAATTTCCATTTTAAAAATCACTGTTGACTATTTTGAGACAGTTTTAATTCATACAAAAAAAACACATTTTTATTATTTTTATAAATTTTTAAATTATTAAATAAAATATTTTCATATTCAATAACGATACATTGTTCGCTGTTAATATTGTCATTTTGAATAAAAAAAAACATCTAATTCGGTTACTTCCGGTTGGTTGTCTGCCCCTGCCTTCAAAAGAGGAAAGCAAATTAAGTCCAAGTGACGGTTGAAATGCAGAAGTGCCGAATTTCATTTTTTTGGGGGGGGGGGGGGTGATAGCAGAGAATACTCATCTACTTTTAAATGTAGATATAATTTTCTTTTTAATTTGACGAACTTCTTGTGTATTGTATCAAAGATTTTGATAAACTCACTGTGATTTTTTCTATCTATATTTTTCACTTGTGTCATTTTTTCCTATTTATCCACTTGTGCCATTTTTACCTGTGCCATTTTTACCTAAATTCGTTATTATGATGTATAAATTTTAGTTTTACTGGTAGTTAAAAATCAATAAATATTTATCATTTTATCATTAGTACCAGCAATGGGAAATTAATTTTTAAAGAAGAAAAAAAAGAATTGTTTTTGGAATCAGAAATTTGGCTCATATTTTTCCCATTCTGATACCGATTCCACAAAAAGTTTCGATTTTCCAGATTCCCGATTCCGATTAATCGTTCCAACACTAATATTTATTCTACTTTAATTTCATTCGGGAGCTAATAAAGTATGGCATATCTTTTAAGACATTCTTCTTGCATAGCTACAAATAATAATTCTACATTATTATTATTGTTATTATCCACCTCCTCATTATTATAATTATATAAAAATATTATTTTTTATTAATTTTATATAGAAGTAAACAGACTTATTATTATGCCATCTAATTTACATACGTATTTCTGGTGTGTACAGACACATGTAAATTATATAGAATGGGTCAAAAACTGGATGGTTAGCTCCTTTAACAATTATAAGAAACGTTTCCAACCACTGATTGCCATGGATGATAGCACCCTCTTGAAGAGTTAAACGATAAAACTCCTCTGCCTAACATTCACAGGTAACATGCATTGGAATAAATACATAGAAGATACTGCCAAGTCTGCTGCAAAGAAGGTGGGCTCCCCTGTCAGTATCCTATATCTATACAAAGCCACCATTCGCTCATGCATGGAGTATTGTTGCCACGTCTGGGCTGGTGCACCAACCACTAGTCTCTCCCTCTTGGACAGGGTGCAAAATAGTCCCTAACCTAATAGGTCCTGTACTGTCTACCAAGCTCTAGCTCCTGTCCCATCGCAGTAATGTTACATCCTTGTGCTTCTTTTACAAGTACTTTCCATTGAATTTGCTCCGAAGAACTATCTGCTTTTGTAACCCCCACCAACCCGACGAGCAGCAAAATCCCACCCCTTCATTGTAGAAGTCCCCGGATGCTGAAAATCTTTCTACTCTAATAGCTTTTTTCCTCGGACCGCTTGCCTTTGGAATTCCCTCCCTGCTCTCTTTCCCCGACTGTACCAACATGCAGAAATTTAAATGTAATGTGATCAAACATCTTGCTGCGCGACTTCCCACTTAGAATGCCCCTATAGATTTGGCCCCTAATCACAGTAGTCCTTACGTCTTAGTGGCAACTTGCCTTACTTTTTTTTTGGGGGGGGGGATAAAAGATTAAAAAAGAAATATGCCCGCACTAATAAAAGAGTCACTCTTTCTCTAAGAGAGAGATGGGTGACGTGTTAAGTTAATTATAAACAAGATTTTTTCAAACATAACTCGATACCAGAACTAAGGTATATTTTAGCATGTATTTTGTGCTATTAAAGTATATTGCAAAGTATCTTAGAAACAAGCGTTGATCAATTCACATTTAGTATAATAAGCGATATGTTCTTTTTTTGTATTGCTAGAGCGGACTTAGCGTTAGTGTTTGGGCAAACCAAAATAGTCAGCAACTCAAAGTCAGCAGCAAACAGTGTTCTGTCAGATTTAGTTCCTGATATTAAAATTCATCCGTAATATAACTTCCGCCGAAAATTTCAATTTCCCAAATTTATTAATTTATTTATTAGATTGTTAGGTGAAAGTACAGAATAGTTAACAAAGCGCCCCCTCCCTATGTTAATAATGGCCTTTTCTAATTACTTATTTTTGTAAAAAAATATTTAAAACAAAAAAACAAAGACATTTTATTATATTTTCCTTTATTATTTAGAAAGCCATTCTTAACATGGGGAGGAGGGTCTTTGTTGACTATTCTATACTTTCACCTAACAATTTAATAAATAAATTAATAGATAAAAATGAGTACAAAACTTGGCAAACCAGAAGAGTAAGTGACCCAAAACAGAAAGTCTTTCATATCAGGAACTAAATCTGACAGAACACCGTTTGCTGCTGACTTCGAGTCGCTTACTCTTCTGGTTTACCTGAGTTGATTTTTTTTTGGGGGGGGGGGTGCAAAAAAGACAGGCCCTTTTTTAACTAAAGCACTAACACTAAGACTGGGTTGGCAAAAGGGATACAACAAAAAAAAAGGTAAAATATAATTGTTCTCAAGAAGGAAAACATCTTTTAGCTAATCAATCTTCATTTTAGAAAAGTAATATTTAAACCTTTGACTGAAACTCTGCACATATCTTACCAAATCGATTTATCGTCCTTGATCCGTGAGAATAGACTTTTACCAAACAGTCTATTCTCACGAACCAAGGACGATAAATCAATTCATTGAATGTGCGAATATGCAGAGTTTTAGTCAAATCTCTAAAACTTTAAATATTACTTTTCTAAAATGAAGATTGATGAGTTAAAATAAAAATTATTATTGTTTTTGTTTTTTTCCGGCTAAGAACAAGGAAGTCAATTTCAATATTTCTTCGACATCGTTATTATTGGTTTCTGTGTCCAATGTGAGGTCAATAGTGGAATCGTAAACTTTCACAGACAATAAATGAAGATTTGGAAGTCATCTTGAAGGACCAAAATAAAACATTTGTTTTCGTTACTCTTTGAGTTTGCAAAAGTCATAAAAAATGCAAGGATGTAAGAGCCCTACTTATTAAATATGGAAATCAGTCACTGACATCTTATTCTCCAACTTGTTATCCAAAAGTACTTGACATAACATAGCCTTTTCAATTTACAAAATGGTGAACAGGAAGTCACCTGATCCATTTACATTTATATTGCTCCAAGAGCACATAACTCTGCAGTGACTTGCTTGAGAAAGAAGGGTTTCTCGAGATATCATTTTAAATATAGTAGCAACCACGTAACATCTAGCTACCAAGTTTTATTTTCAATTTAGATCAGTCTACAGCATTCGATAGGATAGACCATCGTTACTTGGAGGCTGTTTTGTCTGCGTCCGGTTTTGGCCTAAAATTTCGTTCTTGGATTCACCTCTTGGAGGTGAATGGTCTGAGGTCGGGGCCAATTAGATTATCCAGATCCATTCGTCAGAGATGTCTGCTCTCACCGATGCTCTATATGCTTTGTGTTGGAGCCTTTGTGGGAATCCGGTCCTATGTGGGATTACTTTGACAGGTGCTTGCACCACGGTAAAGTACTCCACCTTTGTTGACGACGTAAATGTGCTTGTAATGAGATTAATTTCATCGACAGAGAAATCAGAATGTATGAAACAGTAACAGGGGCCAAAATTAACCGAGACAAGTCTGTAGGCTTGTGCATTAGTACCTGGAAGGGTGTATCCCTACAGGGGCCCTTTAGCTGGATTGACGGGCTTTGCAAGCTACTCAGCGTCAAGTTTGGTTTTTATCTTTAGCTGGAGAAAAATTAGTCAAAAGTATTGAAAGCGATTCGGCCCGCAGCTTTCTGTGGATCTATAGGGAAGAGTGGAAGTGTGTATCTTACACATTTACCCGATCGTCTATCAGTACTTCACTCCCGTTGGATATGCTGTTTGAGCTTCAGCGGCCTCTTTTCAAGTTGTTGTGGCTTGGTAAGGCCCTTACGGTTCGTCGCAAGATCTGTTATCGGCATCCTTCTGAAGGCTGTCCGGGTATGCCAAGTGTTGAGATTCATCAACACGCTTTTTTCTACCTGGATCGAATGTGTACATCACGTGTGAGAAACCGTGGCTTCTGGAAGGAAGAGACTAAGAAAGCCTTTGTGGCTTTAAAAAGTGTGCACTTGAAGCAAGTGCTCCTTTTATCGCGAGTGTTGACGGGCTTTGAAATTCCTCTTACGGGTGAAAGAAAGCCTCTCCGACACCCTGCTGTTATCCTGAATGCAGTGTTCAGTGAACTTATTCTATGTACATATATATATATATATATATATATATATATATATATATATATGAAAGTTCTCTTTTTATTTTAAATTTTTTAACCTGTGGGGGCTCGTATATACCCGACTAGTACACGGGCGCAGGCTATTATCCCCTCTCGGTGTGTCGAACCCGTAAGACCTTGTCAGGCTATCAATCTAAGAGAAGGAAATCTCTGATAATAAAACCTTGCTACTAACCACTTACGTTGTGGCAGCAAACCGTTGGGGAGGGAGGTCTCCTTAGTCCTGATCGACAACCTTCCTAGAGTTGGAATCTCAAACAAAATATCTGGTTTGCAAACCTACAATTGCTTAAGGAGTAGATAGATTCTGTCTATCGCCGGCCTTTGCACTCCTTCTTTATCTATTAGCCAGGCGCAGAGGTACCAGTGCTGGGACGCCTCAAAACACCCAGTGCCTGACCTTATTTCCTTACTAGGACAATGAACGCCGTTTCTCTTTCTCTCTATTTGGGTAACTTGGGGAAAGTTTATTTGTCTCTAAGTGTTACATGACCAGTCTGGGTCGCTCTTGTTCTGTCAGGTTGAGGGTACAAGTTAGACAGCTTATCTGACTGCTGTTTCTGACTAACAGGACAGGAGCCCAAACTCTTAGATAGTGCTAAGAACGGCTGCTCCATCATCAGTTGCATAATACCGTGGGTAGTTGTATGTGCCATGTCGCACATGGAAAGGGACCCTACAGTTATCTCCGGTGGGCTTTCCTGAGATCACAACCTCCATGGACCAGGTCACGACTAATGGACTGATTGTGTGAGCTTATTGGCACCTAACAAGCACCCACCTTGCCCACCCCACTCTATATCAAAACAAACATGTCATTACAAAAAAATCAAATCAAACCTAAACCAGACACCCAACAAAAAACACCTTCACCTCCACCCTTGAGGCTTGCATTCACAAATATTCGGGGACTTAGAACCAACATCACCAACGTAGAAACCTTTCTCCTGACAAACTCCCCAGATATCCTAGCACTAAGTGAAACAAACCTTCAATCCTCAATCTCCTCTCACCACTTTGACATGACTGACTACCTCCCACTCTACCGTAAAGACTCTGAAAAACATGTGCATGGGCTAGGAGTTTATATTCGGAACATCCTCCCCCTGACTAGAGAACATAGGTTAGAATCGGATGACAAAGACTACATGTGCTTTAGATTGACTTTACATTACAGCGTCAGTTACTTATATTTCTTATACCGTTCCTCTTCGACCCAGGACTGTACTCTGCTAAACTCTGTCTCTGAAAGCATAGATAGAGCACTCTCACTTGACTCGAATGCCCACATACATGTATTTGGGGATTTTAATGCACACCACCGTGACTGATTGGGATTCTCCAGCCTTACTGACGCAGCTGCCAACTCTACGTATAATTTCTCCCTCTCTCAGACTGTCGATTTCCCGACACGCATCCCCGATCGAGCAGACCAGCAAGTCTCACTCCTAGACCTATTCTTGACCTCAATGCCCGAGGCTTGTGAGACAAAAGCTCATATGCCACTCGGGAATGCTGATCACATTGTGCTAATGATTCATATCACCCTAAAAAGCCGTCCAAAAGCTGATGAGCCGTTGCTCAAAACAACGAGATACTACAAGCAGGCTGATTTTGAGTCAATCAGAGATCACATCAGCGATGCCCCATGGAGGGAAACCTTCTCACTCCCTGCCGACCAGTGTGCAAATGAGTTAACTGAATGGGTCAAAGCAGGCATTGAAGCCTATGTCCCCATGCAAAAATTCTTTAGCAAACCCCACTCTCCCCAATGGTTCACCTCGGAATGTGCAGCTGCCATTGCTGAGAGGAAGCAAGCATTCCGTAAATTCAGCCGCCATAAGTCAGCTACTAATAGACAGAAATTTATAAAGTCAAGAAATAATTGAAAGGCTGTGATAAGTAAAGCAAAAAGAAGGTATACTGAGTTAACAAAAAAATGCATTCAGTCACAGAAACTAGGTACTCGCGACTTCTAGAAAATCTACAATAGTGTGGTGAACAATGGACAATCAACGATTTCCTCACTATTAAACCACAATGATGTCGTTTGCATGGCAACTGATAAGGCTGAACTACTTGCCCAGCGTTTCGCCTCAAACTCCACTTTGGACTCAGAAAACCACCCCTCCCCAAATTCCTTCAAGAAGAAGCTCAGCAGACGCTGGATTTGGATTTCCACAAACAGAACCACAAAGAACGAAATCGATTACATACTAACTAATAAACCATACAACTTTACAGATGTCTCAGTCCTCAACAGATTCAACACTGAGAATGACCACCATCTGATACGAGCCTCACTCTGTATCAACACCCATACACAAAATCAAAAAGACCGAACTTACTATCTGCCAAAGTACGAGAGTTCCAACTGGAACTAACAGGTTCAAAGCACTTGAAGCAGCATTACCAGGAAGAGATGTCGACACATGTGATTTCATCACCTTCACTATCTTAGAAACGGCACTGGACACCGCTGGAAGAAGCAAGCCACCAAGACCGGACAAGCTTTCAGCAGAGATCAAACTACTAAGAGTAAAAAGGAAACAGATTAAAAGACGAGGTACGAATATTCAGAACATCGAATATTCTGAAGTATGCAAGACCCTCCGCCGACGAATAAATAAAGAAATAAGGTCTTACATTGAGGAGGAACAGCTGAAAGCTTTGAGAGATAACAAAATTCTTAAGGCTACTAAAAGAAACAATGTCTCGGGAAAAGACAACATCATCACATTGAAAGAAGATGATGGTACCCTCACAACTGACTTAAACCGGTTAATCAGAAGATGTGAGTTCTACACCGAGCTCTACAAAAACAGGAGACTCCAACATCAACCCTTTACAGAGAGTGGGAGGCCTGGTAGGCTAGCCCCTTCCTATACTAACGTCTTAAGTACAGTCTGCAATCAAACGATCACAGAGAGATAAATCTTCAGGATGAAATGGAATAACGACAGGGATTTTTCAAGATGATGGTGAACCAATCGCAGACTCTCATCAGCCTATACAACAAATGCCTTAATAAAAGCAAAATGCCTAGCAACTGGAAGAATGCATCAGTTACCATCCTCCACAAGAAAGGAGACTTGAAAATTATTAAAAACTATAGGCCAATAAGCCTACTTTCTGTTGTTTACAAGGTATTTTCTTAAATTCTCCTCAAAAGAATGCAAAACACATTTGACAGAACCCTACCCAGAGAACAAGTTGATTTCTGACCAGGATTTTCCACCATGGACCACATTCAAGTTGTAAGCTAACTCCAAGACAAAGTTAATGAGCACGGTATACCACTTTGTTTCACCTTTGTCGATTATGAAAAAGCATTTTGACTCCATCGAATTCACCCCTATATTCACAGCTTTGAAGCGTCAAGGAGTTGACAGCGCTTACATCAACTTGTATCAGGATCTTTACAACAGAGCGACAGCAACTTTAAAACTCCAACAGGATAGTGAAAAGATCAATATAGAAATAGATGCCAGGCAAAGTGACAATAGTTCACCAAACAGGCAGATGTATCAATATAAACGGAGAATATTTTGCTCATCTAGAATTTGCCGACGATATTATTGTCACAAGTCCCACATCTCAAGAATTAGAAGGGATTCTTAATGACATTCACAACGCTATCCATATAGTTGACCTTAAAATACATACTGGAAAAACCAAGGTCGTGTTCAACAAATATGCCACAAAAGCCCCAGTTACAGTGAAAGGTGAAAATGTTGAGAAAGTTGACAACTACATCTACCTAGGGAAGATGGTGAGAAGCGACGCTAATATCATGCTTGAAATCAAATGGCGAATTTTGCTTGGATGGACAGCCTTTTCTAAAGTAGACAACATAATGAAGAGTAGAAAGTTCACTATGAACATTAAACAGAAAGTGTCCAATGAATACATTATGCCTGTTATGACATATGGTAGCGAAACATGGGCACTTAATAATGCGGCAATAGAAAAGCTGAGAGTAGTACAATGCAAAATGAAACGCATTAAGTTCATGTGAAAGAAACAGAAACACCTGGATCAGACAGAAAACTGGAGTTAACAACATGATCAACAACATACGAATGGCAAAACATAGATGAGCAAGTCACCTTTCGAGATATACAGAACAACAGAATGGACCCCGAGGCAATGAAAAAGACCTAGAGGAAGGCCAAAAACCCGGTGGAGAGACGACCATGACAGTCAACTGGGTCCTACTTGGCCACGCCTAACCAGGGATAAAACAAGGTTGAAGGAAACCGGGGAAGGGTTCCTCCTCAAGGAGTGATCAAAATCCATGATGATGATGATGATGATGATGATGATGATGATGATGATATCTGTAATGTCACACAAAATTTAGAGAGTAAAAATATGCTAGACGAAACCATTTTAAGTGTTATGGGGAAGGGAGAACCAAATGGTAAGGCCACCCCCTCCACCGTTGTCTAAAATGAATTTGGAAAGAAATTCTCCACTATAGTTCCATAATGAGTGTTTCTTTCTTTTTCGTACTGATTGATACGTTTTTTCTTTCGTTTTTTTCTTATTTTAAACTTTCATTTTGAATGTATTATTTCTTTTTTTTAACCTTACCGATTAAGATGTATTTTATATGAATATTATTGCAAACACTCGCGACTAGCAGATATTATCAGTCTACTATCTTTTAGGAATTTCATTTTATTTTAAAAAATCATAACTAGTTTCCATTGTCCGTTGACTAACGTCATAAAAAAATCCTAACACAAAGTTGTATTGCCGAAATTCCTAAACAAACTACATTGACTTTTATTTTTTATATGGATTCGAGTCTTCATCGGTAATGCATGTTACATTATCTGTCTATTTTGTTACATAAACTTAAGGGGGTCGCGATTAAATGTCAAAAGAAAAGGTAGAAGTACATTTTCTTATAAAAACGAATTTGCATTATCTCAGCTACGTGAAAAATGTAATAATATTTATCGTGAGATAAATAGGTTACACAAAAAATAATCTTTAAATTAATTAAACGTTGAAATTCCCTCATGTTGAAAAGAGAGTTTTAAAATTATCTGAAAAATAATAAGTTGCCCAGTTTCGTAAAAAAGCAAAGCAAACTAATAATCAATTATAATTGTAACAATATTTAACGTAGGATAACTAGGTTATGCAAGATATAGGTTTGTAAATGGAAGATCTGGGATTGGATTTTGTCGTATTTGGAATTCAAGGCAAGGTTATTTGGACAGGTTATGATTTAGGAACTTCTGTAGATGGATTATGAAAATAAGCATTTGTGTTTTGTTGTTTAGAAAAGAAATATATGTAAATATATATTTTGATAAATACGGTGAGCTGATTGGAAAACGGGAGAGAGGCTGAGATGATTTTTACAGGCATCTTGTGCTTTGCTCTTAGGAAGCCCGCTGTACATAGAGAAATGAATGTGACAGATCCTAACTTTGCCCCAACTGGAATGAATGGCTCTTCCCTTGAGGAAGTCCCTACTTTAATAAGCTTCAGGCTTGAAATGGAAGACTTACATCAAATCCGTTGCTAAGGTCACTGGAAAAAATGGTTCGATCATTCTACTGCTCCAGAAAGTATCTCACACCTGACGCAATCCTCTACTTGTATAAGAGTCAAATACGTCTTAAGATGGAGTACTGTTGCCACAACTGGGGAGGTGCCGCTCAAAGCACTCTGGCCTGCCTTGACAGAGTACAAAACCGACTTCAAAACCTAGTGGGGGATGTCCTCTTCTCTTCCCTACGGCCACTTTCCCACAAAAGAGATGTTGCTAGTCTCTCTCTCTCTCTCTCTCTCTCTCTCTCTCTCTCTCTCTCTCTCTCTGCTCTATCGATATTTTCATGGCAGGTGCTCGACTGAGCTTCAATCTATGGTCCCCCTCCTGTAAAACGTTCACAACAAAAACTCGTCTAGCTACAACCACTGTAAATAATTTCCCTTTCTCCCTCTATATGCCTAAAACTAAACCAAACTTCCATGAGCAAAGTTTCTTTCCTAGAACTACCCGTCTGTGGAACTCAATAACGCGGGGCTGCTTCCCAGTTGACTACAACATAGTTGTTTTCAAGTCCAATGTAAACAAATTCTTGTTGATTAAATAGACAAATTCTGTCGAAATTCAACCATTGTTACCAATCCTCACGGTGTTGTCTCCCCTTCCGCCTGACAAACTCATTAATCCTTATCCTCGAGTGGATTTTCGGCCTTGATAAGTTGTGACTCTTTAATCAAAACAAAAAGCGATAAAAAATCTTGTTTTTCTTTCAAGTCTTTTTTGTGTTGTTATAACCTGCTGGAAAAAAAAACTTTAAATTATAGGCGATCAACTGTCGAAAGACATTAAGTCTTTTTTGATACATGGTATCATGACAACTACAAACGAATCCCTTCAATGAAGGTAATTGCCATATGACACATAACCATAAGGAGCATCGTCATACATAACCATTTTAAGTATATTACAGGCATTCATATTTGGACACCTTGAAGAAAAAATGAAGGACTAGTACATTACAAGATGAGTTAGCATATTTATCCGTTCACATCTTATGAAAACAAAAAAAAAACTTTCCGATTCCTTTTTTCTCGTTTAGTTGTAGCGATCTTGACATCAGTAGACTGACTGCTCAAACTTGGTAGATAAGTCGAGTTCAATATTACTATTGCAAAATTATGGAACGCGTGACTGACGGATTTATCAACTTACTCAAATTTCATTAAAAATGTTGTCACAAAAATGGTTTCAAGTGGGCCACCAAAAAGTATGTTGACCGCATACAGCCTGCGGTCTGTGAGTTTGAAACCCCTGCTCTAAACTTATGTAAGTTAAAGCTTCGCTTAAAATAAGTCTGAAACGGTAACTGGCATTCAATTTTCACTGAATTTGACACAAACCTTTTAGATGTTTTTCTTTCTTTCTTTCTGATTGATTTTCGAACATTCTTTATTTTTCTCTTTTTTTTCTTTTTTCATTGTTTTTTTTTGGTGTTTTTTTTTTTACAAACCTTCTGGCTAACCCTAACCCTAACCTTCTCGCTGGGGCTTTTCAAACAGAAACTTATGTACACATTGTGTCTTCATAATCAAATTTGGCCAATAGGTGTAACTTTGCGCTTGGACCCCATTGATTAATCTTCATAGCTATGTTTGCAGTGTCTGTTTACAATTGATTAAGGGTTAGGGGCCTTTTCTTATTGCTGTAAAAATGTCCAGACGGCAAGCCTCAAACAATTTCCCAACTATTGATGGACGCAATGGCGAACAGCGCTACCAGTTCTAATGCCAGAGTTGTTCTTTTTGTGTGAATTCAGTTGTATATAAATTTACTGATTCAGTCAAATTCCCGGCGACCCACAACAGAAAAAGAAACAGAGGAAAATCAGAAAGAACAGCTCTTAAATTGAAACTTCTATTCTAGAGTAATTTCATTATGGTTCCTTTGAAAATGTGAAGCGAGAAAGCATCGAAATGCAAGGATAATAATAATCATAAAAGTCTGAGAGGCAGTCAATAGAAAAACTGATGAAATTACATTAATCTTAATCATCTAATCAGGCGGCTTTATTCTTCAGCAATCAACCAATCATTTTGCTGCATAAATCACACAAACAGTCAGGCAGCGTCTTCTGTAATTCACACAATCTTGAACCTGTGTATATTCACAGAATGACACTGTTCAAAGATAACGTATTAGAAGATTATAAGTGCACACACATACATACACATATACATGCAGAATGGACACACCTATAAATATATTGTACATACAAACATACACAATAATACAGAAATATATGCGCACACATACACACGTATTTAGTCTTGTACACAAACAAAAAACACAGATACACAAAAGTTTAATTCATGTTTAAAGGAAAATCAAAATACCTACATGTGCACATACTATATATATTTTGGCGTTTGTGTGCAATCATACATGCAAGTATATATATATATATATATATATATATATATATATATATATATATATATATATAGTGTGAATTTTTATTTATACAAACATTATTGGTTACATATGTGCATACATGTTTCAGTTGTTTTCTCCAATAGAGAGTCAACTTCCTCAGACCTGAAATGAAATTCAAATTTGAATTTCTCTTCAGGTCTGAGGAAGTTGACTCTCTATTGGAGAGGACAACTGAAACATGTATGCACATATGTAACCAATAATGTTTGTATAAATAAAGATTTATACTAAAAACAGCTCTACTTGTTATTGAGCACTTTTTATAAACACTGGAGTTTTAATGGATTAACGTTTATGCTCGCCACTTTCAGCGTAAATATAACTTAATTTCTCCGTTATCACGTGACAAGATCCCATGGCCTAAGAGATAGAGTGAACGCTTACAGATTCAAGGTGTCTCTGTGAACCGAGTTCGCGCCCCGTGATCGTCTGAGATTGTTATTTCCCTACACTGATGAGAGCCGACGTCATATGTAGGTAAAATATTAAAATATAATTTAATATATATATATATATATATATATATATATATATACATATATATATATATATATATATATATATATATATATATATATATATATATATATATATATATATGCGTCTGTAGATATAAAATAATATTTATTTAAAAAGCTCTGTTCAAGTAGAGCACTCTGAGGGAAATATAATATGAGATCCAAACCAAGCAAAGTTGTGAGTTCTCTCCCTTCCATTTGGCAGATAGAACACTGTCTGTTTTCTACTGTATTTACAATTAAAAATAAATACAGGGCTTGTTTGTTTCCTTTTGAAATGGTTAAAAGCTTGGATTCGAGTCATGCGTGTCCGGGGTTCGAATCGTTCGACCGGTGGTACAGTTACTTCATCTGCACTGATGATTGTTGGTTAAAACATGAAACATAACTTTGTTAGTAAATTTTTTTTTTTAAATATTATATATATATATATATATATATATATATATATATATATATATATTTGAATAGATTTTTTGTGGTACAAAATTTTATTATACATTTAAATAAAATAAGTGGAGCCATCTTGAATAAAGGGCCATATCACAAGTAAAATGTAAGAAGAGGAGAAAAAAAAATTGTTCAAGTATAATTATCGAATAAAACAATTAAGATGTTTCGTTACGAATAAAAAAATTTTTTCTCCTCTTCTTACTTTTTATTTGTGATATGGCCCTTTATTCAAGATGGCTCCACTTATTTTATTTAAATGTATAATATATATATATATATATATATATATATATATATATATATATATATAGTCTAAAGAAGCTTTGAGTCATTTTAAACAGAGAAAGAAAATGCAATGGGAATTCCTAGAGATACAAGCTAAATTCAGAATATCGCAGATTCAGCACTTGCATAAGCTGACTCACCGCTGGAAAATACAAAACGGGATTCAAGTATGTAATAGTTAAACAAAAGCAGGGGACCTCAACTTGAACTGCGAAATATTAAACAGGGATCATCAACTGTTTACCATGTAACTGTTTCAGAGATTTAAAAACAGTTATAAAATTCATGTCTCTCCAGTGGTACTGATCAAATGTCCACTTTCCCAATAACCAAATGTAGAAACAATTCAGTTATAATTTCACTAATATATATATATATATATATATATATATATATATATATATATATATATATATATAAAGTAAATAATAATAATAATAATAATAATAATAATAATAAAACATTACCCTTAAGACTACAATGTGATATGGTAATTTGCATATCAAATAATACTACTACTACTACTAATAATAATACTACTACTACTAATAATAATAATAATAATAATAATAATCGGCCGCACAGAACAATGCGATTAGGACAAACTTTATTAAAGCAAAGATAGATAAAACCCAGGAAAACAGTAAATGCCGATTGTGTGGACAAAGAGACGAAACGATAAATCATATAATAAGTGAATGCAGCAAGCTAGTCCAAAAGGAATACAAAAACAGACATGACAGTGTGGAGAAAGAAGTACACCGGGAAATGTGCAAACAACTGAATTTCGAATATGCAAAAAAACGGTACAAACACAAACCAGAAACTGTACTAGAAAACGAAAAACACAAAATCCTATGGGATATGAATGTACAAACAGACAAACCCATAACAGCAAGGAGACCGGATATGATAATAATCAACAAGAAAGAAAAATCCTGCAAAATCGTAGACTTTGCCGTTCCAGCGGACCACAGAGTGAAGATCAAAGAGACGGAAAAAAGAAGCAAATATACTGAACTTGCCAGAGAACTGAAAGGAATATGGAACATGAAGAAAGTCAGTATAACACCAATAATCATAGGAGCACTAGGAACAGTCCCCAAAAACATGGAGAAAAGACTAGGAGAAATAGGAATCAAAGGGATAACTGAGACCATACAAAGGATAGTAATGATCAAAACAGCTACAATCCTGAGAAATGTCCTCGAATGCGGAAACGAACCCACATAAGCAGCGAATGGAGAACAAACACATGGAAGCCCAAGAAAACAGAACCGGAGAGAATACAACCGCACGATAGAGGCGCAAGCATAGGCTGACACCACGAAAATTATGGACAGAGGGTCGAGGAGGGAAAGTGCAAACCAGACCTCCACTGGAAGAGCGCGGACAGCTCTGGGACCTTGGGGAGGCTTGTTGCCACTCAAACCCCAGAGAAGACCAATGGCCCTTATCAGCGGGAAATCAGTGGTAGATGGCTGTTGCGATACCGCAA
>OY744525.1:26457912-26505412 GCA_963556195.1 Sepiola atlantica
ATGAAAAGAGTAATGAATTATTACCTAACCAAAATAATAGAAGTATGTTTGTTTTTTTTTTTCAAGAATTCAGAGAATCGCTTTATTTATTCTATTGAATGTCTTCAACTCACAGACCACAACAGGTGGGAATTTATTTAGACGTTTTATCTTCTTATTTTATAGAACCAAATGAAGAATAAACATAAAAAAGTTTTAAAAACTGTTTTGTTTTTGATAAAATCACTATTTTCTTTTGTTATGGACATCAATGGGACTGAAACCACAGAGTGAATATCAACAAGAATGAGCTTTGCTGTTGATTTTATATATGTCTATAACAAATAAAACGTAACTGTTTTGTATAATGTATTTGAGGAATTATTGAATGTTTGTGATGTCTGACTGACATATTTGTATGGGAATGAGCGAAAACATTCCTCTGATTGAATTTGTATTGTTCTTGTCTATCTAAAACTGTATCGGTTTATTTATTTTGTATATATATATATATACTAGCTGTCCCGACCAGGTGTTGCTCAGGAATATTTATATTTGTGTTCTATTGTCAGTAGAAGTACACATATCCTGTTTAAGAGAGATAAATATATCTGAATAAATTAAACCCAGCGTTGAACAATACCTGTTGCTTGATCACTGGTTGTCTGAAGCCTACCAATCTGCATCTCCTCGCTGGCATTGACCCTGCAGATGTGACACGGGAGGTTTGCCAGCTAAGTAGAGATCACATAGGCTTGCAGTGGTGAATGCCATCTCCTTTATGGACGTGAACCAACAGCCCAACTACTGAAGTCTAGAAGAAGCTTCCTCAACCATGCCCTGCCCCTAGCAACATCTCAGGAAGAGACCAGAATGCATCTGTGAACCAGAAGATATAGAATACTCCCCTTCTATTGAGATGTGAATCCCTTCTTCCAAGACCCCTCCCTCCCCCTCCTGGCTCAGAAGCACCCTGGATCCAGTGGAGGACAGTCAACCGCTTGAGAACAGGAATGGGGCGACTAGAAGCTGCTATGATCAGATGGGGCTACAAAATTGGCTCAATCATCTGCAATTGTGTAGAGAGGAACCATACGATGCAGCACTGCCGTGCCTGCCCTCTACTGCCCAACCAGTGCAGCTTGAAAGATCTCACAGAGTTCAATAATAATGAAAAAGACTGTATATAGAAGTGGAAAACTGCGGTATAACCACATGCCTAAAAAAAAAACGAAGTAAAAATGTAGGAACCCAAGATTTATATTTATCAATTTTGCAATTTTAAATGGCAAAAACTTTTTATACCTTCAATTTGTTTTTTGCAATGTCCTGAAAAATTGAGAAACCAAACTTTTTTTATTAATTTCAAATTTTTTGTACATCTGACGATCTGGTGAAATTAAAATCGCAACAAAAAAGCATTTATAATTTCAATTTTATATCGAATTGCACTAAAAAAATGCGGAATCTAAGCTTATTAGTAAATTTAGATCGTTCTGACTTGTGACGAACTCATAAAATCTGTTTTCATTTTTTACTTGCGGATATTTTTCGGGCTGTTTAAATGCAATTGCCCAAAAAACATAGAATTTGAATTTGTTAAGGAGTAAACTATGCCGGGTGAGATAGTAAAGATTTACCAACAAATTAATATATTTATTATGAATTTGGATTATTTGGATTATTCGGACTACTGTCCTCATCTTGAATGTTATTCACACAACGTTTCGGCCGATGTAATCTCCGACCTTCTTTAGATGCGTCTTATCGAACTCAAGATATCTGTATGGAATTTCAAACAGAACATTTATTTAATCCATGGGGGTAGTTTGTTCTCGTTCCGTCTGCCATGACCGGGTAGAAATCTAAATTAATTGATTGAACCTTCAACATCCAGAAGACTGTCACTTAAAACTTATTATATTTAAGCCGTTGCACCAAGTATGAAATTCATGAGCCTTAAACCTATTCTTGTTTTAGATATATAGTGAATGTTTTTATTCGAACATGTACAAGGTCTGCTACACTGGCATGTCGATGTTATCGATCTACAGCTATCGAGAGCTGAGGTCTCATCAGGCAGAAAGTTTTTTTTTCTTGATCCGACCCGGTCGGTGAAGTCCAGGAAGAATGGAGTCCAGCAAAGAAGAAGAAGAGGAAGAAATAAAAATCATGTGACCAATTTAAAAATATATATATATATATTCCGTTAGAAAAGTTTAATTTACAGTAATTCATAATTTTATTTTTTATTTTTACCCAACGCTGAGCTGGGGTAGAGAGGGGCCGGGGGAAGGAAAAGAAAGGGAAAGAGAAGCGAAAGAAAGAGAGGTATGGAGGATGTTAGGGTGTGTGTCTGTAGCCATTTAAGAAGTTGTCGTATCTGATGTGTCTAGCTAGGATTCATGGCATGCGACCGATATTTGACAGGTGTTGTTCCGTGTTGGGGGGGGGGATGTTTCAACTCCTTAATGTAGACGTCTACGTTATCGCGGCAAAAAGCTTAGAGTGATATTTAGTTTTTACTGGTGATAAATAAATTTAATTTTGTGTAGTATTTGACAATGAATTAATAAAATATAATTGTGATTATTTCTAGTAAAAAACGTATATAGATTTATGACATTAGTATTAATAAATTTTACCGTTATATCTTGATCAATTGATATTTAGTTTTAATTATTTTGATGGATAAATAAATGTATTTTAATTCTAAGTAATATTTAGTAGTTAATTAATAAAACATAGCGGTAATTGCTTTTTATTTTTAGTAAGAGTCATATATGAAATTAATGGCAGTGGTATTGATAAATTTAATTCTAGATAATATTTGATAATGAGTTAATAAAATATAATGGGGCTTATTTTTAGTAAGAATCGTATATAAATTTATGACATTGGTATTAATGAATTATACTATTATATTTGGTTTTAATTATTTTGGAGTATAAATAAATGTATTTTGATTCTAAATAATAGTTGGTAATTAATTAATAAAACATAGTGGTAATTACTTTTATTTTCAGTGAAAGTCGTATATGAATTGATAGATATTATTATTCGTTGTGATTGTATTAAAAATGGTGGGGTTAAAATCTGTCAGAAGATTAAAGATAATATTGGCGATAGGGTGTTTTAGTTAAAGTTGTTAAAAAAATTTATTGTCCATGAGTGGCGGGACTAGAAATGTTGGGGGCCAGTACTTTTGGGTAAAGTTATCAATATATAATTTTTTAAAATTATATGATTTTGGTAATATGTGGTTGGCTTTTGTGGGGTTTCGTAAATTAAGTATTTATGGCCAAGGTTAAGTATATGGGGAATGCCTATACACACATATAGACGCATACACGCACTCATATATACATACATATACATATATATGCATGTATACATGGACACTCATACATGCACTCATACGCATACATATATACATGAACCCATAGATACATATGCGTATGTACACATACACACGCACATACATACATATACAAGCACATACACATACATACAAATAGTTACATATTTCATATTTTCACACATATGCATGTACATACATCCACATAGTACACCCGCACATACATATCCCAAAAGTTCTACTTGAAGGTGTTCTAATATTTATTCCAAAAAAAGGGCGGGTAATTATATTATACTTGTAGTTGAGGGTTAAAGTTATCTGGTTTGGAGATGTTTATAAGTGTTAATTTTAGGGGGTTGGTGGGTATTGGGATTTTTGTTTTAATGGTATTATTTAGGGGGTATTGTACAAATTACTAAGGAGATGTGATCTGTTATGCCTACAATTGATCGATGTTTCCTGTTTTTTGTTTAAGAGCTTTCCTCTATCGGTAAATTTAATTATTTCAAATTTTTCGCCAAGGCATAAATAGCATGGTGAGTTTAGGCAGCTACAGGTGCTAGTTTTTCTGATAGTGTTCCAGATTACAGTTGGTGATTTATTTTTATTAGTTAGTTCCCAGTAGTAATTTGAGAGTGAAGTTCTATTTTGGTAGTTTGGGTTGTTGAAAGAACATTTATGACCGGTGTATCTTTCTTTGAAGGTATTACCTGCCATACCTATGTAGTATTTTTTATATCTGGGTTTTCCTTAGTCGAGATTGTTGCTTTCCTTAGTCGAGATTGTTTTTGTTATTAAACAATTTTGTTGCAAAGGGCATTCATTTTTATTTATGCAGTTACAGGACTTTACTTTAGTTGTTTTTTTGTTATCTGATTCAGAGTTTAGGTTGCTGTTTAGGATTTTATTATTGTGTTTTTTAATTATTATTTCTAAGTTTTCACTGCAACTGTAACTTAGTTTAAGTGTATTTTTGTTGAATATTTTATGTAAGATGTTGTTTGGGGGGAAGTGTGTGTTGATGAGGTCTAAAAAATTTTACCAAGTTTGGTTTTAACTGCTTGATTGAAGGGGGGTGTAAACCATATTATATTCCTGTTTCTTGTTTTATTGTTTTTATTGTTAGTTGCTGAGGGTTTGGTAAATTTAATTTGTGTATTCTTGTACCCACTGTTTTTTAGTGCTTTATTATAAAATTCTTTATGTTTGTTAAAGATTGTTTCATTTGAGGAGTTATTGCTTATCCTTTGTTGGATAGATTTAGGGATGTGTTTAATGATAGTTTTGGGGTGGTTGGAGAGGGGGTGTACGTAGATTGGATTAAAGTTTTCTTTATTGTATGGTTCATATGTTCCCTTAGTTAAGTTGAGAGTTATATCTAGGAAGTTTACTATTTTAATGTTAGAAGTTATTTCAACCTTAAGGCATATCCTTTTCATCTCCTTAGTGATAATCTTTTTAATATTTTCGCACTTTTGCCCATTAGAATTTCTGACTACTAATAGTCCATCATCTCTATATAGTCCAATGTCTTCAATATCTATATCTTTAGTTAAGTTGTAAAGGATGTATAAGCCAACTAGGTCGGTGATTTCTACCGAGTCGAAAGGACCCATCGAAACATCAAAGGAGCCAGATTGGTTGCTCTTTGTCCATTGATCTTGTTTACTAATTAACACTGTTTTCCTACATTTTCTCACAATGTTAATCTCTTCTTCGGAGATATCTGAGAGAAGAGTAGCAAATTCCATGACGTTTTTGAAGAGTTCATTAGAAATCGAGGGATAGTAGTTTACTATATCGAATTGGATGAAGGGACAATTTATCTTGTTTTTTATCTTGTGGAACCAATTAATTGTATCTGTAGTGTTGATCCATTGGTTGAGTTTGTATGTTGATTTGATATTTTTCTTGATTTTTTGTAGAATAATTTTGCTGATTTTTCCGGTTTCCTGTTTTGTGGGGTTAATTAATCTAGTCGTGGGCTTTGTTTGAATGTCAGGTTTGTGGTCTTTAATGAGTATGTATGCTTCTCTCACCTTTAATCTTCTAACCCTATCACTAATCTTAAATTTGTCAGTAATTTCCTTGCTATCAATATTTATGTTTTGGACTAAGTCAATGTTTGATTTTTTGTAATTTTTAGTTATATTGTTGTCGAGTAGTTTAAAGTATTCTGGTTTGGTGAGTTCATAGAAGTTTTGAGTTTTGTCTGCTTTAACTAATATGTGTTTAGAGTTGTTAATTTCGTTGACTATTCTGTCTAGTTTTTTTTGGAATGGGTTTTTTTTTGTTGTTAAATTTAATGTGTTTAACAATTTTAAGTAAGTCATTTTCAAAATTATCAATTAATTCGATACGCGGTGCCGTACCTTGGTTTTTGAAGCCATAGTGTTCTCTGTTTTTGTTGCCGGTAGGTCCATTTAGGAAGAAGTTTGCTTTCCACTTCATGCTTCTCAATAGTTCCTCCATCTTCATTGTTAGTATAAGAAAATAATTCCGTTTGTTTGTGATTGGAATGTTCTTAAGGGAGGTGCTGAAGTTGGTTTTATCCATGTTAGTTAAATAAACCGGGTTAAGAGAGTGCTCGACAATAAATGAAGCAAATAGTAATCCAGGTAGAGTAAAAATCCGCAGGGTAGAAATCCAAAGGGAATCAAACCGAGCTTACAAAAGAGTGCTCAATAAAGATATAGAGCTGTATTGTGAATGTTTTTATTCGAACATGTACAAGGTCTGCTACACTGGCATGTCGATGTTATCGATCTACAGCTATCGAGAGCTGAGATCTCATCAGGCAGAAAGATTTTAACCCCACCATTTTTAATACAATCACAACGAATAATAAAATCTATCAATTCATATACGACTTTCACTAAAAATAAAAGTAATTACCACTATGTTTTATTAATTCATTACCAACTATTATTTAGAATCAAAATACATTTATTTATACTCCAAAATAATTAAAACCAAATATAATAGTATAATTCATTAATACCAATGTCATAAATTTATATACGATTCTTACTAAAAATAAGCCCCATTATATTTTATTAACTCATTATCAAATATTATCTAGAATTAAATTTATCAATACCACTGCCATTAATTTCATATATGACTCTTACTAAAAATAAAAAGCAATTACCGCTATGTTTTATTAATTAACTACTAAATATTACTTAGAATTAAAATACATTTATTTATCCATCAAAATAATTAAAACTAAATATCAATTGATCAAGATATAACGGTAAAATTTATTTATACTAATGTCATAAATCTATATACGTTTTTTACTAGAAATAATCACAATTATATTTTATTAATTCATTGTCAAATACTACACCAAATTAAATTTATTTATCACCAGTAAAAACTAAATATCACTCTAAGCTCTTTGCCGCGATAACGTAGACGTCTGCATTAAGGAGTTGAAACATCCCCCCCCCCCCCAACACGGAACAACACCTGTCAAATATCGGTCGCATGCCATGAATCCTAGCTAGACACATCAGATACAACAACTTCTCAAATGGCTACAGACACACACCCTAACATCCTCCATACCTCTCTTTCTTTCGCTTCTCTTTCCCTTTCTTTTCCTTCCCCCGGCCCCTCTCTACCCCAGCTCAGCGTTGGGTAAAAATAAAAAATAAAATTATGAATTACTGTAAATTAAACTTTTCCAACGACATATATATATATATATTTTTTTAAATTGGTCACATGATTTTTATTTCTTCCTCTTCTTCTTCTTTGCTGGACTCCATTCTTCCTGGACTTCACCGACCGGGTCGGATCAAGAAAAAAAACTTTCTGCCTGATGAGACCTCAGCTCTCGATAGTTGTAGATCGATAACATCGACATACCAGTGTAGCAGACCTTGTACATGTTCGAATAAAAACATTCACAATACAGTTCTATATCTTTATTGATCACTCTTTTGTAAGCCCGGTTTGATTTCCTTTGGATTTCTACCCTGTGGATTTTTACTCTACCTGGATTACTATATATATATATATATATATATATATATATATATATATATATATATATATATATATATATATATATATATATATATAGTGTGTGTGTTAGAGTGAAATAAATTCCAGAAAGAAATCTGAGTATGAGAGCTCAATGTAATAAACAGAGCAAGAATAGAATAAAGTAAAATAACACGTAATCACATAATCACCGGTGCAATAATTTATTTCGACCCTCCGGCCTTATTCAAGCATCCAAGCAAGGCGATTACATTTTTGAAAATGAAAAAAGAGAAACTCACACTCACTATTCAATACACATATAGAGAGAGCGACAACATATTTAATACATATATGGAGAGAGAGGGAAATGAACTATTTAAGACATATATTGAAGGGGAAAGAGAGTGACAACATATTTAATATATATAGAGAGAGGGGGAGATTGCACGATTTACAACAGAAGGTAATTCAGTGAGGGGGAAGAGAGTAATACATATATAGAGAGAGGGGGAAATTGTATGATTTACAACGGAAGGTATATAGGGAGGGGGGAGGAAGTTGACGTATCATAACCAGATCAGTTTGTCTAGGTCCCCCTCCAACCGTTTAACACCAATAGTACAATTTTGAATTTCAAGCTTCCCAACCTTTATTGTTTTCATTTATTCATTTACGTATTTTTATGTTTTTATTATTATCATTATTTTTTATATATCTATATATATATACAGTAAACTGTTCTTTCCCCTGTACCTTTGACGAGAGTAAGAAAATAACCACATGCATAATAGATTATTAAAATACCACTGCAATCCTCGTATTCACTCAAGCATTTTTGCAGCA
Source organism: Sepiola atlantica (assembly GCA_963556195.1). Lineage (NCBI taxonomy): Eukaryota > Metazoa > Mollusca > Cephalopoda > Sepiida > Sepiolidae > Sepiola > Sepiola atlantica. The sequence continues at coordinate 26,466,089 of OY744525.1, forward strand.
ACTTTTGCATAATTTCTTCAACATATAATAATTACTATATTTATTCCTAGATCATTTAACTCTCTCAAATACAACATCCACATAGACAGTGGACAGTATACTTATTCACTGCAAATTATCTACTCTACCCGTTATATTATTCAAAACACAGCCAGACTTTTATTTCATTCGGAACTGTTAAACAGAAACACTGCCAATTACAGATTACAGGAATATCATTCCGCTATTCCGAACACATAACATCTATACGTTATGGAATAACGGATTATGTTAAATCAAACACATCACACGCTGCATTAAAAAATAACACAAACACACTTCACATATAGTAAGTACACTTCTTAATTTTATCACATTAAAAATAAACATTACATTATAAGAATCATAGTAATATTTTTATTTTTATTTAAACCAACTAATACATGTTTCATTCGTCGATAATAAAAATAGATTTCTTTAAATAGCATTTCCTTCACGCTTCATCAATGGTTTTATAAAATTTTAAACTCGCATAAAAAACAACAAAATAAACTTAAAAACGATTTCTACCTTTTTATTTCTTGGCACATACGAAATTACCAATGGCTTATTCAACATTAGTATGGAACTCAGGGGTTATTTGCGTCACAGGGTTAACTTACGCTTACAACTTATTGAACATTGCAGGTAAACATAATATAATAATAATCATAGACATATTATTATTTTTTTTAATACATGTTTCATTTTCCAACTTTAAAAAAATTCTTACAATAGCTTTTTGGTACGGAAACTCAGTTTTCTTTTTTATCTTTTACTCGTAAAAGAAATCGGATATTCACACAAGAAAACCTGTTTTTATTTTTTTATATATATCAAACTTCACCGCCTGCCCCCCCCCCAAAAAAAGATTTCCACATTTTCTTTAATGAGCAATATGAAGTAATCATTTGCTTACTGCATATTATTAGGGAACTAAGGGGTTGTTTGGGTCACAGGGTTAAACTCATTTTCACTATATGGTGCCGTCGTTATGGATGGCATCAAAAAGTGTTTCAATTAGACTGACTTTTCATTGAAAAGGCAAGTTCACTAACCTTGGAAAGCTTCAAGCATATTCTTTGATAACGTTTACTTTTTGGGGGGGAAGGGGTCCTTTTTTACGAAAAACCCACTACTTACAATCGTAGGGGGGGCACCAAAATCATAGAGAAATCTATGTGGTTTGATTAGAAATATGCATAAATCTTATTTTAATCACCTAAATTACTTACAGGGTTCTTTTCAACTTCTTTATCAAACTTCATATGCCCCCAGGAGGGTGCCAATAAGATTTTCGGAAAGTTTTATTAGATATGGAGGGGTAATAATTGATGATATCGAATTGGATGAATGAGCAGTTAGTTTTGTTTTCGATTTCACTGAACCAATTTATAGTCTCAGTTAGTCCCGGCCTAAATAAATTAATAAACAAATTAATTAATAACAATGAAATGAAATAAAAAAGATAAACCTTAGAATTAAAAGATAGAAAAAAATAAGACAGATAAAAAAACAAAAAACAAACAAACAAGATTAGAGCCTAATGTATTAACATCCCACCACCAATTGAAACCAGATGGGAAAGCGTGTCTCGCTACACAACGAAATATCAACCAGATATCGACAGCCACCAAAAATTCAGACATTAGCTGTGTGTTTTTTTACTTCTTCTTCCCTTCCCCCTTTTTCTTTTTAATTTTCTTCCTCCTCCCTCTCTCCAACCCACTTCCCTCTCTCCTTCCTTTTCTCTCTCCTCAATGAATTTATAATTTATATTTTTATATTCTTTCTTATATTTCATTTTACTCCATTTCATTTTATTTTACTTCATTTTATATTTAATTCTCAACGGTCTCAAATCTAACAACGTGACTTTCCAAGTTTTGAATTTCATTTTCTTTTTTTCTCCATTTTATTCTTCTTAAATATGATCTGAGGTAAAGATCGGATTCTATCTCTTCCTGATGAGATCTCAGTTTATAACAGCTGTTGATCGATAACATCGACATGCCAGTGTCACATATTTTGTACATGTCTGTATAAATAAAAATAATCATATATATAAAAGCTCTATTTAATATTGAACACTTTTTATAAGCCCGGTTGAAATTCTTTGGATTCCTATTCTGTGGATGCTTACCTTGCCTGGATTATATATATATATATATATATATATATATATATATATATATATATATATATATATATATATATATATATATATATATATATATTGCATATAGGTGTAATCAGTCAACGGAAAATCATAAGCGTACAAGTGGGAGAGAAAATAATAATAAAAAATTAAAACTGAGAATGAATAAACACATGAATGTGCAACTTACAATTTTGTGCGAAGTTTTTTGGACAGTTTTAGAAGCAAAGTAACTCCCAATTTCAGTTTGTGTGTGTGTGTGTGTGTGTGTTGGGATAGTCCATAAGAAAATTTTCAGGGAACCATTCCTTTCTTCAAGTCTTCTATGAAGTGTGAACAAAGTTCTTGAAAACGGTTAACTAGAATTAATATTATTAATATTTCACAAACCGGCCACCGGGTTAGTGTATATATATATATATATATATATATATATATATATATATATATATATATATATATATATATATATATACTAAAACGAGTGACGTAATACATTAAAACAGAGATGGAGGATCAACATGCATAGTGGATGATGTCACAAAATTATGGTGTTATTCCTTAATTCAGAGATGGGGAATAACAGTTCATCTAGATGGGGAATAACAGTTCATCTAGATGGGGAATAACAGTTCATCTAGATGGGAAATAACAGTTCATCTAGATGGGGAATAACAGTTCATCTAGATGGGGAATAACAGTTCATCTAGATGGGAAATAACAGTTCATCTAGATGGGGAATAACAGTTCATCTAGATGGGGAATAACAGTTCATCTAGATGGGAAATAACAGTTCATCTAGATGGGGAATAACAGTTCATCTAGATGGATCGTCTACAAGACAAACGTCTAGAACCCTGGGCATCTAGTATACTACTGAAACTTTATGGATTTTGCTTTGTTGCTTGTTATCTTGCTTGTTTGTTTGTATCTTGTCACCGTGCACACTGGATGATATCACAAAAGGTGAATAACGTAAATAAAGGACAAATGATGAGAGAAATAGTGAGAGGAGACGAATGACATAAATAATTAAAAAGGGATAGAAAAGGGGAGAAAGGAAAACATAAAAAGGAAAGGGGAATGTGGGCTTGAAGTAGGAGTATACAGGAGATCCTATTAATTCCTGGGAAATGTCAGGTGTGCCTTGAGGGGGTTAAAGACTATAAATTTACTAAATATTTTTGATAAATGTCACTACACTTACACCCTAATCCTAACCCCTACCCACCGAATCACTGCTGAGTGCATTCCAAAATTTTATATTATAAAATGTAGAACATAAAAAGGTATCATAGTATTATAGGCTGAGTCAAGAAGACGTGGGGTGCCTCATTCAATCCCGGGCAACGTTGGGTCTTCCTGCTAGTCTATCTTTATTTTCATCTATTTATTTATCTAAGTCGGATCATATCTATTTAACTATCTAATCTTATTATATCAATAAATCTAAAACTGTTCACATCTATCTACAGTGTATACTGACCTAAGTGTCACATTAAGTAAACGCCCACTCTTGACCTCAGGCAATGGATGATCTATTAGCGCTTTGCTAATTATGCCTTGGGCTTAGTCGTGCAAATGTGAACAAAAAATAAACACTTAATAGTTTCAAATAAAATTGATATTCCTAGAAATCTGTATAATATCTAAGCTTTAAAAATGTTCAGGTGCTTAGGCGGTCATGTACAACATTTTCCAATTTTTTGTACAGATTAAACTTCATAGTTAATCATCAAACATCTCTTCAAAATTAAGATATTATTTAATGACATACGCCATCTTAACCTCAAATTTAAAAAACTTAACTTAAAACTAAAAAAACTTAATTATATGTATTTAAGCTGTAGAGTTATTTATCAAAGCAGATAATCTTAAACCAGTGTTGTATGGTATTGCAGGCTCAGAATATTCCGGAGTGATTTCCCTTGAACCATATTCAAGTCATCTCCCCTGAATTATTACTGAGCAACAATATAATGCAATCTTCTATTCGGAAGTACAAAAAAAAGACTCGCTCCACACATGTGCAATATTTAAAACAAGGCTTTTCCTCTTTCTGACCGTGGGCTTCACACTCGGTGGACGTGTTCCATCTTGCTCTACATTTTTACATTCTTTTCACACCATCTGACACCGTTTTGTCGGAACTTGCTTCTGGTCGCAGTTTAGATGAAACTCACAGACAGCTGCTATTTTAACATGGTCTTTTCTACTGGTCGCAGAATTCGTTCCCGGAATAAGTGAACGCTTTTAGCACCAAACACCAAAATCATCCGCCAACTGTCAAGTAACTTAACGAGACGAAGTTAGACCTTAAATCCAGTCTAGAAATACAAGAGGTATTAACCCCCACTTAACGAAATACTTTTGTTCTTGTAACCACAAGTTTCATGGAAATATATTCTTATTTTTATATTTAAGAATAGTTCGTCGAGTTATCTATATCTCGCTTGTTTTAAATCTATTTCTCATCCTTCAGTTGACGTCCATTGCTCTGATCAACACCGGTCCTTGATTTCGGATTAATACACACGTGGGAGAAGTCTAGCACGATCAACGAAAACACTACAACACCACCGGTCTTATTCAGGGAAATGGAAACGTTCATCAATGCTGGCGTCCAAAGAATACAGCCAACGTTGACGATGCTACATCAACCACCACAAGAAGTATTAGCCCCTGAAACGAGTGGAAACGACTGAGCGTTTAAGGGTTTCAGCATTGTTTGCACAGTATATTTGTGGTGCTCTGGATAACAGTGAGGGAGCAAGCATTACACCGACACATGGCAAGAAAGGCCAGACGAAAAACACCACGAGAAGGTGGTCTAAATACAATAGACATAAACACTAGTTAGAGATTGTTTTGTTTTGTGCAACAGATGGAGATCTCCCATCCTCCAACTTTGGAAGTTTGGTACACATTGTTCCAAATATGGAAACAGTTGGACATAGATGTCACCCACTATAAAGAGGCTCATTACTTGACCTCCATTAATCATGAGCCCACACGGTTTGCTGTTTAATGAGAGGACTCTGCCGCCAGGATTCAATGTCTCAACTCAGTTTTCTTTAAGAGTGGTCTTCCCAAAGTAATCCTAACCATTATTAGAATATCTTTTAACAGCGGGAGTGTCTGAATGGTTGCTGGTAGTTGTAGTCTGATGTGCATACGTACCATTGGTGAATAGCATTGTTAAACGATCCCACAGATCAATTCATTGTCTAGGAAGCGGCTTATTGGTACAATGTAATGCTGAAGGATGGTGACCCCAAAGCAAATTTCTTGTCTAATTCTTTACACTTGTATAAAGTCCGGGGGAAAGGTGTTCATGAAGCTCGTCTGCTGCCATCTGAATGCGAGTATCAGATTTATAGAAAAGGAGACATTGTGTTGGTAAGAGCCCGACCGAATAGGTTCATTAGTAAATGGAAGATGGGAATGAGAATGATGACGAAAATAATAAGTCACAAAACAGGTAAGAGCATTGGATTGTGTTCTCGTATAATGAGCAGTTTGAAAATCAATGAGACTTCAGTGTTGAGTTGCTGATGATGGACGATTAGGCCGACAGCTCGGTCGATGATAATTTTGATCATTTGAGTGATAGAGACAGTAGCGAAGATCATTAGGTTTCAATATGACCACCTCAAAAAGTTACCGAAGATGTTGTGTCACGTTTCCAAAGATGTCACAGACGAAAGAGACTGCTTTGCATCTGCTACATGAGAATGTAATGAGCCAAGTCTATCTCTCCATTGTTAAGCAGCATAAGATCACCTGTGCTACACAGGGAGGCCTCGAACAGCTATGCCGATTGCCATAAAAGCATTCAATTGTCCGCACCGTGACAGAATGATCAAGATGATGAAAGGATTGACATCAGTAATGACGACTGAAAAGAAATTCAGCTTCCGTTATTTTCATCGGATATCTGCTGAATGGACGGCTTTGTTATTTTTATTTCTTCTTTGTAAGTGCTTTATAAAAAAAAAATATTTCTAATAAAAATAAAATCTTCATTTCACTTTTACTAAAGTATTCATAAAATAAATGGACCGACCATAGTTGAGGGCGACCCAAAGGCTTCCTTTTCATTGACAACTACATAGACGTAGGGGAGGGCACCATTCGTTTTCCTGGATTTCTCAACTTACCCTTGATCCTCATCTGATAATGCCAAGTGTTTAGATAGGAGGCATCAAGAATAATTTCTTTTAAATCTTTGGCATGACTTTACCGATGGTTGAACCCCGGTCTCTCGGCCCATTACCGAACATTCTAAATTCTAGTTCAAATGGACTGATTAATTATCAAGTAATTGCACTATAAAATGTGATGTTGATAAATATTTCAAAAGTGTAGGCAATTGCTCTCAAGAAATTCTGAACTGTGTAGACTGAAGAGTAAGCTTGTGAAATGTCAGAAACGTCTGAACCCTGAACATGGGAAAAGTGACGTTAGAGAGAGAGAGAGAGAGAGAGAGAGAGAGAGAGAGAAGGAGAGAGAGAGAGAGAGAGATCAATTAATTTTAGGATAATCCTTATATTACCGATGTTAGACTTCAATCTTGTGTTTAATATCTAGTACCTCTTTTTACAGTTTTTCATGATTAAGTGTGAAATAGAAGCTTTGATTGTTATGCTTAAGTTTCATTCATCAGATTGAGATAATATGTTTAGATGCGTTCACATATTTGTATAAGAGGCTCTAGTCAGAGGAGAAATAGGCTGTAGACAGACCAGTCGGGAAGAGGAGTCAGGAAAACAGACAGACTAGTCAGGAAGAGGAGTCTGGAAAACAGACAGACTAGTCGGGAAAAGGAGTCTGGAAAACAGACAGACTTTTTAGGAAGAGGAGTCTAGAAAACAGCCAGATTAGTCGGGAAGAGGAGTCTGTTAAATAGACAGACTAGTTGGGAAGATGAGTCTGGAAAACAGACAGACTATTCGGGAAGAGGTGTCTGGAAAACAGACAGACTAGTCGGGAAAAGGAGTCTGGAAAACAGACAGACTTTTTAGGAAGAGGAGTCTAGAAAACAGCCAGATTAGTCGGGAAGAGGAGTCTGTTAAATAGACAGACTAGTTGGGAAGATGAGTCTGGAAAACAGACAGACTATTCGGGAAGAGGTGTCTGGAAAACAGACAGACTAGTCGGGAACAGGAGTCTGGAAAACAGACAGACTAGTCGGGAAGAGGAGTCTGGGAGACAGACAGACTAGTCGGGAAGAGGAGTCTGGAAAACAGACAGACTAGTCGGGAAGAGGAGTCTGGAAAACAGACTGACTTTTTAGGAAGAGGAGTCTAGAAAACAGCCAGATTAGTCGGGAAGAGGAGTCTGGAAAACAGACAGACTAGTTGGGAAGATGAGTCTGGAAAACAGACAGACTAGTCGGGAGTGAAGAGACATGAAACTTCCAAGTTCTATTTGTTCATTTGTGAATGAAATGAACAACAACAAAAAATAAAAGCATTCTTCTTATAACAAAATCCTTGTCTTGTTTTTTATACCAAGGGAAGCAACTCTTGCACTGAAAAGGCAAAATGCGTTGTCTTCATTGCACATGAAACTTTGGATTAATCAAACAAAAGACAACGATTGATTCAGTGATTACATTACACAGTCAGTTTGCCATGCTTCATGTTTGAAATAATATTTTTGCTGATCTGTCACGCTTAAGCATCTCTATAAAAGTACTTGTTCGTCTTGTCTGTCACGCTTATTTTTAAAATAACAATTCCATTGATAAACGCGCACATTGATCGGACGCATCTTAAAAAGGAATCTGTTCATGTTCTCCTCTTTCCTGATTTTAGAAAAAGAGTCTACAAAAAATGTCTTTAATGCAATTTTCTCAATCAATTCCGATTTAAAATATCATCATCTTGAACTGCAGTTTTATAGAAAAGAAGAAATCACAGCATATTATCTCTACTCTAATGGTAAATTGCCTTGAGTGGTTGGAATGAAACTCCTTGGAGAAAAATTGTATCCACTCCAAGAAAGGAAAGTATTCCATGGAAAATATATCTTATCAGGATAGATTTGAAACTAATCAAACTTTAAGATGCGTCCACTCAATCTGTGCGTTTAATGATGAAAATGCTATTTCAAACTTCAGCATGACAGACTGACGAAAATCCTATTTCAAATATAAGTGTGACAGACCAAGTGACCGACCGATGGACGGACATATCCGCCTATAGATATGCGTAGGCACCTCTAAAAAAAACTATTTCAAACTCAAGCATGAACGATCGACAGTGCTTCTAAGTAAAAAAAATAAATTTGTACGACTTTTTTGACTGGTTTGATTCTGTTGTTGTCATTGGTTTCCTTGATTCTTTCTATAGTCAAATACTCACAGGAGGGACCACGTGAAGGTTGCAAACATCCATTAGTAAAAGTGGTGCTATGAAACTGCCTGGATTCGAACTTGGATGTCAGTCCGCATCATTATCCATTTCATCCAAGGTCATCTCCCAGAGCGTTTTATAAAGATGCTTGAATGTATCTAAAATAAGATGGGTCCAATCAATCTACGAGATGAAAATGTCATTTCAGATTAGAATGTGATCAGCTGATCAACCAATCAAACCTGTTATAGAGATGTGAGAACCCATCCAAAAACTCGAAATATTGTATGAAGCTGAGATTGTCCGAAATTTTGAATTACTAAAAGGTAAAAATAAATCACTTAATAAACATAAAGGCTTTTACTAAATCAATTTCAGTTGATATCTTTTTTATTGTGAAACCATTTTATACAGGATGAACACCCCCCCCCCCAAAAAAAAAAATGGAGAAAACAATGCCACCCATGGAATCGTTAATAAAATCTACAATCCAATCATATTGTTATAAATAAACTTCAGTCTATGCTTGATTTGTCCACCAAGTTTCACTCATGAATATCCAACAGTCTTTGTTTTATCACTGTCCAATGATAAACACATCTGCATATCACATGCAAAATTGTCACTAACTCTGACTCCCTTCTCTGGACATTGCCCTTAATTGGCTATGATGGCCCTCTTCACTTTGATTTTTGCTTTAAGTCACTCCAAACAAGGCACATTGCCACTGAGACAGGGGTCATACCTTTAGGATCGTGCTAAGTGGGGAGTTGTGCAGCGAGATGTTTGTTCACATTACATTTAAATTTCTGCATGTTGGTACAGTTAGGTAAACAGGGAGTAGGGAGGAAATGTCCGAGGATAGAAGCTATTAGAGTAGAAAGCTCTACGACATCTGAGGACTTCTACAGTGAAGGAGTGGGATTTTGCTGGTTGACAGGTCAGTCAGGAGTATTACGTCGAGGGGAGCACAAGTGCTGCAAATTCATTGGAGCACATTCCACTAGAGTACTTGTAAAATAAGCACAGAGATGCAACATTGTGAGGATAGGACAGGGGCTGGAGCTTGCTAGATAGTATGGAATCTATTAGATTAGATGCTCTTTTTTGGACCTTGTCTGAGAGGGAGAAGCTAGTGGTTGGTGCACTAGCCAAGATGCGACAACAATACTCCATGCATGGGCGAATGATGGCTTTGTAGAGATATAGGATACTGGCAGGTGTGAGAAGTTGTCTAGCACGTGTCACATAGAATGTGTAGTTGAATTAAAATTATGGTAAGAAAAAAACTATATTTTATGAATATTGCCAAAACGAGCAGGATTTATTGTTGTCATGTTATATTTTTCAATTTTACTTTTAAATCAGACAATCTTGAGAGGAAGTTAAACTCTATTTCCTGTCAACCGATCTTCCCTCCTATCTAACCCTTACCACAAAAAGTAAAAGTGCATGTCACCTTTGCAGAAATGCGAAACCCTGCAAAAACGCCTATGCTAACACATTGGCGCAATATATATAAAAAGGTGTCGGTCACTAAATCACTCGGTCAGTAAACTAGAGTATGTGAGCTGCAGTTGATGTAAAAGAAGAAGCAAAAGAAGAAGAAACAGAAACAGACAAGAATGAGGAATCGCTTATGCCCCTTTTGACTACATGACTCGGTGAGTGGCTCAGCGATTTTTTCTAGGCTGATACGAAGCCGAAAGTGAATCCTAAAACACTTTAGAGATTAACTCTCCACACCATCAAAATCTGTCACTGTCAAGAACATTTTACCTTATCGCTGAGAAATTATGATTGATATTCTATGTAAAGATTATGTAGCGCCGACCGAGACTCAAATCCCCACCCATGTGCCCAATTCTTATTGGACTTATACTTTGGTACCTGCCTTTGACTTTTGCATCCAAACATTATAATGAAGATTGGATAATTGAACTTTCCTACTCTCTTGGGGAGCGCAAAGTGTAACTCTTGGACTGTTGAACTTTTCTACTCCCGTGGGGAGCGCGTATGGTCTAGTCATTAATGTAAGTTATAACCAATTTTCTCTCTTTAATTGTCTGGACATGATTTTGTGCATAGATTTTGCTCGTCACATTCCCTGAAATATTACATTATTCTTTTTGTTATTTTGTTTTCTTGCATGCTTACCCCTTTTTCTTATCTTCATGTAAATAAATATTTATTTTAAATTCAACTTGGTGTTGGAGTGGTCTCTTACCTGTTATAAGATTGTAGTTTAATGGAGTATTATGTATTAGAATATTACCTAATATTTCTGATTTGTAATCTCATATTTCTATTTGCTATTCAGATTCATCGATAAACTAGTCAGACATTGCGCTCTGACAAAGAGTAATTTATGTCTGACTAGTTTACTCATATGCTGCTTCCCCAGTAAAAAGATAGAAACCATAAAGACTTCAAGTTCACACGACAAAAGTTCAAGATGTGTGGAATCGGATGCACAGTCCCTAACTTCGAAGTCACCTTTGACAGCACTCTAGCACCTGAGATACTCACCCGGCTGATCGACTTGCATATCAACACAGCCTATCCTCTGCCACCAGCGGCTACGGTAACACCAGCCAAGGTAGAGAAAGTGAAATGACCCATGATATCCACAGCCGGCTCAAGTGAGGAGTTCGCCTACTTCAAGCGGAGATGGGCCGAGTACAAAGCTGCCTGCCACCTCCAGGGCACCGACGTTATCTTCCAGTTACTTGAATGCTGTGACGATTTACTAAGGAAGGGTCTCACTCCGGCCTTCGGTTCCGTGTCAAGTACCAATGAAGAAACTGTCCTAGCAAAGATACAAACCCTCGCAGTACGACAGGAAAACATTATGGCGGCCAGAGTACATCCAGCCTGATGGCTTCATCGTAGATACCACGTATAAGAAAATCATGTATGATATTGTCACTATAACTGATGTCTGTGCTACAATCTGTATATTTTATGAGGTACTGGCATACACCAGCCTGTTCTTTCAGTCGAGCTGTATGTTCATTATTATTCCTTATTTCTATGCTATGTCTTGAACTGGAGAATCCCCTCTCCCCGTATTTTGTTATTAATATCGGCCCTAGGGACCTAGGAGCCAATTACGGACTTATTTACTTTTTTTTTAAAATTATTATTGTCACATGCTCGCTGCCGTGGTTCCGACGAACCAGTTGAAATAACTAGTGAATTAATCTACACAATGTATGTAACCGCTATTTGGTTAACTGTAGGGTTAGGTTTAGGGTTTTTATGTGGAGGGCACAACAAACATTAAACAACCCTGTGTCATATCTTACCTTAGTAATGGGATGGTAAATATCGATGTACCCCTTCCCACACCCCATTAATGAGTACAGAACCATTTTGAAATGCAGATTAGCTTGAATTGCAAAACTGAACACACTTAGAGGCACACATAGAACGAAAGAGGAGAAAAAACGCAAGGTTTTAAAGGCCTTGATATTAAACAGCTGCATACTAATGAGCTCAAAACAACAAACGAAACCGAAATACAAAATGTTAAGTTTATATTAAATCCATTTAAAAAAGATTCTGCATATTTAGTCAGAAAATGGCGGCAGTAAAAAATAATCAAATAAATGAGATGGAGTTTATGAATATTTATTTAATCATTTGTTCGCCATGTTTTGATCCAGCAGGTTGACAGAGGAGATTTATTTTGCAACGTTTATCCTCGTGTTGTAATTTCTATAACAATCTCTTTGATTTGATTAATGGTCGTCGAGTATATAAACAGCCCACTTGTTAGGATAAGGGACAACACAAATAAGAGGGAAGAGAAAGCTGCATCTTAGTACACTCAAAGGAAAAGATTTGACCTTCAAATGAAAATAGCTCAACTTCAAATTAAAAAGTTCAATTTCAAATTGAGAAAGGTCAAATTCAAAATCTTGTTTGCTTCTTTTTGGGTCATGCATCAATTTATGGTGAACCAGACATTCATTATGGTTTTTAAGGCTTATTGTATATGTGGCATGCCAAACTTGCACGTAGTTCAGAGTACTCCACTTACTGGAGTAGTTATGCCTTCCCATTGTTTGTCAAATATATACGATCATCTGCAGTTATCAGTTTGTTGATGCATGTAACTGGAACTACTGCTACCTGTGGAATAGCAGGATTTGTGGTCAAGGTTTACTCCTCTAGATTCGCTGTGTTCTGACAATCTCCATGCATATTAACAGGGTAATCTCGAGAAGGATGTGGCTTCTCACCACTGATGAACGGTCACTCACTATACAGAGGCTATATTTTGCACGTCACATATTGTTGGGATGCGTGGAGACCAATCAAGGGCACCCCCTACTACCTCTCTGCAAAACCTTTATCCAAAAGTTTAAAGAATATGAACTTCAGATTAAAAAAAAGATGAACTTCAGATTTAAAAAATGCAACTTCAAATTAAATAAGGAATCAAAGTTAATAGATTACAAATATTTTAAATAATAGCTGTTAAAAGTGGCTAAAAATTCAGTTTGGGATTAATGAAAGTGGAAATTGACTAAACTGTTTTTTTGTTTTTTTTCAACAGTCAGCACTTCTAACCACTGGGCTATCGACAACAGGCTACGAGTAAGTAACACTATTAGTACTAAAGAGTGCTCAGTTCGTTTTTATGGAGAGCTTTTCATTATCGCTAATGGTAACGAGCAATTTCATTTACTACATGCTCAGCCCACGAAATGGGTGGGCGAGCTTATATAGTCAACCACAAACATATTGTTTCGCTATATCACAGCTCTTCAGTGTGGCTAGACAGGAAAGCGCCTGAAGCTGGGATCGAAACTTGACTGGGTTTTTTTTTTCAGAGTAACACCCCAAAAAATGCTACCCATTCAAACGTTAATAAAATTCACAATCATTTCTGTCCTAATATTGGCTGTGATTGTCCTCTTCAGTTCAGGGGATTGTTTTGGGAATGAGGACATGAGTCATGTGTACTGTCTTCCTCTTTTAGTCATTATCCCTAAAGATGATGGAAGCAAGCTTCCTAAGAAACGATACAAACAGGACACATATTACTCATTTATTCATTCATTCATACATGCACATACATGGACATACATAGACATATTACAACAGATTACAATGGTTATCCCTAACATATATCAATTAACATATTAGTACCTATCTATCTCCCATTTCCAAGGGAGCTTTTTTTTAAGTGAAGAAAAAACACTTAGTTCAGTTAGTATTGAATGGTTAGTATTTTTTATCATTTATTTCATTTTTTTGCTAGAGTTTCTTCTCTGTCAAATAGATGCCAGTTGGGGTCCTTATGTCAGAAGCCTACTTCAATCATAAATATGTATGATAACTTCTCCGAAATGAGGACATAAGGCAAGTGTAGTTTCTTCATCTTTTATTCAGCATCCCTAAAGATAATGGAAGCAAGCTTCCTAAGGAAACAATACAAATAGACCACTTATTATTCATTCATACACACACATACATGGACATATTACAACAGATTACAATGGTTGTCCCTAACATACATCAAGTCAACATATTATTACATTATGTGAGTTAGCTATGTATGATAACTTCTCCGAAATTAGGACATAAGACAAGTGTAGTTTCTTCATCTTTAATTCAGCATCCCTAAAGATGATGGAAGCAAGCTTCCTAAGGAAACAATACAAATAAGATACATATTACTCATTCATTGATACATAGATAGAAATATTACAACAGATTACAATGGTTGTCCCTAACATACATCAAGTCAACATATTATTACATTATGTGAGCTAGCTATGTACGATAAATTCTCCGAAATGATGACATAAGACAAGTGTAGTTTCTTCATCTTTAATTCAGCATCCCTAAAGATGATGGAAGCAAGCTTCCTAAGGAAACAATACAAATAAGATACATATTACTCATTCATTGATACATAGATAGACATATTACAACAGATTACAATGGTTGTCCCTATCAATGGAATATTGATACCTATCTAATTATCTTTTAGATAACCTCACAGATAAATCTTAGGGGGTAAGGTCTGGTGAGTATGAAGCTCGCTCAGGATCATACCACTTTTTGATGATATGATCATCAAAGTGTCTCCGCAGCCATTTCACTGTTGAAACCACTGTAACGTCCCACAGAATGAAGAATATCTGAGTTGTTCTGATATCCTACCTTAAAAGGTAGTGAATCGTCTCTATGCATAAGTAAAACTAAGGTCATGAATGTTTGTATAATGTTATGTTTGGATTTTTTTTAGATGTTTTTTTTTTTAGACTGTAAATAACATATGTAAATATATTTTTTTGCCTTTTGGCTAAGATCAAAGTGTAGTATCTGTTCCGATGGATACTGCACCCCATAGACTGGTATTGTCTTGGCCTTCGGGGCTTGATTTATGCTGGTCTATGGGTCTGTCCTGTGCAGTTTTAGGAGGTCCACCCTCCCAGGCTTTGCCTCCCCTCTTTGGGGAGGAGTAAGTTTATTGCTTACTGCCTGAGGCGCCCCTACCGGGGAATGCCGACGGGGCTGCCCAGGCAATTTTTAAACCCCACTTTCCCGACCCGATCTTGGGTCACATCTTACTTGTGGGAGTAAGATAAAACTGGCCTTGTGCCTAACTCCTGGAGAGGAGTAAATCAATACTCATTCTTATGATATAAGGTCGTTACAAAAATAATGGCCAATTTATTCATGAAATATTTTTCACCTTTCCAATACTATGTAAATGACGTGAAACTGTTGCAGTGCTGACAGTAAGTGTCTGAGACATTTCTTTGACACATTGACGTGGATTTTGATCAACAAGTGCTTGCAATTGTTCATTGCCTAGATTACACTGCCGTCCTCTACCTTCTTCATCTTCAAGGCTCTCATTTTCACTACGGAATTTCTGGAACCACCTTCGTACTGTCTTATCGCTTGTGGATCTATCTCTCGATGCTCTATTGATATTGGTAAAAGTTGCGGAGGCATTGTGCCCAAGTTTTAACTCATGCAACATAAGAAGGTCATGTCTTGGCATCATTGAGAGTCTTTTATGCTTTAAAAATACTTTCTATCCGAAAAAAAAGTTACAAAATATTGAGAACAAATTAATTATTATATATTAAAATTTATCAGAAATAAACTACAAATTCTGTGTTTAAATGACTTCAGGCGGCCATTATTTTTGTAACGAGCTAATAATTGTGTTCGGGATCTCTATTAAATAGAGCTGTAAGGGTACATCGAACATCGATCGAAACGTTGTAAAAATTACAACCAAGATGAGAATAGTAGTCCAATTAATTCAAATAATACATATGCAATCCTCAACTCAAAAATTCTGAAACATGTATTGTAAACATGTATTGTAAACATGTATTGTAAACATGTATTGTAACGACAACTGCTTGAACTATTCAGAAAGTTGATCGCCTTCACATTCTTTTATTGTGTAAATGCGATTCTTTCGTTTATATTTCTGTTGTCTTAACTGCTGCTGCCTTTGCACTCATTACTGCCTGGGTCTTTGGTATTTTCGAGTTCATTTTGAGTCAAATCCTTGCCTAATAGTTCTCACATACACATGCTGAACATATGGTGCCCCATGCAAGACACTCTCCTTTAACGTGAGGATAATTCCCTCCACATTTCTTACAAGAAACATGAGCCGGCTGGTGTTTGCTAGCACTGATATCCTGGCTTCTTCTGCCATGAATGTCAACCAATTATTCCATGCGGTTTAATGAAGCCATCATTAAGAGCGATTTGAAACGTCAATTTCTCCCCTTTCGATAGTTGTTTTTGTAATTTCATATGCGTGGTTCCTGCAATAACTTGTTCAATTAAATGCTCTTCCATTTCCTGCACTATTATGTAAACACGATAAGGGTTCACAGGATTAACTCGAATGAATAAAACTCCATGCATGGATAAAAGGGTTCAGACTTGAGTTAAAAGAACAGTTATCTCCACACTAATGATTCCTGAAAAAGATGAAACATATATGTATGTGGATAATAATTAATAATAAATATTTATTATAATGTTATTTAATCGACCCCTTACCGCTGGGCTCTTTTAGAGAATTAAAATAAGCTGCCAAATTTTTTTTTTTTTTTTTTTTTTTTTTACATGGTTCACCCCAAACAAGGCAGGACGCCACTGTAAACGTAAGGGGCTACTGAGAAAAAAGGAAAAGGGGGGGAAGGATTGGTGGTTCAGCTTAAATTGGGATCTGAGCAGCGAGATGTCTGTTTACATTAGTTTTAAATTTCTGCATGTCAGTACTGTCGGGGAAACAGGGGGCAGGGAGGGAGTTCCAGAGGCCAGCAGCACGAGGAAAGAAGCTATTTGAGTAGAATGCTCTCCGGCATCTGGGGACCTCCACAGTGAATGAATGAGATTTAGTAGAATGTCGAGTTAGTCTAGTGAATTTACGTCGAGGGGGCACCAGAGCAGCACACTCATCGGAGCATAATCCATTGAAGTATTTGTAAAACAAACACAAGGATGCCACATTGCGGCGATGGGACAGGGGCTGGAGCTTAGCTGACAGTGAGGGACCTATTAGGTTGACTACTCTTTTTTGGACTTTGTCAAGGAGGGAGAGACTAGTAGATGATGCACCAGCCCAGATGTGGCAACAATACTCCATGCATTAATGGATAAATGCGAGTTCCGTCTATTGGTGATGATGAACACTGTGTGGCAGCTTACTATATGTTCGCTTGTAAAAACATAAATAGATTTTAATTCCCTTTTTTTCTGCATAGCAGTTAGGTGATGATAATGATGATGATGTAACTCTACATAGCTATACACCCGAACACCCCTACAACCACTTAGTTAAGCAAGAAATACACCATTTCATAAACACTTCAACCAATTCCAATGTTTCTTTGCACACGTTAAAGTTCTGTTTAGCTAACATCGGACATTTGAGCTGTACATAAATCAATATAGCTAAAATACCGGGGAAAGGGCGGAAATAAATCAATACTTTAAGAATTTATGAGTTACCATTGTCCAAAGGTCATAGCCAATGTCAGGAAATGACCAACGTTATCCCGAGATGTTCTGCCCCATTTCTGGTGTTGAATACAGCCACTGACTGAATATTTGTGGAACAGATCAGATGCACAACAGTAAATTAGATAAATCAGTTTGAAGGGAGGAGTAGACCCCCCCCCCTAAACATACGTGAAGATCATATACATAGGAATTTACATGCAAGACTTCTTACTTATACGAATTTTATGTATGTGTGAGTGTATGTATAAAGGTTGACAATGAATGTAACAGCTTTTTACTGTTTTTAACCGATGGCTATTATAACTTTAAAGCCAATATATATATACAGGGTGGGCAAAAATAAGGGTCCTATTTTTAAAAATTCATAACTTTTTTATTTATTGATTTTTTTTTTTTAAATAAGTAAAGGACCCCTTCCGAAGCAAGCATGAGCCGTATTAGCCCTAAGGAACGTACCCTCATTTAGAAAACATTATTTTTGCTTAAAAAACTCAAAACAGTGTAAAAAACAATACTTTAGTTTTTGTAAGTTTTAAGAAGTGTTTTTCGGCTAAAATTTGTTTTGTTTATTTCAAAAAATCTCGGAAGGGTCAGTCTACACACACATAAAGTTTGGTGAGTTTAACTTTTATTTTGTGGAAGTTATTCAAATTCAAGTTATTCAAATTTAAAGATAGGACCCTTATTTTGGCCCACCCTGTATATATATATATATATATATATATATATATATATATATATATATATATATATATATATATATATACATATTTCCATTTAATTTCAGTGTAAGTTCTCATAAATCAAGGGTCCCTTTCCTAGGGCTAACACTTGATCTCTATATGAAATTCATAGATATTCGAGTGTTCCATTAAAATTCTTCTTTACCTCTCAAACGTTGAGTTAATAGAGAACATTAATTTTTCTCTCCCCAATTGATCAGTTATAGTATATCTTTCTTGTGGTCTTCCGCTCTTACCGGATTCCAGGACAAGAATTCATCTTGTTTGGTGGAGTATCCAGCTTAGTGATTTTATTAAAGGCATTATCACTTGGAGAAGGTGCACTATTCACTGTATGAGCCAGTGTGTATCCATATCGAAGGGATCTTATTTAGGCTTCGAATGATATGTTATTTTGAATATTTGGTCAGGGTTTACTTGTAGGGGAAAGTATCATCATGCCAGGTTGTTCTAACAAACTCCTGCACAGAAAAAGCTTAGACACTCGATGATGATGTCTAGTAGGTATTCAAATTCTCTCCAATAAGCATTCAAATTTTCTCCTGTAGGCATTCAAATTCTCTAGAGTTGGCATTCAAATCCTCTCCTATATATATATATATATATATATATATATATATATATATATATATATATATATATATATATGTGTGTGTGTGTATGTGTGTGTGTGTGTGTGCGTGTATTTTGACGATTTAAATCATTTTCAAATCAGGTTCCAAATAAAGAGCATACACAATGGTATTATAGGTGTTTACAGCTGTTTCACAGCAGTGTTTATTTTAAGTCATATAATGAACCATAAAAATATTTTTAAATACGTGTTGTATTTAAAAATATATCATCAGAACAAAATTTGAGCAGGTGGCCCACAAAAAACACAATCGACATCGATATACCAAAAAATGAACAAATTCCACAAGAAAACAAAACAAAAATCCCAAGAAAAGATCCTATGACAAATACCTCAATAAAAACCATTAATTATCAAAATTAATTTCACATCAAAATGCATATTATCAAAATTATATATATATATATATATATTCAAGTGTTATAAAATAATTAGTTCATATCATATCCTAGCGCGATAGAAATATGCTTAATATTGGGGATAGAACATTCTTATAGGAAAGAATAAAATAATAAAACAAAAGTAAACATTTGTTGCTTTTTACATACCTCATAATTGTTCTGTAAATTTTTCAAATTAATATTTACCAATAACTAGTAATTTATTCGTTTTCCTCCTGATTTCTTTGAAAATCCATGAGGACTTTTTCATAAATTACTCTTTGTTGCAATGTTTGATTATAATAAACTTGTAAGGTATGTAATTTTAATTTTGCTGTTTTATTTCATTTTTCTTAAATGTATATATATATATATATATATATATATATATATATATATAAATTTAAGAAACAATAATAAAATTTCTTTTATTTGAACAACTGATGACTAAATAGATATTGTATTTTATACAATTTTTATTCTCATCCTTTACTTACCAACTGGACAGACCCCATATTTTTTTACACGCACACTCTCACTCTCCATTGCTTAATATTTTTTCAAATTTTGAATTTTGGCTTTTCCACTGCCAACTTATCCATCTATGTAATTCCTCTGATGATAAGATTTTAATCTTTGAAAAGCCTTGGCTTAAGGAAAGAATAATAAACATGTTTTTACCGAGTACACCTTGCATTGAACAATCGAAGTTGAAATAGATTTGTCATTCGTACATGTTTATCCCTCTACTCTCATTTATATATATATATATATATATATATATATATATATATATATATATATATATATATATATATATATATATCATGTGAAAATACAACCCAAAGAAAAAAAGTTGGCAACCACTCATATACACACAACCAAACGTTACTATAATATTCTATATGAGGTTCTATTTGATTTGACTTAATTAACTTATTTACATACTCCAGAGAGCTTCGCCACATGCTTGAGAACATATTTCCACCGCTTATCACGTCTTAGACAATATTTCAGTTGTCAGGAGCGACATACCAGTACCAACCTTTATTTGGTTGATATATCTCTTTGGTGGTTGTTCTCTTCAATGAAATCTTCTTTATACGATTTGTTTACATAGCTGGAGTCTGGTAGCATGGAAATATGTCCAACCAACGTTATTCTTTTTTTTCAAATAACGTTGTTTCTGATATCTACATTTTTTCGACTATCTCGCAGCATTACTCCAAGGATAGTTCTTAATCATTTCATTTCAAAGACATTGAGAAAATATATCCCTGGATTAGGGTTATGGTTAGGGTTAACACTGAGGTGTTATTAGAGTCTCTATTCACTTGCTTCCCCACGAAGACAGAGTTAGACACAAGGTCAGTTTTTAATGTGGGGAATATATAGCTTCCAAAAAGGGACAATCTGGATAGTGAAAAAAAAATTGCAGAAATCTAGGAGAAGATCGAGGATAACCGACTGATCAAGGACAACAGATGAAGTGCAGTATCAGAACAGATATTACACTTTGATCTTAGTCCAAAAGCTAAGGATATTAGAGTCTTATATATTCTGAGAATAACATTTGAATCTCTTGAAATAAAATTGAAAAAATATGGTCATCAGATTTAAAGAATTTTGGTTAAGCTGTTTTGTTATAAGACAAATTGTTAGGAATCATGTATTAATCACCAGCCTGTTGATTAAGTGCACGCCATAATGAGAGAAAAATTGGCAGAGAATATCTATGCCGTGTAAGGAAAATCTGTAAAACACAGCTTACAAACCAAAACAGAATAACTGCCATTAACCAACTTGCCATGCCAGTGATAACATACAGATTTGGCATTATTGACTGGCCACAAGAAGACATTAGCAGGTTAGACACAAAAACAAGAAAACTGTTGACACTGTACAAAGTAATGTACAGAAACCAGTGTCTACTAAGGTTGTATCTGTCCAGAGAATCAGAAGGGTCAGGGTCTCTCACAAATTAACCATAAACATCGAGCCACTATTGTGAGCACTGGCCAATATCTGATGAGCTCCCAGAACTAAAACCTTATGATTGTACATAAACATCAAGAAACAAGAGCCAGTATAACAACCTCCATCACAAAACTGGCCAAACATTTTGGACAAGGCTGATTCACAAATGAGACAGAAGCACCAAAAAAGAATGCCATGGAAATAGCCCAAAAGAGCCGTCAGAAATACACCAAGACCTTCTGTAGTAGAAAGGTGGAAGAATAAGCCAACCAACAACGTGCCAAATATTTTCTGGAAGAATTATCCCAGGAATATATAGATAAGGAAGGCTCAGTAGACTGGTTGGAAAAAGGATCGCTTCATTATGATCAGAAGATGATAATGACTGCCCAAGATCAAGGCTTTATGAACAATGCTTTTAAGGAGATGAGTGGTCTCAGCAATGAAAACAAGTGACGGTTCTGCCACAGAGAAGTGAAGAGTGTGAGCCACCTAATATCCAGTTGTACGGTTCTGCCGGGGAGGGGGCGGGCGGCTACTATATAATGCAGCACAACGGAGTGTGTAAATATCTTCACTGGACCATCTGTAAAAAATTGAATATCCAGTGTAGCAGCAAGTTCTGGGAACATATACCAGAAAGAACTGTTGGAAATAATTTGTACACCATTCACTACGACTATGCAATCCCTACAGCTACATACATAGAAAACGACACCTGACATAGTGATATGGGACAAGAGGGAGAAAGTAGCAACCTTGTTGAAGGCAGTGTCCCTGCTGATGCTGGCTTAAACAGAGCTGAGAGGAAGAAGATAACTAAATACAAAGGTATTGTGTACGACATGAAACGAAACTGGAATCTGAGGAAGATCTCCATCATTCCAGTAATTATAGGAGCTACCGGGCTCATAAAAAAAGAATTTCAAAAACTATCTGGCGAATATTACCGGTAAACAAATTGCAAGCGAGATCCAACCAATTGCAGTTAAAAGCACGGTTAGAATCCTAAAAAGATCCCTCGGTTGGAGTCAGTCACTGAAATAGCGGGTAAATATCCGGTAGAATGCCCCATCCCCAGCAAAAACTAAAAGATAAGAAAATTGAAAAAAATATATATACATACAGGGTGGGCAAAAATAAGGGTCCTATTTTTAAAAATTCATAACTTTTTTATTTATTGATTTTTTTAATTTTTTTTTTTTAGAATAAGTAAAGGACCCCTTCCGAAGCAAGCATGAGCCGTATTAGCCCTAAGGAACGTACCCTCATTTAGAAAACATTATTTTTGCTTAAAAAACTCAAAACAGTGTAAAAAACAATACTTTAGTTTTTGTAAGTTTTAAGAAGTGTTTTTCGGCTAAAATTTGTTTTGTTTATTTCAAAAAATCTCGGAAGGGTCAGTCTACACACATATAAAGTTTGGTGAGTTTAACTTTTATTTTGTGGAAGCTATTCAAATTCAAGTTATTCAAATTTAAAGATAGGACCCTTATTTTGGCCCACCCTGTATATGCATGCATACACACATGAGTGGAATGAGTGATTAGCATAATGGCCGCCTGTGTGAGGATTTGGCGCTCTGATTCTCTTTGAAAGTTTTGATAAGATAATCTGGGTTCAGTAATGCCTGCTTATATTGTGTCTGGAAACACCACTGATAACATCTTTTTCATCTTGTGGCTTTATTACTTAATCCATGTAAATTATTATTACATTAAGTCAATGAATCTTTGACATGAATATCAATGAAATATAATTTTTGTTCAAATTTCTTCTTTGTAACTTTAGTGTAATGCTTACAAAGTATTTAACATATAAAGTTATCTTGTGCATTTTTCAATGTCAGACCTAAATAGCAATGCATCTCACATCGATATTTGATTCAAACTAGCCTTTTTTTGCTCCCCCCTTCCACTATGTTATTGGCAGGAATATATTTTATTTTGTGTCAGTTTCTTTCTCAAAATACTTATTCCGGGTAAGAAAATATTTAGAGTGGATAGTATTTTTTCCCCTTTCTTCATTATAATGAAAGAGAGATAATGTTGGTACCTTGATTGCCTAGACTAAGGCAATTTTAAATTTTTGTCTCAATCCAGAGTGCTCCTTTTTGAGGAGCTGGATTTTTCCCATATTAAAAACCGACCTTGTGTCTAACTCTGCCCTCGTGGAGAGGCAAATAATTGGGGACATCAATATACATAGACGTACCTCAGTTAACTCTTATACATATATGTATATATATATATATATATATATATATATGTATATGTATGAAAGACAGACAGGAAAAACAATTAAACACAGGGAGAAATAAAAAAAAACGTGTTTACTTGTTTTTCGTTTGTGTCTTTCACACATTCTGTCTACACGACTTTCTATTTTATGATATATCATGTATTTTTTCCTCATATATGTATATACAAGGCCTGTCAAAAAAAGTATCCGACTTTAAACCAGAAAAAAATATTTCAAATATGTGACGGGGTTGGGACCCTAATCCCCTTCAAAGTAGGCCTCTTGTGCTTGCACACACTTAGCCCACCGATCCATCCACTGCCGGAAACACCTCTGGAAGTCTTCTTTAGAGAAGGGGTTAGTTTATTGCTAATCGCCTGAGGCGTCCCTACCGGGGAATGCCGACGGGGCTGCCCAGGCATTTTCTGTAGGCCAGGGTGCTCACCTTCTCAGGCGCTGGCTTTTCAAATCCCACTTTCTCGACCTTGTCTCACATCTTACCTTGTGGGAGGTAGATAAATAACTTGTATGGCTCTGACCTTGACTTCTGACATTGACCTTGAAAAGTTCGGTCACAATCGAAATTTTGACAGAATTTCAACTTCCGATTTTCACACATTTGATGTATGGATCTGATGCTCTTTGATAACAGTAAACACCATGAAAAATTTCAGCTAAACGTCAGATTAAACTTTTTGAGTTATCAACGTTTTCGATGCCATAACTTTGAGAATACTTCATACAATATAGAGAAGTAAGGCTCTGATAAGATGTTGCCCCATCCATCATTGTCAGGCGAAGTCTCACAACTGACTTATGTTTTTGTTACAGATCCTATCCGGTCTAATGCAGTCATTTGCACACGAATACTGTTGAGAAAGGTATGAACCCCCAATCTCACTCCAGCTATGGGTATGATAACAACTTGTGTTCAATAAGTCATATACAATAAATAATGTACAATGTTATGCTTCAGTGTTAAATAAACTAAAAATATTTTATATGCTGTGAAACGAAAAAACAAACGATACATACAAGTAAACACACACACACAGAATTGAACATAACATGTATGGATGTATGTGTATATGTATGTGTGTACATGTGTACAAATGAATGAATGACGTTTGTCAAGGTTGACAACGGGTGTCACTTTTCTGTTAGCTATGCAAGAATTAAATGTTTACCTACACAAACTCTTCTCTGTCAACACCTGCAAACTTTTCAGCAAGTAAGGAAACATTCTCTCATGATATATGGTAGGATGTCGTGGAAGGTGACAAGAGACAATATATTTTGTAAGATTATTCATCCAAAGAGTAGCATTCTCTTTCTCTCTCTCTTTCTCTCTCTCTCTCTCTCTCTCTCTCTCTCTCTCTCTCTCTCTTTCTCTAACTCTCTCATATATATATATATATATATATATATATATATATATATATATATATATATATATATATATATAGTAGTATAACTTTTTAGTTATACAAACAGTTTTGGTTACATATGTGCATACATGTTTCAGGTACGCCCTTATTCAAAGTCTAGCTTACTCAGACCACGACGAAAATACTCATACACATATGTAGTCAAACACATATGTTACCAAAAATGTTTGCATAAACAAGAATTTATACTAAAATACAGCTCTACTTGTTATTGAGCACTATCTTCTAAGCACTGTAGCTTCACAGGATTAAAACCTAAGAACTAACAACCACTACAAATACTATATATATACATACATATATATAAATATATATATATATATATATATATATATATAGTATAAAAATATATTTATTGTAGTAAAGCTACACAGAGCCTGATAATTCTTTGCAGGGATGAAATATGGACGCCTCTGTGAGCTTTACTGCCATAAATATATTTTCGTACTATTATTACTTATTATTACTACTACTACAAAACTCTACTCACGTACTGAGCACTGTTGAAGTGAATGCTAAAAATCTATACACAGTATATTATATCACCTTATAATATTATATGTGTATATACATAAAATAATAATGATTATTATTTTATCCTTTTATTGTCATATATATATATATATATGAAACGTAAAATTCTAGACAAAATGAAGAATTAGATTATGGAAATGTGGATAAGCAAGTAACATGCTAGTAGAAATAGGGACAAGAACACATCATTAAATATATTTCGGTCGATGGGTTCGACCGTATTCGTTTAATGATATGGCTTTATTGAAACGAAACTCAATATTTTTATACGATGTAGGAAGAAAAATCTAGGATGGGGAGAAGTGGGTATGTGAGAGGAGGAGAACGAAGAGGAGTGGGAAGAGTAATAAGCAAGAAGGGAGGAGGCAAAGGCAATGTGGGTAGATATGTGAGAGGAGAAAGAAGAGGAGTGGGAAGAGTAATAAGCAAGAAGGGGGAGGAAAAGGCAATGTGGGTAGATATGTGAGAGGAGGAGGAGGAGAAAGAAGAGGAGTGGGAAGAGTAATAAGCAAGAAGGGAGGAGGCAAAGGCAATGTGGGTAGATATGTGAGAGAAGGAAGAGGAGAAAGAAGAGGAGTGGGAAGAATAATAAGCAAGAAGGGAGGAGGCAAAGGCAATATGGGTAGATATGTGAGAGGAGGAGGAGAACGAAGAGGAGTGGGAAGAATAATAAGCAAGAAGGGAGGAGGCAAAGGCAATGTGGGTAGATATGTGAGAGGAGGAGGAGGAGAAAGAAGAGGAGTGGGAAGAGTAATAATCAAGAAGGGAGGAGGAAAAGGCAAGGTTGGTGGCAGAATAAAAATAAATGAAAACTCATGGAAGAAATGAATTAAATTAAAAACATGTTTTAGCTACGAAATATATCTTGTTATTGAGGTCTATCTCTCAAAACCCTTGTAGGAGTTTGTGACATTTTTCCATTTTATAGATGTCCCGTGCTAATGCACACCCCACGATATTATTGTACCATCTCTGGATAGGACAGATACTATACTTTGATCCTAGTTCGAAGGCCAAGAAAGTGTATTTCTGTCTGAGTTTCACGTTTGTACACAACAGCGACATCAGATAAAAAAAAATTTAATTTCTTTTTTTTTGCATTGTATTTTCATCAATCAGGCGATCTAATCGTTTAAAAAATAGGGAGGATGGTGATAACATACGTATGAACATGCAATTACCTTTGATAGGGGTACACTAATTTACATTCAATATTGTACACGTGTTCAGCTCATAAATAATATTAGTCAAAGGGTGAGAAAGCAAAGCCTGGGAGGGTGGATGTTCTAGAACTGCACGGACCGGCGGAATCGTGGCCCTAAGGCCAAGACGGTACCGATCTAGAGAGTGTAGCATCCATCGGAACAAATACTACACTCTGATCTAATAATGTATTTTAGTTAAAATTTCACGTTTGACACAACAGTGCCATCAGGTGAAATTTTTTTAATTACGTTTTGTATATTGTATCTTC
Organism: Sepiola atlantica; assembly: GCA_963556195.1. Taxonomy (NCBI): domain Eukaryota; kingdom Metazoa; phylum Mollusca; class Cephalopoda; order Sepiida; family Sepiolidae; genus Sepiola; species Sepiola atlantica. The sequence goes on from OY744525.1 coordinate 26,493,079, forward strand.
AGCGATCAAGCGATCCTATCGTTTAAAAAACGGGGTGGATAATGATAACGTACGAACGAAGATGAAATTACCTTAGTGCATTATTATATAGATGCCGAGTAGAGTCATTTAGTGACAGACACATTCTGGTCGCCAGATAACAGTCGACAGCCTCATTATGCTAAGTCTGCTTTGATAAGCCTACACTGATTTACATCCAATATTGTACACGCGTTCAACTCGTAAATAATATTAGTCGGGAAAATATTCTTCGAGTCTATTTTTCTTAATTCTTTTAACAATGTCTTCCTAAGTGAATTCTTCTAATTCTCTTCGTATGCCATTGTCTATATCTCTGTTACAACTTCGCAGAAATAGCAAGAAATAGGTCTACGATTTTCTTCTCTTCTCCAGTAGATAATATTTTTGTCTTTTAATTTCTTAACCTTTACCAATGCTACAAAACATTTGATCCATGTTTCTATATGTTCCGGTTCATCCGCTGAAGTTAATGGTGCAATTGGCTACACCATTATTAAGACGTGCATATCTCATAAAATAGTGTTCACTGACTAACAGCATTTACGAGTATCGATTGCTATTGGGTTATTGCTTTTATAGGTGTGTGCAATTTTCACATGATCCTGCAATAAACAAGAGTCAGTCAGACTTTAGACCTAAATAGCATTGCATCCGGCACATCGATATTTGATTCTGATTTGCATGTGAATTATAAAAATATTGAGTCTGTATTCTTTACAATTACAAAATTAAAATTCCAATTGAGTTCATCGATTACATACTATATCTATGTCCATTAGCTAATCTCATCATCGATTCCTAAATAAGGAAAATGCCTATAATGTCCAACATCTCATCGTTGGTAAGTACAAATGAGTTCGTTATTCATTAGTCTACATTTCATTTCTGGTATACTGTTCAGATTTAATCTTTCTCTGTCTTTAAAACTAAGATTCTATTATTCTCATATCATTTCTCTCCATGCAACGCATGTCCTCAACCCTCATTGGTTAGGTTTGACTTCCATACATCATCACACTTCGTACATATGCCTAATAGACTTGGCCCACAGTGGTAAAGCTCTGCTGGTTAGTAATGGAAGAAGTTCCCTGAACTTACTTCATCCACTCCTAACTGTTGCAATCACAACAGTATCAGAACAAATAGAAATTCAATGTGCACTTCATGATAAACTCAATTACACGATATAACGACTCCTCAATGTGGCAGTGTTTAATTATTTTAATACTTTTTTTTGAAACATGGTGAATTTGAAATTATTTTGAATGTAGAAACCACACAACGATGTGTTTTTTTCCTTAAAATAAATAAAATATTTATTTTCAGTTTCTGAATTTTCGACAGTAATGTTGCATCAATGTGCTTGTATTTCCATGTAATGTGCTCCGACGTACTTGGTGCACTTGTGCCCCCTCGATGTAAGCCAGATTATCAGCAAAATCCCACCCCTTCACCGTAGAGGTCTCCAGATACCAGAAAGTTTTCTACTCTAATAGCTTCTTTCCTCGAACTGCTTGTCTTTGGAATTCCCTCCCTGCTCGCTGTTTCCGCGGCTGTATCAATATGCAGAAATTTAAATGTAATGTGAACAAACATCTCGCTGCACACCTTCCACTTCTCACACCTGCCAGTATCCTATATTTCTATAGAGCCTCTAATCTAATAGGTCCCGCACTGTCTACCAAGCTCCAGTCTCTGTCCCATCACAGTAATGTTACATCACTGTGCTTGTATTTCAATGTAATGTGCTCCAACGAACTTGCTGCACTTGTGCCCCCTCGACGTAAATACCCCCGACCAAACCCGATTATCAGCAAAATCCCACCCCTTCACTGTAGAGGTCTCCAGATGCCGGAAAGCTTTCTGCTCTAATAGCTTCTTTCCTCGAACTGCTTGTCTTTGGAATTCCCTCCCTGCTTCCTGTTTGTGGTGAATATAGGTTTGAAAAAATCATACTGTAAGAACAATTATTTGCATTTGAGTTCAATCAGATATTTTTACGTTTGCTTTCTTCACACCTTTGCTATGAACTATCTTTATTATTTCTTACGGCCCGTTAGGTGGAGCCACACTACACTATTTATTACACTACGTATTCATGGCATTTGTTTTAATCTCTATCTTTATAAACTTAGGTATGTGTGTATGTTGATATATTTGGATGTACAGCATTCACTCCTAAACTATTTAACCGATCATTATTAATTTTGGAACACAGCTCCGAGGCGTACGGGGTTTTAATGTGGGCTATATTTAGTTTAATTTAGTTTCATGCAAAGGAGGTAAAAAAATGGTGGAAGCCCTTTGTGAAAATTCAGATACCTCCTCATGTTATGAACTGTTAACAATAGGTTTTAGACATCAATACATAAATGTAAATAAATTTAACACTCCTTGGCAACGCCAGGAAGGTACAGCTAGTATATATATATATATATATATATATATATATATATATATATATATATATATATATAGAGAGAGAGAGAGAGAGAGAGAGAGAGAGAGGGGGGGATTATTACTTTGAGATTTTCCTTCAACTTTTAGACAAGTTCAAGAGATAAAAATCGATATTCAACCAATAAATCAGAATTCATTGAAAATGTCATTCCTAATCATTGCTTAAAAATGGGAAGATAAAGAAAAATCAATAACTGATTCTTCGGTGGGTAATCAAATATTTGTCACTTTCAAAATGACTTTAGGCAACACACACACACACACACATATATATATATATATATATATATATATATATATATATATATATATATATATATATATATATATATATATATATATATATATATATATATATATATATGGCACAATCACGTTGACACACCGGTTCCCGTTAGATCACCGAAGTTAAGCGGCGTCGAGCCTGGCCAGTACTAAATGGGTGACCATTTGGGAATGCCAGGTGCTGTATGTGCTCTCTGCTTATCTCGGCATTGTTTCCAGTCGTCTTGTATTACTACTTGCCATTGGAATCAAGCAATGCCGACTCAAGAGAGCGGTTGTTGGGGGATTGCGCAACCCTTGCAATTACAAATTCACGCGCGGGGCACTCATACGTCGAAATCGACGGGAGAGTCCATCATATATATATATATATATATATATATATATATATATATATATATATATATATATATATATATATATATATCTTGTGTTAGACTGATAGTTGATGAGTATTGGCTATTAAATCTGGCTCAAAATTTTAGATTCACACCCATATACAATGCCCAATGCCTTCTCAACAGGCAAAAATAAATGCGTTTCAATAAGGTATTAAACTGCGAAGATGAACATATGGCGAAAGCGATTGGTGGCGACGTAGGTGGCAGTCCCGCCTTAGCCACCGAAACTGTGTTACCTCCCCTGATTGGCAGCTGATGAGGATAGGGCATTGTAGAGTGATTAACATCCCGAACAACAATAATGAGCCGGAAAGGGCTATAAATAGTATGCATTTATAATTATTATTTGTTGCTTATATTAAAAGCGGGAATACTTTCGACTTATGACCACAAGTAGTTATGACTGAGCAGTCGTAAAGTGATTTGAACAAAAGTCGGACCATTTTAAATTACTGTAAGAATATTAGACTGTGTAATGATATTAAAGTCATAATTTATCACCATTTTCTTAGTTCATTATCTCTATAATCATATTTAAGACATGTCTTATGACTATTTTTTCTCTTCTTTACCTTTAAAACTATTGTATCCCACTGTCTTATGTAACGTAATACTGAAATTAGAACCCCGGTCTGATATTTTAACAAGCATTTTATAAAGCTGTTAGGAGGAAAATCTTTTTCGTTATAGATCTCTATTAATTCACTTTCAACAAAGCAAAACAATTACATGGACGGCGGCACCGGGGGGGGGGGGGCAGGGTGGCTCCCCCCCCCCCCCCACTTTACGGTCATCAATAATGAAGTTATATATGCATGTGTTTAACCGGGCCCCCCCACTTGTTAGGAGAGCCCCCCCCCCCCCCCACACACACACACACTTTTATAACTGTCCTGCCGGTCCTGAATTATCTCGTGAAGAAAACATTTGCTTACAACCAACTATGCCTCTTAAAAATGCTTCAGCAATTTTATTTTCACTTTTATTTATTTTAAATAAAATTTGCACTCTTTTAAACTGACTTTCATATATTCAAAATTGTTTTTCACTTGCTTTAATTTGAAATTCATTTAACTTAACTGACTTTTACAATAAGAAGCATCATTGAGTAAAAATGTATTTTATCTTATTTTCATTTCAGTTTGTGAGATAAAAACTTTATTAAAATGGCGATACAAAACGCAATTGCATCTTATAAACTTTCCCACTAAAAGATGTCATCTGGAATTTGAGCGACACAAAAAGCTCCTCAGGAGTTTAGTACTCTCCATTCCCTTCCAGATATGTACAGTTATCACGTTCACTAAGCGCCCATATCGCTACTCGGTTGGGCAGTTCTATGCCCTCTTCTCTTTCAGTTTTCGCTTCTTCATCTTAAATAATGCACAATTTTCCATTCCGAACGCCATCGGAGATCCTGGCTAAAGTTTTAAACTGTGTTTATTAGTATTTCTAGTTCCTTTTTGTTTTTTGAAAATAGTTCAAGTTCATCACTATGCATGAGGTGGTTTTTCTTCCTTTGTCTTTGTTAATTTGTATCCGGCATTGCATTTTCTGTGTATATGTTTTTGTATGTATAATTTTCCACATGGTTGGTAGGCAAGTTATTGGTCTATACTTGATTTCGATCGTTTCTTTATCACTGTCTTTTTGAATTTATGTGGTTCTTCCTTTATTCATTCACTGTGGTACGTCCAATGTTATTATTATTATTATTATTATTATTATTATTATTATTATTATTATTATTATTATTATCATTATTATTATTTATTCTCTAGTTCTCACACAAGTCAGTGATTGCTCACAGGCAATAACAAGTGGTGTTCTCTGAGTGACAACAAATCTTCCCAGATTTCTAACGCTCTCTGCTGCTTTTGGTAACTGTTGCCAATCCCTTTTCTTAATCGCAACAGCCGTTTACCATTGATGTCTTCCCGATAACGATCTCTCTGGAATTTGAGTGGCAACAAGCCTCCCCAAGGTTTCAGAACTCTTTGCATCTCTCCAGCAGAGGTCTGAATGGTGTTCTTCCCCTCTCAGTCATTCCATCCTCCTTGAATCTTCATGATCAATTTGTGTGGTACCAATCTAGCAATACTAACGTTTTGTGTGGTGCCAATTACTAGCAATAGTATGCTTCCCTCGGTCACATACGTTTGCTTGTATATATAATGTAAGTGTTGAGTTTGCTAATGAACAGCCAAGTGTAAAAAAAATATTGTTGATGTATGCTACTCTGCCCCTCCAAAGGAGGAGGTAATGCCTGAGAGGGTGGTCTTATGGCCACAAAACAGATATTATATCATCAATCTAAAGGAGGAGGTAATGCCTAGAACAGATACTACACTATCCCCCCCCCCCAAAAAAAAAGGAATAATGGAGTAGGTAAAGCTTGGGAGGATAGTATTATGGCAAATGAACATATACTACATTACCCCTCGACTTAAAGAGGGGTCTTATGACGAACAAACACTACTCCTCCAAAGAACAGAGTGATGTCTGAGAGAATGTCTCATGACAACAGAACAGATACTACACTCTTCCCTGAATTGAACATTGAAATATAGTACAATAGTACAATTTAATAGAAGTAATAATATAGTTTCGGTTTCAGAAAGACAGATACCAAATCTCCATTAGTCATACATATTGCAATTTTTTTTACTAGTGTTCTAATCTACTATTTATAATTATTGTTGTGGTATAAAGAACGTCTGAGGTACATATTTCGTATGACCTTGAGTCAAACTTAATCAAATATTGCCATGCTTTGTCCTCGAAATCATTAAAGGTAGCACGAGCATGGCTGTCAGTTGATCTGTTTTGAAATAAAGCTGAAAGCCACCGAGTTGAGTTCAACAACTTAACAGCTGTATCCAGCTTGTACCTAAAAAGGGGGATTGTGATGGAAGGTGTAGTTGCTTTTTTTTTCTTTTATTGAGAGAGAAATCAGTTCTGCAAGAGACAGCAAGTGAAGCATTCCATTCTCTGGTCGGCTGCTACAATGAGCTGAATTTATGAAACGATAAAGTGGATTGAATGGAACTTTAAAAGAATAAATTATATTTTCTAAAGAAAAGGCAAAAATGTCTGATTTTTATTCAAGCCATTCCTTTTCAGCTTTCAGAATTCAACCATCTTCCGTCCCTGAAGTAAAGACCACATTTTCTCTAACACTGCAGAAAATTGATGCTTACAGAGACTTACACCTCAAACACCTCGTTCGGACAAGTGACGACAATATCAGAGTTTTGTGGATCATACTTCACAGAATAGACACAAAACTATGGACAAAGAACTGGTCAGAAGGAATGTGACTTTCGTATCATGCACATGCGTTATGTGGCCCCAGAGATCTTGTGGCGCCATGCCAGGAGGATGGTTCTGATATTGTATACTAGGTCTACTTAGGAGGTCATTGTTACGAAGCAAATACTTTTAAAAATATTTATGAATTTCACACATGGGCTTGTAGTTTTTTTAACTATGACATCTTGAATATTTCTCCTCCAAGTTCTAGACCGACGTTTATCAGATCCGACAGAATTTCCCAAAACAAATATGCTTTTTACGAGATGAGCCATGATCCTTCCTTTCTCTGTTTTCATACAAAGATAGCCATTACTATTATTACATACGCCTCCTCCCAATTATTGATTTAGATGATATCTACTTTGTGTTGTTTTCCTAATATTGATCTAAACGTCATTAAGGGAATTCTTCATCAGCACTAATTGTCTGTGATTTTTACATTTTTTCAGTTTTATTTTTGTCCTCATTAACATGATGACCCGATGCTGCTTCCCATAAAAAATATTTTTGTTATAATCTCCTCAATTTTACTGTTAATAAATTATTAGAAAAAAAAATGCGATCCGTTGGGTCATCCATTGAGGTCGGGTGAGAAAAAAGCGAATCGCAGAACCAGTTAAATTTTTTAATTAAAAAGACAAAATCTAAAATTTGTATTTCAGTTCGCTATATCTCCCCCCTCTCTCTCTCTCTCTCTCTCTCTCTCTCTCTCTCTCTCTCTCTCTCTTTCTAGATATGAGTTAAATAGTATTAATACCTGTGGTGATATTCCCTATTGTTTATAATAGACGATTCGAAATCTTTTATTTTATAATTAGTTTTATTAACTTTTATCTGTTAATAAACACAGAGAGAGAAAGAGAGAGAGAGAGAGAGAGAGAGAGAGAGAGAGAGAGAGTGTATACAATAAGAGTGAGGGGGTCAAATAACATACACTGAGAGAGGGTGAGAGTAATAGACAGATACTTAGTTAATGATAATTGACTTGGTAATTAAATTGGAAATTCCGGCTAACTAGAAGAATTAAAATAAAAATAAATTTTTCAAATGTAACTCAATCCCAAACCAAAAAATATTTTTACATGTACGTTGTTTGACCCCCCTCTCCCTCTCTCTCTCTCTCTCTCTCTCTCTCTCTCTCTCTCTCTCTCTCTTAACAGTGAAAGGTAATAAAACTATCTATAAAACAGTAGATTAAAATAGTAAATTCTAAACAATAGGAAATATCAGCACAGTATTAATATTATTTAACCCATAGCTGGAGAGAGAGAGGGGGGGGGGGGTCAGGGAGATATAGCAAACAGAAAGTTCTTTTGGATTTTGTCTTTTAATTTTTTACGGTTTACTGGCTTTGTAAACTCACTTTTTTCCTAGTTCAAATAATCTAACCTGAGCTCAATGGATGACCAAACGGGTCGCATATTTTTTTCTTGTAATATATATATATATATATATATATATATATATATATATCACAAATACTGACCCAAAAAATCTATTGAAGTAAAAATGTTCTATAGCCCTTTGATGACGCTATGAATGTTAGCCACTGGTGGTGCTATGATCGGGATACCGTTCTCTCAGCCAGTAGCTAGAAAACACATGGAAGAAGGAAAGTACGAAGACAATCATTTTCTCCTCGTTCTTTCTTCTGCCGCTGACTTCTAAACACTCTTTTTTTGTTCTGTTCTTTTAATCTATTTTTGACTGTCCATATATGGTATGAATTTTTTGACTGTCCATATATGGTATGACTGTCCATATATGGTATGAATTTTTTGACTGTCCATATATGGTATGACTGTCCATATATGGTATGAATGGGGAAGTTTCGTATCAATTTTTTGTCTTGGTTAATTTACTCATTTGATAGCATTTGTTCATTTCCAATTCTTATTCAAAGAATCCATCCACTATCCAACTTATATTTAATTTTAGAGATTGAACGCCACATAAGTAGATTCACGTTTAGCCATTCAAGGCTTAGCAAAAGAATAAATGTTAGTTAAAGTAAGTCTAGTTACTTTGTGGTTGTCGATATTCACTTATTTTCTGAATGACAGTTAGCTAGCTGAGGAAGAGGATGAAAAATCCAATGAAGTACACATGCGTCATTTAACCACCCAGACACAGATTGACCAACCGAATGCATGTGTACCCAAGGAACGGTCGAATCTAGAACCTTCTACAAAGTTGTCTATAAAACTACCAGTTTGGAAAGAAAAGATGTCTACACTACCACGCGAAGCTACAACACTCTTTACTGGAAATTTTGCATCAGCAAAAATGCTCAACTTATAATCAACCTTTTCTTTCCATCGGCCAAAGGATGCATTAGCAATTACGAAAGCAACCAGTTTCATCACTCTTTCTTTTTTAGTAATAACAATAGCAATGATAACATTATGGCAATATGTCGCCATGCTAAGCAAGACCCAATCATCACCATCGCCACTAACTATCAAGAAGCAATAAATTACCAGCAGCAATATGAAACACGTTCATATGACTTTTATTTCCATGCATATAACTCTTACCAAGGTGGTTATTAATTTCATTAATCGCTTACTGAATTATTCCCTTTTAAGTGAACTTTCATTCTAAGTACATATTACAATGCACGCATCTGCAAGAACAACACTCTCTAACATTTTTTTCTCGAAAATAAATAATGTTTGTTACGTTAATTTAAGGGCGGTCAACCTTTTCAGATCACTTTTGGCCAGATGAGACTTTTGGAAGGAGATCGCGGGCCAGAGTGAAAAACGAAATCTCAGAATTACTATATTTTGTTTACATGAATAAATTGTATTGAACACTCTACAAATCTGATATTTTTTCTCAAGAGACTTCTGTATCTGATGTTATAAAAGGCGCCGACGAAGAGCCATTTTGGAATCATAAAAAATAATGACGAAGGAAGTAGCAAGTTGATCCAGCATTCGTTTTGACACACCTCACATAGGTTCTATGTTTCATGCCCTTTCCTCGTCTCTCGTTTCCTTTTTGCCTCTCTCTTTCTTTTTTTCTATTTTTATCTCAGAGAGGATTTGAAATTAATAGTTAAAGAAAAATGAAATATACATGCATCATCGCTCGCTGATATTTATACATTTTCATCCCACTGTAAATCTTAATCGGACCCTACTTTTACGTCTATGTCAAAAAATGATATGAGTTTTACTGGGAGGTCTGCGGGCCGGATTGCAATAATAAAGCATAGCAGGGTGGCGGGCAGGATGCTAAGCCTTTGCGGGCCGGATGTGGCCCGCGGGCCGGATGTGGCCCGCGGGCCGGAGGTTGCCCGCCCCTGCGTTAATTGCTGATCATTGTTCTTTTTCTTTTCTGTGCTTCTGCAGTTTACAGACCATGCTATTTTTTAGATAGGATTTTCAAGTTAAATTCAGTTTTTACGGTATCTTTTGTTTGGTGAAAGTACAGAATAGTTAACAAAGTCCCCACTCCCTCCCCATGTTAAGAATGAGTTTCTAAATAATAACATTATTATTTCAGCACGGTCCGTAAACTGCAGAAATACTGATTTTTCTTTATGTTTGTCGTATCTTAAATCATTTTAGCAGAGCCCATGACAAAACAAATTAACAGATTGTTTATTTTACAAACACCTGAGTACTGACAGTGTGTGCAAGAACTTCAGGTTTTGAACCTCTTTCATTAATATCTGGAGTGAATCATTAATTCTTAGATCGTAAATATATAAATAGTTTTTCTCGCCTAACGGATGGGAAGTTGACTGAAGTACGAATACTAGACTTAATCACCTATGCACAGATTGACCAACCAAATGTGTCTGCACCAAGAAACGATCAAATCTAGAACTTTCTACACATTTAAATTAAGATACATTTTTTTTTTAATTCAAAGGAGAACACTTTATATAATTACTTATAACTTCCTTTTAATCTGTTTTGGAGAGTAAAGGAAAATGTCTCTACTCTAACAATTCTTTTTATTGGAATAAGTATTTTCAGAAAAAGCTACAGCAAAATAAAATATATTTGTGCCCATCACAAAAGGAAGAAAAAATTTTTTTTAAAAAAGGCTAGTTCGAATCAAGTATCAATATATCAGATGGATTTCTGTTTGAGTCAGACTTTGAAAATCTGACAAGATAATTTTATTGAATAAATGCTAAAAATTTCATCAAAATTGGATAATTCTGATTTTGGGTTATTAAAACTGTCAGGATTCACTATTTTTCTAAATGATAGCATGAGCTACCAAAGTTGACTGAGGTATGAATACTTGATTTAACCACTTATGCACAAATTAAACCAAATGGGTGCGCACCAAGAAACGGTCAAATCTAGAACTTTCTACAAAGTTGTTTATAAAAAGCACGAGTTTGGAAAGAAAAGTGATCAGTCCGATCCAAGATGTTTACACTGCCACATGAAGCTACAACACTCTTGCATGGCATTTTGTGCCACCAAAAATAGCTAAATCATAACCAAAATTTTTTTTCCAAAAGAATGTACTGCTAACTTCAAACTATGAAAACAACCAGTTTCATTTACTCATTCTTTTTAATAACAAAAACAACAAAAAACACTAGAACAATACTTCACCATGCTAGGTGAGATCCAATCATCATCATCGTCAACAATTACAAGGCAGCAACAAATTATCAGCAGCACTTTGAATATAACTGCTACGTTTATATAACTTTTATTCTTATGTGTATGGCACTCAAGAAAACTATGATCAAGATGGACAATAATTTAATTAATTGCTTGCTGAATTAGTCCCCTTTATTTGAACTTTTATTCTAAACATATATTACAATGCACATACCTGCAAGCACAATGCTTTCTAAAAAAAAAATAAGGGTGCAAGTCCATAACTCCCCCGCCAAGAAAAAAAAAGAAAAATCTTTATGGTGTACGTTCTCATGACAGAAAGAAAATATCGTACACAAAAATAATCAATTGATCAATTTTTATTTTATTTTATTAATCGCTTGCTGAATTATTCCCCTTTCATTGAACTTTCTTTCTAAACACATTTTACATAACACCTTATAACAGTTTCTTTCTAAACACATTTTACATAATACCTTTCATTGAACTTTCTTTCTAAACACATATTACATAACACCTTATAATACTTTCTTTCTAAACACATTTTACATGACACCTTATAACAGTTTCTTTCTAAACACATTTTACATAACACCTTATAACAGTGTCTTTCTAAACACATTTTACATAACACCTTATAACAGTTTCTTTCTAAACACATTTTACATAACACCTTATAATAGTTTCTTTCTAAACACATTTTACATAACACCTTATACCAGTTTCTATCTAAACACATTTTACATAACACCTTATAACAGTTTCTTTCTAAACACATTTTACATAACACCTTATAACAGTTTCTTTCTAAACACATTTTACATAACACCTTATAACAGTTTCTTTCTAAACACATTTTACATAACACCTTATAACAATTTCTTTCTAAACACATTTTACATAACACGTTATAACAGTTTCTTTCTAAACACATTTTACATAACACGTTATAACAGTTTCTTTCTAAACACATTTTAAATAACACGTTATAACAGTTTCTTTCTAAACACATATTACATAACACCTTATAACAGTTTCTTTCTAAACACATTTTACATAACACATTTTACATAACACATATTACATAACACCTTATAACAGTTTCTTTCTAAACACATATTACATAACACCTTATAACAGTTTCTTTCTAAAAACATTTTACATAACACCTTATAACAGTTTCTTTCTAAACACATTTTACATAACACCTTATAACAGTTTCTTTCTAAACACATATTACATAACACCTTA
>OY744525.1:26510412-26522912 GCA_963556195.1 Sepiola atlantica
TGAATATGGTTTTACTTGAAACATGTATGCACATATGTAGCCAAAAATATTTATATAAATAAAAAATAATTACTATAATATATATATATATATATATATAAATAAAATTAAATCAGCCAGATTTTCGATGTTAGACCTAAATAGCAGTGCATCTGACAGACTGATATTTGATTCTAACTAGCGATGTTTTCCTTTTTATTCTTGCACCATGCTCGTTGCACCTTATCTCTATGCAGTTCAGTCCAAAGGGTTGGCATCAATCCGGTTGCATGCACTCATATCACCTCGTATGCATTAAAATCAAGTCTGCCTCGATCTGCCACGCTCCTTCGTAGTCCGAATAATTCAAATAATACAAATTATCAATCCTCATCTCAAAAATTCTGAAATATAAAACATATATATATATTTGTTTTGATACTCTTTTTTTTGGGGGGGGGGGATCATATTGTTACATTTTATTTGAGGCTTTTACACATTCAAGTCACTTATAGACATTGCCTGGTTTTGACTCTTCCTCTAATATCACACTTGCTTAGAAACGGTCGTGTCCCAAACATTGCGACAAAAAGAACCGATGAATATATAGAAATTACTTGGAATAACATCAAAATTGCTAATATTTTTTCAATTTATTTTTTGGCAGCTTAAAGTTTCCTTTTGGTCCTATTTCCAAGGTACATAAAATAAAAATGAATATATTCACAGGAATTCTGGATTGGATATATTAAGATTACCAGAAGTATTTCTTGTTCAATTAATCTAAAAAAAAAAGGTTTTATGTTAATTTTTATCAGAAGACCAAAAAAACCTGATCTGATAAAATCCATAGATATTTTTTGGCAAAATCAGATTTCAGATATTAAGAAAAATAAATAATTCTTGTTGCATACGAATGAAAACTTTTGCGTTAAAATAAAAAAAAGATGTATTTATTCTTTCATCTCTCTATATATAAAGTTCGGTATTTTTAGATGTTTATATATTTGTATGCACAGGATTCACTAAAAAATTAATTAACCGATCATTATTAATTTTGGAACACAGCTGATAAGCAGAGGGATCGTAATGTGGGTTATATTTAGTTTTATACAAAGAGGGTAAAAGGAGAGTGGAAGACTTTCATGAAAATTCAAATACCTCTGATTTTTGTGAAATTTTAACAATAGATATTAGATGTCCATTAATAAATACTCCCAAAATTTTAGTTTCTTTAGAGTATTTTAAAGGGGTTTTAGGGGACATAATATGGACACCACGCACGCCTTAACAAATTCAAATATATCAAATTTTCATTACATTTGATCCATAGTCATTAGACATCAATCAAACAAGATTCCCTAAATTTCAATTTCTTCTTAAGACCTCTTAAGCTAAAGTCTTAAATTTTAGACACTTTCTAGAATCAAAATCATGTAATGGATTTTGATCAAAATTATAATACGGATTCTAGACATGAGGTTTAATATCATTATCTTGCTTTTAATCTACATAAGGGGACATAAAAATAGTGCAGAAGTGTTCTGTTCGGGGAATTCATTGAAATCAAAAATAAAATATGGGAAAATTAAAAAGATTTTTTAAAAATCCTATTTAAACAAAAAACGAAACATGACAAGCTTCTTGTGTAAAATTGAATGTGCACTTTTTAATTGTTTCGGTTGAATCGTTGAATACGACTTCCACAAAATGTTTCATCATCTCTGTATTAATAAAACTATTGGACAATATAATTTGTGTGGCTGTGTGTATCGCTTACATGTAACTTTGATAAATACACATTGGATTATTCTTTATTTACTACTACTACTACTACTACTACTACTACTACTACTAATACTAATAATAATAATAATAATAATAATAATAATAATAATAATAATAATAATAAATAATCGAGTATTTATTCAAATCAAAAATAAAAGAAGAGAAAGCTAAAATGAACTTTTAAAAAATCCTACTTAAAAGAAAGACTGTAAACAGGGGTATATATTTTAATTATTTTTCTCTAAGCCCTCCATCTGGCAATATGTCTTCACCCGGGCAACGCCGGGTAAATATGTAGCAAGATGAGTTACATAAAAATAAAATTTGCACTTCGGGTTAAGGTTAAGAAATTAAGTAAACGTGTCAAGGAAGTGACGTAGCAGAACAGGTAGTGACATAAGAAGGAAGAACGTGGCAGATAGTAAGCTAGAGACGGCCTCTTGGATTGCGTCAGCAAGACTAAGCAGACATGTTCCAGAGGTCTTCCTCCCTCCCCCTATGCAGATTAAAAAGAGGGGGGGATATGCTATTACTACATACTGTAAAGAAAAATATACTGTAAAAAAATAAAACTGCAAAAGAGATTATGAAAACCCAGAGCAAAATAAATGTGTGTTATTGTTTTCATTGCATTATTTAGTCTGCTACTTTGCTGCTGCTGCTACTAAAAAAAGAGAAAGACAGACAACCTCTACATTCGACGAAAATCATAACAATTAACTTTGTTACTACATGATACGTGCAGGCCATCTGTTTACGGAACAAAGATTCGTCCTTTATCCACTTTATTACAGATACAGCTAATCTCTATTTATATAGCGATAGGTATGCTTATATGTTTATATATTTGTATGTACAAGATTCACACATAAACTAATTAACCGATCATTATGAATTTGTGAACACGACTGCTAGGAAAAATTGGCCAAATGTGGGCTATATTTAGTTTAATTAAGTTTCAAAAAAGTGGAAGGGTGGAAGCCCTTCATAAAAATTCAGATTCCATCCGATTTTTGTGAAATTATAACTAGATATTAAACATTAATAAATAAATATTCCCAAAATTTCAGTCTCTCTGAAGTATTTTAAAGAGTTTTAGAAGGCATAATATTTGAAAATTTGATATATTTGAAAATTCAAATATATCAAATTTGCATTGAATTTGCTCCATAGTAATTAGACACCAATTAAGCAAAATTTTCTTGAATTTCAATTACTTCTTAAAATCCTTAAGCTGAAACCTTAAATTTGAGACATTTTCTAGAATCAAAAGCATGTTTGTTATACAATTAGGATAAAGTATTTACAACTTTCTTGAAAGCAGAAGCAGACAAGAAATCGTAAGTAATACTTCTTGAATAAAAATTTCTAAAAAGTTTATGCTTATTTAAATACATTTTTGCATTTTCTAAAATGTCAGTTTTGAGGGATGCCCAATATTTAAGCTATTTATTGGATGTGCGAATGGAGAAGAAACCGGGTTCCAAAACTTCCCTTAGATGGATTGACAAGTTGACTACATTACAAGTGTAAATATTGAACGCCATTTGAGAAATATTTGACAAGGAAAGGAAAATAAAGCCCCCCACCTCCCCACTTCCCACAATCATAGTTTCTTCCAATAATAACATAGTGGTTTCTGTGTCCGTGTGTAAGTAGAAAAATTATTTAAGAAACAGAAAGTTGTGGATACTCGAAAGAACAGTTCTCTTAATAATAACTGATAAATAAAGAAAGGAAAGAATAATCACATATGAAAAATTAATCTTATGGGCAAAGTAGAGGAGGCTTAATCTCAATCGGTGATAATAAAAAAAATAAAGAAAATAATTTCTTTTACTTTTAATAGACACAAAATAATATTCCCTTGTTCTTAATATTTTTGTGACTAAAATAGAGATTAATCTATGAGATGCCTTATTTACGAATTCAGGAGAGAGAGAGAGAGAGACAGAGACAGAGAGACAGAGGGGGATTAGATTTTTTTCTTTACATAAAACTTATCTTGTATATAAATATTTTTATCTTTGTAAAACTTTACTCACGCATTTGTTCTTTAAGTAAGATTTAATTCGCATATTTTTTTTGGCGGGGGGGGGGGTGCTATGTAAGTTTTTACCTCAATTAGTTATTTCAAGTTTTACAGTAAGATTTACCTCGTGTGTGACAATGATTTTGATAAAAATAAATTACTTATTAGTCCCCCGGGGTAACGCCGGATATCCCTGCTAGTTAAAAATAATAAACATTTTATCCATAATTTTGTTGTAAACACAAAATATTAATATTTTCGTAATTTTAAATGTGACTGTAAAGAAAGGCAAAGAAAGAAGAAATGGATTTGCCTTTTTACTTGAAATTCAGAAAAAGCACATCGGTCCCTCTAAAGAAAGAAACATTTGAACACAACTGATAAATATTTGTTCAAGAAATCAAATAATATTGCTAAACAGAACTATTTGTTGTATCAAAATCAAAGCAATCATTGAATTAAAAATAAATAACGAATAGTTAATTAATAGAATGTCCTTTTTCAAAACTAATATGCAAATTAGTAAATTTTGCGACTGATGTCGCATATACATACATAAAACAGTATATAAAGAAAAGGGTGGAGCGTCTATTGAATAAATTGAATGAACTTGAAAAATAGTGTTTTGACTTAGTGCGAGAAATAGGCCCAACTTTCACATTGATTCGTTTAGTTTAAAAGAATATCTGTCCGAGAACAAAACAGTTTTGCACCATTTTTATGTCCCCTTAAGAAGATAAGAATCTAAATATAATAATACTACACCTTATGTCTAGAATCCTTATTCTAATTTTGATCAAAATCCATTACATGATTTTGATTCTAGGAAATGTCTCAAATTCAAGGCTTAAGCTGAAAAAAATAAAAAGAATTTGAATCCTGCTTAATTTGTGTTCGATAACTATGGATTAAATTCGATGCAAATCTGAAATATTAAATTGGAGGTTGTTCCCATAGTATGCCCCCTAAAACCCTTTGAAATACTTTGAAGAAAAAAAAGAGGTTGTATCTGAATTTTCACAAAGGGCTTTTACCACTTTGCCCCCTTTGAATAAAAATAAATTAAACTAAACATTGCCCACATTTCGTATATATATATATATATATATATATATATATATATATATATATATATATATATATATATATATATACGAATTCATTATTAAACTGAAGTATCATTGATGTAGTTGCAATCATAACAGAAAATGCGTATGACTGGAGTATTCCCAATATTTTCTCTTGTTTTATTCCACCATGAGTTATCGCCCCTCAATCGACAACGGCTTCAATTCAATTTACTTACGTATATTATTTTGCCCTTTATTCGAGGCACGGGTGGGTGTCGAATACTATTAAGCTGCACAAATTAAAAGTTGACCTTATACTGTAAGATTCACATTTATGAATAACCATTTTTATTTGTATTCCTTAAATATGATTATTAAAAAAACTTTTAACTTATGTAGTCTAATAGTATTTAAGTCGATTTTTGAAATCAATTTCAATAAAACCAAGAAAATTTCAAGAAAAACCTTTTAATTATGTTTTATGACTAGAAGCTTCTTTTTTTGTTGTTGAAAATGATCCCTGTTACCCTAATTGTACAGCTCATTATTATATTTTATATTTAATTTTTGTTTATATGTTTATATATTTGTATGTACAGGATCCAATCATAAACTAATTAACTGATCATTATAGATTTTAGAACACAGCTTCTAGGCGTAAGGTGTCAAAATATGAGCTATATTTAGTTTAATTTAGTTTTATGCAAATGGAGTAAAAAGGGGGTCGAAGCTCCCCATGAAAATTCAAAAACCTCAGAATTTTGTGAAATTTTAACAATAAGTATTCGGCATCAATTAATAAATATTCCCCAAATTTCAGTTTATTTGTAGTATTTAAAACGGGTTTTAAAGGGGCATAATATGGGCACAACCTATTTGAAAATTAAAATATTTCAGATTTGCATTGAAATTTATCCATAGTCATTAGACACCAATTAAGCAAGATTCCCTGAATTTCAATTTCGTTTTAAACCTCCTTAAGCTTGAGCCTTAAATTTGAGACATTTTCTAGAATCAAAATCATATAATGGATTTTGATAAAATTAGAATATGGATTCTAGACATAACGATTAGTATCATTAAATCTTGATTTTTATCTTCGTAAGGGGACGTAAAAGTCGTGATAAACTGTACTGTTCAAGCAATTAATTTTACCCGTCCTGGGACGGGTATTCTTTTAGTTTCCTTATAAAACTAAGTTGATTTTCTAAAAATCTGACCTTCTGGCTTTCTGAGAAAAGACATGGATTAAAAAAAAATAAAATAAAATACACAAGAAGTATTCATTTTCTTTGAGTAAAACACAGCATTTCTGAATTATTTGAACTACTATTTTAATCTTTGTTATTATGTTTAGCACGTTTTGGCCGATGTAACCTCCGGACTTCTTTAAATCCGTCTTTTTGAACAGGTATCTTCTAGTCAAACTCGGAAACCTGGACGAAATTTCAAACTTAACCGTTTATTTAATCCATGGAGAGATTGTTCTCATTCCATCAGCCAAGATCGTGTATAAGTGTTAATGTAGTTATTACCGCCTTTAGTAAGGATTGAACCTTCAACCTTCAGAAGACTGTCACTTAGAACTGATACTACCCAACGCCTTTAATCGTTTGTCCATGTTAGCTGGTAACTTTTAACTCTTCAAAAAATACACAAATTAAAACAATGTAATAAAAGTAAAACACTGTAGGAATCGTAATTTAAAATTAAGGAATTTATATTTATAGTATTTGTTATTATTTGTTATTATTTGTTAAAACAAGTACAGTGGTCGATCATAGTCGAAGGCGACCCGAAGGCTCCCTTTTTATTAACTACTGCACCAAAATGTAGAGGAGGGCGCCACTCCTTTCCTAGGATTACTCCACTTACACTTGATCCTCACCTTATAATGTGTGTTTAGCAAGAGGACGTCAAGTACCATTTTTTAGTATTTGGTATGATTCGACCGAGGATTGAACCCTCGTCTCTCGGCCCATTAGCAAACACTCTTACATGTCAAATGGGCCGGTCAATATTACTTTTACTTTTTATATTGATAGTATTTGTTAATATTTGTTATTATTTTTTTTTTAAGTATAGTGGTCGATCCGAAGACTCCCTTTTCATTAGCTACTACACCAAAGATTTAGGGGAGGGCGCCACTCCTTTCCCAGGATTACTCCACTTACACTTGATCCTCACCTTATAATGTGTGTTTAGCAAAAGGGCGTCAAGTACCATTCTTTAGTCTTTGGTATGATTCGACCGAGGATTGAACCCTCGTTTCCTGGCCCATTAGCAAACACTCTTACCATCATGTCAAATTGGCCGGTCAATATTACTTTTGCCAACACTAAATTGATTACATCAGGATATTATGTTTACAATATTTCTCTATTTTCGAGTCAAGATGAGAATAGTAGTCCGGATAATTTAAATCATATAACTTATCAATCCTCATCCCCAAAAATTTCAAAAATAGCGTATTTAAAAAAAAAATGAACCTTTTTTTTTTCATAATAAACTCTAAATGGTTTTAATTTTCAGAGAGTCTGTAGCCGTTGTCGATAATAAAGTTACAGGAAAATGTCTTAGTTCTATCTAGGAAAAAATGTAACGGCTTACTTATTACCATATTAATCAATAATTGTAATGTGTAAATGTGTGTGTGTGTGTGTGTGTGTGTGTGTGTGTGTGTGTGTGTGGGTGTGTGTGTGGGTGTGTGTGTGTGTGTGTGGCCATCCGTTGATCCGATCCCTACCGAATATGATGTAACAGGTGACAAAGAAGGGTGAAGAATATGAGAAGTGGTAGGAGGAGGGGAATAGAGGCATAGATGTATTATACTCAAAAGTCTCATAATCTGAAGACTGTGAGTTCAATCCCTGCACAGATCTTCACTTTCATTTTCTCTTCAATCACACCCAAAAATAAATTTTGCTAAAAAATATTTGACAAGAAACTAAACAATTGTAGTATGAAAAAAAATATAATAATAATAATAATAATAATAATAATAATAATAATAATAATAATAATAATAATATAATAATAATAATATAATGATAATAACAATAATCTATATATTAATACAATAGCATGTGTGTTCGTGTGTCACGCTTCCGGCAAAAGCTCTGTGCATGCGTGCCGCACCTAGATTTTGAAAAACATTCAACTCGCCTAATTTTCGAAACATTTTCAAATATTTCCCTTTGGCGCAACGGTTAGCGACGTAGTATTTTTGACTTCGGCCCGACTGGTTTATAGTTCGATCCCAACCAACCTCTTAGATTTTTTTTCTACATTTCGAGGAGAAAGGGAAGAGAGGTAGGGAGGGGACGACCGGGAAGACACATATTAATACAATAGCGTGTGTGATTTTGTGTGTCATGCTTACATCAAAAGCAACGACCTTCCGAATCTTTGTATGCTACTCATGAATTGGCTTGGCCTTTTAGCTAAGATCAAAGTGTAGTATCTGTTCCGATGGATACTGCACTCCATAGACTGGTATTGTCTTGGCCTTCGAGGCTTGATTTACGCCGGTCTATGGGTCTGTCCTGTGCAGTTCTAGGAGGTCCACCCTCCCAGGCTTCGCCTCCCCTCTTTGGGGAGGAGTAAGTTTATTGCTTACTGCCTGGGGCA
This sequence comes from Sepiola atlantica, assembly GCA_963556195.1. Classification (NCBI taxonomy): domain Eukaryota; kingdom Metazoa; phylum Mollusca; class Cephalopoda; order Sepiida; family Sepiolidae; genus Sepiola; species Sepiola atlantica. Next base: position 26,518,912 of record OY744525.1, read on the forward strand.
CCTCTACCGGGGAATGCCAACGGGGCTGCCCAGGCAATTTTTAATGGCCAGAGTGCTCACCTTCTCGAGCGCTGGCTTTTCAAACCCCACTTTCCCGACCCGACCTTGGGTCACATCTTACTTGTGGGAGTAAGATAAAACTGGCCTTGTGCCTAACTCCTGGAGAGGAGTAAATAAATATTCATGAATTGGAGCCAAATTTAACTTAATCTAAAGCATTTACAAAGTAAGGTTTAGTCATCGAAATATTACCTTCACTAGAAATATTGTATATAAAGAAGTTTTGTAAATTGTTTCATGTATTGTTCATTTTTTAAAAATAAATATACAAGTCCAAATCTTATCATATTTTATTCAAACATGTATAGGTTAGGAACAAGATAATTAGTATTAAAAACATCATTTCGTGTAATTTACATGGGTCCCGCTAATAATAATAATAATAATAATAATAATAATAATAATAATAATAATAATAATAATAATAATATAATAATAATAATAATAATAATAATAATAATAATAATAATAGTAATAATAATAATAGTAATAATAATAATAATAATAATAATAATAATAATAATAATAATAATAATAAAGAGAATACCTGAGAAGAGCAAGAAAACTCTTAGAAACTAAATTATATAGTAGAAATTTAATAGAAGGAATCAACACCTGGGCAGTATCACTATTAAGATATTCTGGTCCATTCATAGGCTGGACAAAAAAAGAACTTAAGCATCTTGATCAGCAAACTAGGATACTAATGACCATGCACAATGCACTACACCCGAAAGATGATACTGACCTACTCTACGTGAAAAGGAAAGAAGGGGTAGGAGGACTTCTAAGTATAAAAGACTGTGTGGAAGATACAAAAATAAGAATTAGAAAAATACATATCTTAGAACGCAGAAAGGCTGATCACTGCAGCAAAAGACACTGCAGAAAGAAATGAACAATACAGGGAGCAACGAAACCAGAAACAAAATGACAAGAAAAGAAAAGTGCGAGGAAAAACTGATACATGGACGATTCATAAGAATGACAAGAGAAGAGACTCACGAAAACACCTGGGCATGGCTAAGAAAAGAACACTTGAACAGAAAAACGAAATCGCTACTGACAGCTGCACAGAAAAAATGTGATTAGAACTAACTATATCAAAGCTAAAATAGAATAGGGAAACAGTAAATCACATAATAAGGGAGTGCAGCAAACTAGCTCAAAAAGAATACAAAAACAGACACGACTGCGTGGGGAAAGCAGTACATTGAGAACTATGCAAATAACTGCATTTTGAACACACAGACAAATGGTACAGAAACAAACTGGAGACACTACTGGAAAACGAAAATCACAAAATCCTCTGGGACATGAAGGTACAAACAGATAAACTCCAAGCAAGGAGACTGGGTGTCATAATAGTTAACAAGAAGGAAAAAAAACTGCCAAATCGTAGATTTTGCTTCGGTCCTTCATTTTCGGTTTGTTCTGTAAATAGCAATCAGAAACATTCGGACCGATATGGGTCCTTTTCTATAGAAGCAACAAGTAAACACTGTACGAATCTTGATTTACTCTAAAAGAATTTATATCTTTTTATGAGGGACAGACTTGTCAATTTTATATATACGGCATGATCACGTTGACACACCAGTTCCACTTAGATCACCAAAAGTAAGTGACGTTGTGTTACATAATGGATGTATGTATGTGAAGAACGATTACATCAGCTAGTATGGATTTAATATCTAGGTGGACCAGTGCAAGTTATTCTGACATGGAAATCTGCAAAACAAGTTCACTCTCAAACTAAAAGAATAAACAAGCCTGAACTCGGGTTTAGAGTTCAAAGAAAGGTCAAACAGGTGCGTTGTGACAAATTTAGTGTGCCCTCCTTGAAGAGTGACTTCACGATATCGTGTGAATGAAAAGAATGACGTTTTTAGTTAGTCTGTTTTCTGGAAGTGTGGCGAGCAGATGTGAAATTTGAGATGTAATTCAAAAACGGAAAATGGAAACTTACTTCCTAAAAGAGTTGATAGCGACTGGTCTGCCCCATTCTTCCTTTCCCCGTAAGGAAGTAGAATTAAGTTAAGAACGACAATCTGGCCTCTCTCTCAAATTTAATGAATGTGTGATATTTAATCGTATGACGAGAAAATCTCTCAAAAATAAACAACCATTAACTCTCAGTCGTGTTCCGCCTTTTCCTCTCTGTGCACGAAAAGATTGGATTACAGACACTAGACGATGATGACAATGATGATGACTGCAAAGTGCGGCCAACTACGACGATGACGACGGCAAAATGCAGCACACTAGACGATGATGATGATGATGATGATGATGATGATGGTGGTGGTGGTCGTGACGAAATGCAACACACTACGACGATGATGACGACAACGCCGGGCGTCAGTATACTGAAGTAAGTGACGATTGATTTAAAACAACTGGTTTTAAGAAACGACTACGTTACAGTTGAGCCTGGTCAGTACTAAATGGGTGACTATTTGTGAATACCAGGATCTCTATGTGGGAAGGCTCTCTTCTTATACCAGTATTATTTCTAGTCGTTTTGGACTTCTCATTGCCACTAGACTCAAGCAATGCCAGTTCAGAAAAGGTGTGGCTGATGGTTGCGCAACCCTTGTTTCACTATAGACTCCCCACGCAGACAACCTTACAGGGGGTATCCATTGTCTCTCCAGACTGAAAAGAGGCTTACTAAAGTCTTTTCAAATTAGAAAAAAGATGTAATAATATTAGAAGTAAACAAAATACTGCAGAAACAACTCCAACATTTCAATCGTTATGGTAGACAAGAAAGAAAATATTTTAGGTCCTTATTCTCAATGTGTATATTGCTTTTCTTTTTTTTTAATAATACATGCGACATATATATCCATTCATTCAAATAAATAAATAGAATAACAAAGAATTCTGATGTGGATGTGAATATATATATTTTATAAAAAGTTGTAGTTGTTGTCTGTTCATTCGTTTGTACGTTTGTTCACAAACGCCTCTTAGGGTTTTGGAGATAGCCCACCACCACCACCATAAACATGTATATTATAAAACTACGTTACCCAGAGTACTTGGATAAATATATTTCATTTTGATCTAAGACAGTACAACATTATCGTAGGATCAACATTTGTGCTTGTTTATTTTCACTACAAATTTAAATATTACTTTTCTACACAGTGACAAGTCTGCATCACATAAAATGTAAGATTTCATCAACATCAGCATCATCATCATCATCATCATCATCATCATCATCATCAGTTTAACGTCCATTTTACATACTGACATGTGTTGGACGGCTTTTAGAAATTGACTTCTAAACTAACCTATCTCCGACCAGGTCTTTGTTTATCCCTCTTTCTCTCAAGTCCATTCTCATCACTTACACCCATGTTTTCCTTGCCCTTTTTCCTATGAACTGGACCTGCTACCACAACTGTTCTACATCTACTAACCCAATAACTCTTATCCATTCTTTCAACATGGCCATACCATCAAAGTCTCCTGTTTTGCACACATCTCCTTCTACTGTCCAGATTTAATATTCCTCTGAAGTCATCAGATCTAAGCTTGTTTTTAACTCAAATTACACATCCATCATATAATTTTCATATCATTTCTCTCCATGCAACGCATGCTCTCAACCCTCACTGACCAGGTTTCACTTCCAATACTTATCACACTGCGTATACATGCCTGGGAGACTTTTTTCTTGGTCGACAGTGGTAACACTCTGCTGGTTAGTAACGGAAATTCCCTGAACTTACTTTTCAGTTTTAGCTTTAAGTCAAGAAGCACTATTACCGAATTTAAGATGTAAAATTCAAAGCACCTTTGGGAAAGAAATATCATCAAATAGCTTCAATGGTGAAAAAAAAGAGCATGAACAAAGAATGTAAATTTTAACTTACGCCTTAGTTTTTAGAATTTAATGAACTTTCAGTGTTCCCAAGGGAGGTAAT
>OY744525.1:26527912-26617912 GCA_963556195.1 Sepiola atlantica
TATATATATATATATATATATATATATATATATATATAAGAGAATGGTAGTTTGCTTGACACATTGCTGGGAATAGTAGTAGTATGTTTAAGAAGGCTGAGGGCAATGCAAAATGCCGGGTAGGTTATAAGCTGGAAGGAACAAAAGTAATAAATCAAAGTGGGGGAATTTACTATTTATTTTTCTTTAAAATCTTACATAACAGCAAGTGTGGTGTTGGCTGTTTGTGTGTTGTCCGGATGATGATTAAAAATCATTTATTTAAAATTTCGTGAAAATCTTACCTTTGCTAAAAATAATAAACACCAATGGAAAAATCCGTCTGTGTAGAGAATTCACCAAAATGAATGCCAAAGAGTACGGTAGGGGCAAACTAGTCCCGCAGCGAATAGAAATTAATAAATTTTAAAATTATGTTTTGTATATAAATGTAGTGATCAAAATATGTGTGTAATATTAGATAAATGATAGGTATTGTATGGTGATGAATTAACTGTTAGTTTTGATAATATATACTTTTTTTATGTTTTATTTGTTTCTGTGTGTTGTTGTTTTATTTTCGTATTTTTTTTTTTTAATATACAGTAATTAATTAATCTCTTTTTTTATTATTATGAATTTTATTAAATTTATTGGTTATGTTACAATCAAGAGATCCACCTCAGGAGACGGTACTGCCACGATATGCAAGGGAGTCGATTATACTTAATCTCGTCCACTTAACGTAGATGTTGGGTTCTATACTGGAGTCTTGATGGAGTAGTGAGCATTACCTTAGTTTTCTCCAGATTGAGGGTGAGTTCCAAGGTGGTGAACGCTCGGGAGAAGAGGTTCATTATCATCTGCATATCTTCCTCAGTGTGGGCAACGAAGTCCACATCATCGGTACAAAAGAGCTCCTGCACAAGAGTTTGGAAGGTTTTTGATTTTGCATTAAATCGAGTGAGGGTCAAGATCCTTCCGTTGGTTCCGAAACGTATGAGAGCACCAATGTTATAGTCCTGACAAGCACAGGAGAGAGTCATCGTAAAATATAGAGGAGAACGTTGGTGAAAGAATGTCACCCCGTTTAATAGCATTTTGACAGCTGTTGGTTGAGAGAGTGTATCGAGTAAATGGAAGTGTGCCTTCATGTCTTGGTGAACGTGACTAAGCATTGTGACGAATCGTGGTTAGCAACCAATTTTACCGAGGATTGTCCATAGTGCTTCTGTTTACAGTGTCAAAGACTTTCATCAGGTCCACAGAAACCTGATAAAGTGCTACTCGATGTTCGATGCATTATTCTGAAGTCGTCAGACAGAAAAGATCATATCCATTATGCCACGACCAGATATAAAGCCGCTTTGGTATTCCCGGATAACTGAGGGTTAGGGTTAGTGAGCTGGTTAAGCTTTGAAAATACTTTACCCACTGCTTCAGAAAAGCTTATTCCTCAATAATTGACATAGGTTGATCGTGCTCCTTTTCCTTTGTATGGAGAGATCAAAATCGCGCCTATCCAGTCCTAAGGTAGAGGAGCTGACATTTAATAAATCTCTTCTACAATCCGTCAGTGGTTGATGAAGATGTCATCAACAATCTGCTATAAACCACACGATGATGGACCACCCCACCGTCTATGAGATTTATACTACAATTAAAGAATTGAATATTGTGAAGACACCTGGTCTTGATGGTATCCCCATTGAAGTTCTCTGTTTTTGATGAGATAAGATCTCTACAAAAGTCCACTGTCTAATATATATATATATATATATATATATATATATATATATATTTATATATATATATATATATGTTTGAAAAAAGACAAACGGAAAACAAGTTAGAATGCAGGAGAAAAACAAAAAAAACGAGATTTTTCAAATATTTTGTCTACCATGGCATTTCATTTTCATAACTTATCGTGTACCTTACCCATATATATATATATATATATATATATATATATATATATATATAAATTTGGAAAAGTTCAGTTTTTTAGGCATCTTTAGAATTATAAACTTAAAGAAAGAGGCAAAATGCCTTCAAAAAAACATGTGTTAGATGCAGATATTTTTTTTATTAAAATCAAAATAATAAATCAAAATAATTTTTCTTTTCTTCTTCATCTTGACTTTTTAAATCTAATATTTCGCTTGATATAACAAGCCTCGTCAGAGCTTTAAACAAATAAAAGGTATTAAACTTTTTTTTTCGAAACAATCCTTCTTGGTCTTGTAGAAGGCACGTCCGATGTTGTGTGGACTTAACAGTGTAAATGTCTCTTTTAAATTGAACTTAAATCGCGCATGGTCGCTGGTAGGTATACAGTTGGGAAAGTTCATTTTTTTAAGCATCTTTAGAATTTTAAACTTAAAGGAAGAGGCAAAAAGCCTTCCAAAACCATATGTTAGATGCAGATATTTTTATTAAAATCAAAAGTCCGATGTTGTGTGGGCTAACGGTGTAAATGTCTCTTTTAAATTGAACTTAAACTGCGCACCAGGAAGGATTATTACGGAAAAAAAAGGTTAATACCTTTTATTTGTCTAAAGCTCTGCCTAGGCTTGTTATATCAAGCGAAATATTAGATAAAAAAAGTCACAATGAAGAAGAAAAAAAAAATGTATGGATTTTTGATTTTGATTTTAATAAAAATATCTGCATCTAACACATGGTTTTTGAAGGCATTTTGCCTCTTTCTTTAAGTTTATATATATATATATATATATATATATATATATATAGTCATCCACATACAGACTGTTTCGCTGTTTCACAGCTCATCAGTGCGCCTAGACCAGTTAGTGCCTCAAGAGTGTAGTTGAATATTACATAATACACCTTATGCTTGGATATCCTTGTGTAGATCCTTTCCATTTGCCGAATCGGGGTCTTTGTTTCGGTGGGGAATTGGCTGATGAATCTGCCATACCTGTAGGTTTCCCAAGTACTTTCAGACCCATCTGAGTCCATCTTCAGGGCAATCAGGTAAAGACCACGGTGTTAATGTTAATATTAATTCATAGTTTTGGCAGAAATTATATTATTAATACAGAACTAAAGTTAGAACTATGAACATTTTATAATGTTATCACTAGTGTTAAAATTAATTCTGTTAATGGCTGTTTTTTTTTGGTTTTGATGCATAAAGCTTCTAATATAGAGTTTTTGTTTATTATTGGTATGTTCTAATGTTGTGGTGTATTCTACTCAGAGTTTTCGAAATTGAGAGCAGGGTTAGGAATGCTGATTAGTAAGATGCTGAGCTATGGCGCTGGTAGGAGATAAATGCATTGTTAACCTCCTCGAGAAAGTTGTAATAGTCAAGCCAATGTATATGTTCTTTTCACTATCGGAGACAGTCTCCCAATGGGCATTTAAACTCATATCTATCTATCTATCTATCTATATATATATATATATATATATATATATATATATATATATATATATATATATATATATAGATAGATAGATAGATAGATAGATAGATAGATAAATAGATAGATAGACAGACTAGCTGTCCCGACCTGCTATTGCCCGGGAGTATTTATACTTTCATATTTGGTTTGCATTTCTTTTAAAATTTTGTCGTTTATTATTCTTGTACAAAATATTATTTGTAAATCTATTAGATATATTCACAAAATTACGTTTGAAGCTGTTTTTTAGTGTCAATCTAAAATTTCCTCCCAATGTATAGGTCTGCTAATGAAGGAAGAGGTAATGTCTGAGGGCAGAACAGATACTACACTGTCTCCTACAATGGCAAAGCAAATACTCCACTGCCTTCCCAAGAAGGAAGTAATATGCGAGAGGATGACCTTATGAGGATAAAACATATACTAGAGTTTTTCCTTCCAACAATGATGCAATGTCCAAGAGGATGGCCTCATGAAGACAGAACAGATACTGCACTGTCCCCTCTCAAAGGAGGAGATAATGTTTAGGAGGATGGCTTCATCCTGTTTTAAATATAATTAATGTGCAATAATAATTTTGACTAATAAACTAATAAATCTTAGAAATTAAAAGTACAAGTCTGACAGCTTTTTGTTGTTGTCTCCCCACGAAAGCAGAGTTAGACACAAGGTTTGTTTTTAATGTAGGGAAAATCCAGCCCCCCAAAAAGGGGCACTATTGGAACAAAATTTAAAATTGTCTCAGTCTAGAAAGATTTCTGGTTCACTGACCGAGGACAGAAAAGATTGAAGTGTAATATTAGAACAGATACCACACTTTGCTCCTAACCAAAAGGTCAACGAGATTTTTGTTGTTGTTTCTTTAATGTTCAAATCATTAGCCAACCACGTGGTGACCAAATTGCCATTCTAAAATTCAATTCTCGCTTTCTAGTGTAGTGTAGTGTAGTGTAGTGTAGTCTAGTCTAGTGTAGTGTAGTGTAGTGTAGTGTAGTGTAATGTAGTGTAGTCTAGTGTAGTGTAGTCTAGTGTAGTGGAGTGTAGTCTAGTGTAGTGTAGTGTAGTGTAGTCTAGTGTAGTGTAGTGTAGTGTAGTGTAGTGTAGTGTAGTCTAGTGTAATGTAGTGTAGTCTAGTGTAGTGTAGTCTAGTGTAGTGTAGTCTAGTCTAGTGTAGTGTACTGTAGTGTAGTCTAGTGTAATGTAGTGTAGTCTAGTGTAGTGTAGTCTAGTGTAGTGGAGTGTAGTGTAGTCTAGTGTAATGTAGTGTAGTCTAGTGTAGTGTAGTCTAGTGTAGTGGAGTGTAGTGTAGTCTAGTGTAGTGTAGTGTAGTGTAGTCTAGTGTAGTGTCTGGTTTCGTCAGGGTCGTCAACAGGAGGGCATCCTCCTAAGGTTACCTCCTCTTTTTTGGTTTGTGTATATGGGGAACGTTTTCCCCACTGATTTTAAATTCCTACGACACTAAATAATTAATGATAAAAAATTACAAAGTAAAGCGATCGTTTTTTTTTTGTTTTTTTTATAAAACTTGTATATTTTTTTTAAATAGAAATAATAAGAAAAAAATAGCAATTTTAAACCAATTCGGCCTAATAAAATTGTTTTAAAAAGATAGTATGAACCTTATCTTGGCAACCATTTGTAAAAGCGGATCTGTAGAAAATAAATATTATTGTGTTTGCTGCAAAAGGAAAAGATTAATTGAACAAAAATCGTAATTTGTAAAGTAATTTTTTATTTAACAAATTATAGAAATTATGGATTAATTTTGCAAAAAGCAGTTTAACAGATAATATAAATATTACGGTACCATTTGATTTTGTGCTGACCGACACCGGTGTGCCTCAAAAGTCTGTTTCCATCTTAACAGCTTCCTTAGCTGGAATAAGTACTTTAAAATAAAAACTGAACTGAAATAAAATATATTCATGTATAGCAGGAAAAACTAACGAAAAAATAGGGGAGGCAGAATCAAATATCGATATGTCAGACGGATTGCTATTTGGGTCTGACTTTGAAAATCAGACTGATTTCTCTTTATATGTATAAATATAGATATAGATATGGATATAGTCATCCACAAACAGGTGTTTTACTGTATTACTGCTCTTCAATGTGGCTAGACATGGCGAGCATTTCTAGTTGAGATTAAAATTCCGACCGCATGTCTGGTAGTTAAGCATTCTTACTGCTAAGCCATTTCCGTATCCCACGAAATGGAAGCAGGAGAAATTATAATGTTTTTGTTTTTACATATTACGATTCCAGCGAACTTTGTTCAAATTAAAAAGTGTAATGCGTTTTTACACTAGGTAGAAACCATTATTTCCTCCTACGAGAGAGCTCAATCCATGAGTGGGGAGCAAGTATATATATATAGCCATCCATGTTATCACAGTTCTTCAGTATGACTCGACATGCTGAGCGTTTCAAACTGAGATTCGAAACCCAATTGCCAGTGTGGTAGTCAGGTGTTCTTACCACTGAGCAAAAGTATGTATATGTTGAATATCCGGGCTGAGTGTACTGAAAAGGTCACCTGGCAAGAATAAACATAGTTGACACAAACAGGCACCTGGTTGGAAGAATCAACATGACTGATTGTCGAAAATAAAATAATTGTTGATTGAGTCGAAACAACCTGGCCAGAAGAAACAAACATGGTCGATTGCCGGAAATAAAATAATTGTTAATTGAGTCGAGGCCGTTGCAAAAGTTTTCCTTATCTAAAGATTAACTGCAGGCGAGAATACCCCGTTGCTAAATAAAGGCTCTAGAAGCGTGTCTACACTGACAGTGAAGGCAAAATCTCAGAATGTGTGGGTGTCACAAATTGTTATATAATATCAACTTGAAATTAAAATCGTCAGTTGACTAACAATTGGGTCCAAGAAAAGCACGCATCAAATTCCTGTGCGTGCATCCTCCTTCCTCGCTAACCCACACTCGTTTACCACCACCGACAATAAAGACATATCATTATATTTTTATAAATACGTGTTGGTGCAATTCTTTTAAGCACGATATATATCTATATAAGGTTAGTGGGAGAGAACCCCAGCAGAATGCTCGATTATTAAGAAAAATTTACAAATAAGAGCCTAATATTTATTTATATATGTATTACAGAAGATCAGAACAGCATCGGTACCGTCGGTTTCAAATCCAAACAAAAAGGACCAACACATGGCCTTCTATGCCCGACTCTCTTCAGCCTCTGTTTATGTCTGTCTCCCCGGAAAATGGCGGCTTCTCTTTGTTTAGATTTGAAACCGATAGTACCGATGTTGTTCTGATCTTCCGTAATATATATATATATATAGTAAGCAATGAAAATATATATGGCAATCAAGCTACACAGAGACTCCCGTGTTTCATCCCCGGGGGGAATCGTCAGGCTAAATGCATGGAGTTATTTTTGTCAGGTGTTTTTATATACATGGCTTGCTAGTTAACCAATCAGATTCTTTGTTGTTCCCTCAGCCAATCGTTGGGCTTCCCTCGAACAAAGGCATTGTTGGTAACGCTCCTATTTTTGTTAACAATGGATTTTCCTATATCCTGTTTCCTTTGTTTTGTCAATACAGTGGGCGAATTTATTTTAACACGTGGTTTCTTGTATTTCCATTTTAGGTTTTAAATTTTAACTAATTAAGTTTTTTATTTATTTATTTATTTATTTTTATTTATTTATTTATTTTATTTATCATATATCATCCTAAGGTAAATTTATTTCTGTGTAAACAGCTGTTTGCTATTTCACTTCTAGCGTTTAATAGGTTTCGGGGATCTTTAAAATTTAGGATTTCGTATTTTTCATTCAGGCACGGGTCGTCTAAGTTTCTACATGTACTGGCCTGTCTTACTATTTTCCATTCAATTATTGGTGAGTGTCCATTTTCTTTGAGCTCCCAATAATGATTAGCTAGTGCTGTTTTAGTTCGACGTTCTTTGTTTTTAAATGTGCTTTTATGGTCATAGTATTTGGTCTTAAAGTCTAGGGATGTCATACCCACGTAGTATTTCTTGTTATTTGGTCTTTCGTTGGCAAATATCGTTCCTTGGTATACAACACTTTTAGTTAGGCATTTATTTTGTAGTGGACAAAGTTTACGATTTATATATATATATATATATATATATATATATATATATATATATATATATATATATATATATATATATATATATATATATATATATATTAAGGTAAGGCAGCATTAATTTGTCTAGGCATATTTCGTTATATATTATGAACATTTTTTGTCTACATACTTTGGTAGAGATCCGTTCATGTTTTCGGATGGGAGATTTTGTAGGAACTGACTGATGAATTAGCTATGGTTACAATTCCAGGTACTTCCAGTTTGATCACAAACCATCCTTTGGAGTTTTGCATATTGTGAAGATACTCCAGATGTTTAATATTTATTTTATTAAATTTGGCGGGAAAATTATGTAACTTATTAATACTACTAGTTATAATCTTCGAAATTACATAATTTTTGCATACAACTTGTATGCATGTATTTCCATATTACTGTTTCATATTTATATTTTGAGCTAATATATTACATATATATTTTGTTTCAATATTTACTTCAACAGTGCTCAACACATGAATAGAGTTTAGTAATAGTATATATATATATATAATAGTATATATATATATATATATATATATATATATATATATATATATATATATATATATATATATAGCAACACAGAAACGTTTGTGTTTCGTTTCAACAAAGGAATTCGTCACGCTAACAGTTTAGCTTGGCGATTTACATTGAGATCAAGTAAAAAAAAAGTTTTAAAACCCTAGAAGATTCTTTTCCTACCTTCGTACCGAGCCTGGTTAATGGTGGGTTTCTGCCCCAGAATGAATAATGCTTCGAGTATGGGGAGGTGAAGACAACAGTTAGAAACGGACAGGATAGAAGTGTTTCCAGTTGGTAAATTGCGAATGTTTGTTTTAGCTATAATGTATAAGGGTGGTAAAAGAATCTTAAAATGTTTTAAAAACGATTTTTACTCGATCTTTTATAATAAATTAAATTAACTGTACCATTATCATCACGTGACTGAAGACGGTTCATTTGGAAGTACTAACAAATATGGCGAGTTCCTTTATACACTGGAAAAGAGCATTAGATCGCTGGTCTGCTAGTGGGAGAAAAAGGATTAAACACGGGCTTTCGCTTCTTTTCAATCAAACCTGTATTAACGAAACGAAAGAATGCTGTTGAAATGTACAACTATATATATATATATATATATATATATATATATATATATATATATATATATATATATATAGTCAAACTTCTAGATACGATTGCCTCTACATAAGAATTTTTCCAACATACGACGTGAAATTCAATCAATATATCGACTCTACACCGATGGAAAATCCAACATACGACGTTGGAGTTTCGTGGTTAGCATTCACGATCGGATTGACAGTTCAGTTCACAGTTCTGCTTCGGTCCCGAAACGAATTAAATTCGTATGTAGAGGTTTGATATATATATATATATATATATATATATATATATATATATATATATATATATATATATATATATATATATATATATAGGCAGCATTTTCTCTTTCAGGCAAGTATTGTTGAATATAATAAACAACTCGTGTCTAGATATCCTTTGGTAGATCCTTTCAATAGTCCGAATTAGGATCTTAGTTTCGGATGGGAATTGGCTGATGAATTTGCCATAATTTGCATCTGTCTTCCAAGTACTTTCGGACCCATCTGTGTCCATCTTCAGGGGGAATGAGGCTAATCAGTCTAGACCATGTGTAGTATTTATAGAAGATGTTTGGCGGGAATTATGTACTAAGTACGAAACTATATTGGAGCTATAAAAATATTAGAATATTATTGCATATATTATAGTTAATTCTATTAATTAGGTTTTGTTTTTGTTTTTATATATAGGGCTTCTAATATATGGAGTTTTTGTTAGTATTAATTTCTAAAATTTTTGTATTTTCTACCAAGAGTTTTCTGAATTCCGATCGGGGGGGGGGGGCTATATATATATATATATATATATATATATATATATATATATATATATATATATATATACACACACACACACACACACACAATTTCTTTTTCCGGATTGTAATAAACATTTATCAGATGCGTTTAGATGGCATGTGTTGTAATTGTGACTCCATTTGTGATTCGTTTAATTCGTTTTCCCCCGTCGAAGAGCGTAGGTCGATCCACTGCGTGCAATCGGGGATGTGTCCAATGTTTGACGGGTTTAAACACCGTGCAATAGTTTTTTTGTCTCTCCGGGAAGAAAACTGTTTGTGTAATGACTTCTTTTGTTGGTCCATGCAAGATGAGTGTGTCTTGCAACAGGAAGACAGTCCTTTGCCTGCAAAATAAAAAAGAGAAAAACAAAAACAAGATATCTATTATTATACAAAAGCTCAGTTAATCAACGCTTGTTTCTATATGGATTTTTTTCCTATATGTATATATTTTAATCACACAAAATACATGATAAAATATTCCCCAGTTTTGGGATTGAAGTATGTTTAAAAAACAATTCCATTTTAATTGTTCCTGTTAGCCGTAATTTGCAATTAACTCACAAAGTGACCCATCTCTATCTAAGTTTCTGTCTATCGCTTTGACTCTACAACTATGTGACGTTTGACCCCTTGCTCTAATGTTGGGCACATCGCTACGCGTTCTGACTACTGAGTTAAATATGACTTTCGTATCAGGGTTCGAACCGTGTGACTGGCAGGGATTGTTTCCTCCCATACTGATGATTGCAGGTTTGGCATGAACCACATGTGATATGGGTTAATTTGAAGAATATTATTTGTAAATAATTATATATATATATATATATATATATATATATATATATATATATATATATATATATATATATATATATATATAACCGTGCAACTTCAGACATCAGAGCTCAGTAAACACAAGCAATATATAGAATTACACTATGGTCATGCTTTATGCCAATAATTGATGCACGTTTTCAGAAATTATTGGTTTGTTCCCTTCTAATTTCATACTTTTCTACATTGTGTTACTAACTAAAAATAGTCATACATACAAGTAGTCGGAGTAACTTTTACTCAGACCCAAAAATCTACTACCACCACCATTTAACACCGGTAATTATTCTTCATAGGATACTTTTCCTTGTCACGACCGTAATCATTTATTTTTCTCTAATCCATGCTATTGCCTTTCACCCATTATACCATTACTAACTAAATACGAGTTGCTCCCTAAATCGTACGTTTTCTACGTATATGGCGTTTTGATTAGTTGGCTATAATCCTATTCTGGAATAATCGAATATGATTGACGAACACTACACAAACACCAACTTAACTTCAATCATGATGTCTCCTATTTCTCCATTCAGTAACAGCAATTAATTTTACGCTCAAAATTTATATAGAACGCTTATAATTTCTTAAACGGTGGATTTAAAAAAAAATCTTCATGTATAAAAGATGTTCAATCCTTGACTTACAGAAGGAACGCTCCCTCAATTTCACTTTCGTTCTACCTGTCAGTATGACTATATTCGAGAAATAAAGGAATATCGAATTTTAAGTCACATACACGGACCGTTCTGTATGCTATTCCTTAAGTTAAAACCTTTGGAAGAATCTGCCGAGCGATGGCGAGGACATAAATATTTCTCGCAAAAAAAAACCATCCGTCTTTTATTTTTTATTTTTTACTTTTCAAAATAGAATTAACGTTTTATTTGTCGCTTGATACAAAGTTTTGTTGATGTTTTTTTGGTTTACGTTTTCTCGACTGTTAACTATTCTGTACTTTTACAATTTACTATGTTGTTCCATTTACTTGCCTCCCCACGACGACAGATATAGACGCAACGTCGGTTCTTAATATGGAGAAAATCCATCTTTTCAAAAGGGGGCACTCCAGATTGGAACAAAAATTTAAATTGCCACAAAAAAGAAGGATTACTCATTCACTGACCGAAGAGAGAAAATATTAAGTATAGTATCAGAACAGATACTACACTTTAACATTAATTTTATTTTGAAAAGTAAAAAATAAATAAACTGACAAGAAAAACTATTGTAAAATCGGCCAATATTCAGAGGGAACGTAAAAATAAGCACCTGTTTATATTATTTAAATATTCAAGGCAGACGATTTTCTTTTATTTTAAATCATTGCAATTTTAATCACGGGAGACAAGTTTTTTTTTTTATTTATCCTCTAACATTTCTTTTTATTAAATTAAATCATTATTTTATATTTTTCCAGGTCAATGACAATTAAATTATATTTTATATTCTCCCAGGCAACGCCAGGACACGGGTCCTGCTAGTATATATATATATATATATATATATATATATATATATATATATATATATATATATATATATATATATATATATATATATATATATATTAGAAAAGGGTACTTTTTAAGCAGCTTTTAAGAATTTAAATTTGAAAATAGGTGAAAGGCTTAGGAAGCACGAATAAGATGCAAATATCTTTTTATTACAGGTCATTTTTTTCTTGACTATTGTCGTACATTTTTCGGATAAAATATCTTTTTTTCGGAGACTGAAAGGGTTTCATAATAAATGTAAAGGTATTACCTTTTTGTATGATTAGTAATGTCCTTTTTTTCTTCTTGATGTTATCGAAGTGTCTGTCTTTTTGTTATTGGAACGTTTAAAAATGTTTCAGATTTCCGGTAAGACCTCTCTCACTCTCTTAGCTGGCGAGACTTGAACAAAGAAAGACGTGTTTTTGCATGCTGCCCCAAATGCCTGATGTAGTGAAATCTTTCTATCTCTCTCTCACACACGCGCGCTCACGCATCTGAACTTCCTGTTTCTATCTTTTTTAATAAACTTTTTATAAACTAAAACAACGAGTATGGGCGTATGTTTTGTCAACAACTTGGGTTCACAACGACGATGGTAATGATGGTGGTGATACAGGGTAGAAAGAATGTATACACCCATCGATAAAGCGTTATGTAACAGATCTTCTCACTTTCAACAACCGTAAACTTTGATCATTATAATTGTCGTTTTCTTTTTTCAAATCTAATGGATTGGTAGTGTGTAATGTCCGTAATTTATATTATTGAGAACTTGATGACAAAGTATTACAATTTTATTCATGGGCGTAATTAATATTTACTTTGTTTTTCTGTATTTTATTTTACTTTTCCACAAGCAAAGTACAGACTGACCCCTCCCCCCCCCCCCCAAAAAAAAATACCACCCATTGAATCGTTAATAAAATTATCAACTCTTTCTACAATTCAACCCTACTTTGGTACAAATAAACTTCAGTCTATGTCTGGCTTGGCTTCAAAAAACAAAAGCTACATAAAACATTATGTTTCGTTATTCATTTTCCCAATAAATGAATCCGTGTCATGAAAAGAAATGTTCATTTTCAATCCCGTTAATCGATTTCACTATTTGGTCGGCATCACTAGTTTATTTATTTTTTGTCTTATTAAAACAAGGTGGGAGAGTTTTTATCCTCTCATTAACATGTAATACGACTGCTACCCATTACACCAGAATATTTTATGTCGTAACATATATATTATTTTGCTTCAGCAATTTCTAACATTACGAGTTCGCATTATCGTAACAATCTTTCACGTTTTCTAACATTAACGCATATCATTTACGAACGGTTTTAAACAGTTCACGGCTAGTTATTTATCTTACCGCACACAACGATAGTTTATTAGTCGTATTTTCCCCTAACTTCATAAAAATTTATGTCACACATCACATACACTTTAGATACGATCAACAAATAAAAACAGTACTGCTTTTGTTTCTGTTAGGTGCTTCCATACATTACATTTCAACATTCTAGGAGGACTTCAGAATTTGGTAGGAACACATGTACATATTTTGCTTAATATTCATTCACAGTTATTTACAATTTGAGTAACGTTTTCATAAATAAAATTATCTGAGGTTGTCTTGACTTATCGCAGTTACATAATTACGAACTATTTTCTGTTGCGCATGCATCTTTTCATTCGCGAAGCGATTGATGCGTTGTTTGGCCGAAACACTTTTGTGCGGGATAGCACTTCCGCCCAACCTTTTCACGCCTTTTACGAACAGTCAGACTTTGAGAAGACGTCATATTTCCTTTTCGCACCTCTTGCACGAGGCGAGATAAAAGTCCCGTTTGAGATGTCAATGCGACAATAGGTTATATTTCTCTCCTCGTTTCCAGCAATGGCTTTGCTAAACGAGTTGAAACTCACGAACTCAATTCCTTTGGCCTTTTGGCTAAGATCAAAGTGTAGTATCTGTTCCGATGGATACTGCACGCCTGTCCTGTGCAGTTCTAGGAGGTCCACCCTCCCAGGCTTCGCCTCCCCTCTTTGGGGAGGAGTGAGTTTATTGCTTACTGTCTGAGGCGCCCCTACCGGGGAATGCCGACGGGGCTGCCCAGGCAATTTTTAAATGGCCAGAGTGCTCACCTCTCGAGTGCTGGCTTTTAACCCCACTTGCTCGATCCGATCTTGGGTCACATCTTACTTGTGGGAGTAAGATAAAACTGGCCTTGTGCCTAACTCCGCGAGGAGTAAATAAACAACCTATTTTGTAATCCCGTTTTGCATAACTCTTTCCGGACCAATTTTTTGTGTTGATGAAACTGTTTGAATAAACTTGATTTAAATTGTAGAGAAGAGGGTTGTCCTTTTAACTAAAACTTGATAACCATTTTCTTTATATCAAACAAGGTCAGAAGGATGGATACTGACGCAGCAACCCTCCTACAAAATGGCGATCCAACAAACTATTACCGATTCATTACAGATTTAACAGTCCATAATAATTGCTTTCGTACAGTCACAGTTTACTTTACGACAGTAATTGCTTGTTAAAAGGCAACGATTCTTATTTTTTAATATTTTTTTTGTGTCATTTAATGCTAAAACCCAATATCTATTTTTAACGATTAATTGTATAAGATCATTGAATACAAGTGGGGGAATTGTGAGTTTATGCCTTTTCCATTTTTTCTTTCTTTTACCTACCTTGCTTCTTTGTCTTTCCCGCATCTCCATCACTCCAGCCATCGTCGGTATCCGAGGAGATCAAGTTGTTTTGACAATTCATTATCATCAGTTGTCGCTGTTCCCTTTCTTCACCATCTATTTCCTGTGAATGGCAGAACTCCAAAGAAATAAGAGTTGTACAATAAATATTATTATACAACATGGCATTGCGTTTATACGAGACAGAAACGAATCTTAAGGTGGCTCAATGCCACCATATTGAAAAAAACAAAAACGAGTAAGATCATGTTTATTACTAATTACTGTTACACAACTGTTTAAGGGTCCCTTAAGCTTAAATAAAGTAAATTCAAGTCTGCTATATTAAACATTATCCTAAAAATAACAAAAGTAATTTCATCAAAACGGATTTTCTCTTAACAAAAAATGAATTTTCATACTTTTATATAGAATGTTTAGTATATGCAATAGTGGATAAGCATAGCAACAGACTAATAAAAATAAGGACACAAACACATCACTAAAGCAGAATCAGGATATTTCGGTTGATTCATATGACCGTAATCATTTGATGTAAATAAGCTTTATTGAACAGAAAACGAAGCTTTCCATACAACACAGTGAGGAAGGTAATCGAGGGAGGTGAAAGAATGTAAGGCAAAGATGTGTTTATGTCCTTATTTTTACTAGCCTGTTGTAATGCTTATCTATTATTCCATATACGAAATATTCCATTTCGTTTGAAATTTTCATTTCATGTTTTAAACTCCCTCATACTTATATACTAGCTGGCTTCGCCCGCTAGCTATCGCTTCACATTTATTATATATATATATATATATATATATATATATATATATATATAATGTAAATTATCCTTATTTAATATGTATTTCATTGAAATTAGACCTATTTTAATTTTTGGTGGACCTATGGTCTAAATTTCAGTGTGTGTGTGGGGGGGGGGGGGCTTGTGCCTGTTGACATTTTGGGAATAGACATCATATTTGGTCATTTACCTATGATTTAAATTTCATTTGAATCAAAGGGAAAACAGTTTTCAGTGGGAGGGACCCCAGCATTGAACTGATATATTTCTTATATAGCCTATGACCTTCACTGAGAGGTGAGTAGTTCACATGCCAATTTTCAAGCAATTCTGTCCAGCGGTTTGGGTGAACATAAGACACAAAGTTCAGGCGGACACATACACACACAGTTTTACTATTTTATATTTATAGATATTAACAGGGTAAAATATTGAATAATTACTGGGGATTTTTTCATCATCGAACAAAAAAGCAAGGAAACATTTGATCTGAAACCCATGGAAGTAGATATATTCTGAAAGCAAACAATATTTTCTCTCATTTAAAAGTAAGATTGAATGGTGTAACTGACTAAAAAAAATTTTCAGCGATTAAATGTGAAAAAAAAGTGACAATTTTGCATTTTTTTGTTCCAAACAAACATTTTCCCCAATAATGGAGAATTAACCAGTTTTGTTTTGTTTTGTTTGTTTTTTTTGGGGGGGGGGATCAGAAAGCCATAATTTCTTAATGCTTACCCCCGGTTGACATCTTCCACAACCAAATTGAAGATTAGATCCCAGGGATTAATTCGATGCAGAAAATAAGGCTGTCTGATATTGGCTTCATGGCTCAAAAGCGTCAAGAAGGTCAAGATTGGTCAAAAAATCGTTTCAAAATCATTCATCTTCTGAGAGGTTTAATGTTACTTACAAAATTGGGAATTTTCGCCGAATATTTCGTTCAGCCGCCATGTTGGATTTTCCTAAAGGATAAAAACGGGCGTTTTAAACAGCTGGCTTGGTTAGTGTCCATGTGGTATAAATAATTACTTCACTAGTGTTGAACCTATTTAATTTTTGTTGGGACTAAATGTATTTCCAGCACCCCAATTATACTAGCAGCTGAAAGGAACGGATTTAGCATGTCATTCAAATGTCATGTTTTCCCAAATATAAACAAAGCAATAATGCATCTATTTTCAACTGTGAAATGTTCATTGATGGAGATGTTTTCTTTTTTTATTGCTGTTGATTATGTGCATGTTGTATGTGCTGATGTTTTCCCTGTATTTAAATAAAAACATGCACAGTGTGACATCGGCAATACATGGAGCTTGTCATAAACACGCTTATAAACCATTGCATTTAGCTTCAATATGCGATTTAATATGAATTAAAAACTAAAGGATAAAAAATCTCAACTAAACGCTTAATAAGAAAATTAATGAACCCCCCCCCCCACGTGGTTGCTTACATCATCTTTTACCCAAGTGTCCATCAATAAAAAAAAAGTAAATAAACGTCAAAATAATCAGTTTGGGAGAAGAGTGTAGCTGCATCCTTTCTTTTGATTGGCTTCTCTGTGGCTGATGCTGCTTGTGATTGTTGGTTCTTTTTATCACAAACGATCGGCTCCCGTGAGCATATTGGCTTTTTCATGTAAAGAAAAGTTGTAGCCTGCGGACGTAATTGTAGAAAAGTCACATTATATTTGTTTTAATATAAAACTTTGCAAGATGCTCATTCTATAAGTGTATCAGATTTAAATACATAAGAAATACTAATGTACACAAATAAGGAAAAAAAATCGTAGTATAACACATGGAAAATTGCATCTGTGGTAAAAGTTTTCGAGAACTCTGGTGAAAGAACGGACTCACAAAATTAACGTCCTATCAGTCTTTTTCCACTCTTTGCTAAAATCTTTGAATCATTAATCAATCTTGTGATAGTCCACCACCTCGAAAATACTAAACTTCTTTCGGACACACAGTATAGATTTAAGCAATCCCTTTATACTGCAGATATCCTAACGGTTATCTCTGAACGCATATACCATACACTGGATAAGGCAGGTGAAGCTGGGTAGTAGCGCTTGATATATCAAAAGACTTTGACAAGGTCTTCAAGAAAATTAATTTGTACAGTATTTCTGGACGAATATTTAATATAATCAGATCTTTCTTAGGTAAAAGAAAGATCCAGGTTGTCCTTGATGGCCATACATGCAAACAACATTACATCAATGTGGGCATGCCCCAGGGATCGATACTTGTACCTTTATTATTCCTGACATTCATAAATTACCTCCCTGATGCACTCGCGTCTGAGATTGGCATATTTGCTGATGACACAACACTCTGTTCTCGACACGTGGTCAAAGTGAACGCACATATATCCAAGGCAACGGCTGAATGTTTAGAAAAAGACCTCCAGTCTGTAGTAGAATGAGGCCAAAAATGGACGGTTACATCCAATGCTACCAAGACAAAGTTTCTTTTCTTTAACCATTGATTTCCGTGGATATATATGGTGTCATGCTAAACCTATTCTTTTCAGCTGCTTGCGTGATTGAGATATTTATGGTGTCATGCTAAACTTGTTCTTTTCAGCTGCTTGCATAATTGAGATATTTATGGTGTCATGCTAAACTTGTTCTTTTCAGCTGCTTGCATAATTGAGATATTTATGGTGTCATGCTAAACTTGTTCTTTTCAGCTGCTTGCATAATTGAGATATTTATGGTGTAATGCTAAACTTGTTCTTTTCAGCTGCTTTCATAATTGAGATATTTATGGTGTAATGCTAAACTTGTTCTTTTCAGCTGCTTGCATAATTGAGATATTTATGGTGTCATGCTAAACTTGTTCTTTTCAGCTGCTTGCATAATTGAGATATTGAAAATACAATATGTCTAATATCTGGAATCTGGCATTTATATTTAAGAATACTTTTCTGATGCCCCAAAATATGTTTTTTTGTCTATGTTAAGCTTTAGTTTAATAATTCCGTCCATTTCTATTCCCCCCCTCTACAAAATGGACACACCAATCATGGCCCTTCACCCCCCCCCCCGCTACAAATTCACACCTTGTTAAAGAAGTAATATCAGAATGTTATTTCTATATTTCAGCTTATATCGTGTGTCACAGACAAAATATGAATATATATACATAAATGCCGATTATTATCAGCAATATATAGAAAGGTTAATGAATATATGAACAAAATGGGAATTTTTTATAAATTAATTAGAGAAACCCAAAGAGGTTATGTTCGTTACTGCCGTGGAAATGATTAGAGATAAGAATGATATTTTAATAATTTATTTCTAGGATATACATCAATAAAGGTACAAAAGACAAACATGATTTTGCATGAATAACTTCAAAGAAATAATCATTTACAACAACAAATGACATTATATATAAAAAAAACTATAAATATTGTAATAAAAAAAACACAAGAGAGCAAAGAAGTTTATTTTCATTTTTTTTTTTTTCAAAAATATTTGTTTTTTGTTTTAATTAAAGGGGAAATAACTGTATGGACGTATACACAGTTACATCCTTTTTTTTTTTTAAAGATGGCGGCCATTTGAAAATACTTCATACCCGACAAAGTATTGATTTACTCCTCTCCAGGAGTTAGGCACAAGGCCAGTTTTATCTTACTCCCACAAATAAGATGTGACCCAAGATCGGGTCGGGAAAGTGGGGTTTAAAAATTGCCTGGGCAGCTCCGTCGGCATTTCCCGGTAGAGGCGCCTCAGGCAGTAAGCAATAAACTTACTTCTCCCCAAAGAGGGGAGGCGAAGCCTGGGAGGGTGGACCTCCTAGAACTGCACAGGACAGACCCATAGACCGGCGTAAATCAAGCCCCGAAGGCCAAGACAATACCAGTCTATGGGGTGCAGTATCCATCAGAACAGATACTACACTTTGATCTTAGCCAAAAGGCCAAGATTTTCTGGAAATAATAAAATAAAATGACATTTTATTCTTCTTAACAACATGCTGCAATATTGATTTTGTAGGAAGAGAGTTATCAATGACAAACGATTGATAAAAAAGACTGGCTTTACTTTATATATTAAATGATAAATTTAACACAAATTTCTATTTTATCAACAACTGTATAGGAAAATGTATAAGAGATTATTAAAATAATAAAATAAAATGATTTATTGTATAAAGAGCAATTGTGTGGGAAGCTAAAGTTAAAAACTACAAAGATACACCCACAATGCCGATATATTCTTTTTCAGCGGTGCATCTGGAAAAATATAGACACATTTTTTTGTTAATATATATATTTGGTGGGGGGGGGGCACCAGAAACATAATTAGTAAGGGTGTCGACATTTAAACAAATTTTTAATGTTATTATGTAGTAATCCGTCAACAATGTTTTTCTAGTTGCCAGGGAAAGCGAAAAAGGGGTGATAGGGAGAGGGGTGGTTATAAAGAGAGGAAAGAAAAGGCGAGGGGAGGGAAAGGGTTGAGGAGAAATAGGAAAGGGATGGGGAGGGGAAGTTATAGAGATGGAAAGAAGTTTTAAAAGAAAGATGTTACACTTTTAAACTTTACTATTTTGTTGTCACACCCTCCCGTGCAACGCCGGGTAACCATGCTAGTATTAATTAAAAGGCAATTATCTGTGTGTTTTTGTGTCCAGGTAAAAGTCAAAAACTAGACAAGACACATCCACAAAGCTGATATATTCATTTTTGGCATTGCCTCAGACAAAATATAGGCATATTTTTTTTTTTTAATTCAGTGTTTTCGTGGTTATCAGGAACAGAATTAACATGTCATTCTATAAGTCCCATGCATAACTAACAAAACAACTACCTTTAGGCAAAATTCGACTTTATTCATCAACATAGTCTCTTTATAGGGTGATATACTGATTCCAACGTTTCTCTAACAATTCGAAACCTTTTTTGTAGAACGATTTGTCTTTGGCCGCAAAATACGCCTCAGTTTCCAGAATCACTTCTTCATTGGAGCCAAATCTTTTCTTGGGCATTCGTTTGAGGCCTGCAAAAAGCCAGTAGTTGCTAAGAGGCCAGATCTGAAGAATAGGGTGGGTGAGGAAGCAATTCGAAATGTAATATATGTAGTTTTACCATTGTTGCGATCGACTTATGACACGGTGCATTGTCTTGATGAAAGAGCACTTTTTCTTCTTCATTTGTGGCTGTTTTTTTGCCGAACTCTTCCTTCAAACGTACCATTAATGCTATATAATATTGATAGGTTAGTCATTTCTCAAGCTAATCGAGGAACAAAATACATTGTGCATCCCAAAATACGGAGGTCAAAACCTTGCCTGCTGATGTTTGTGTCTTTGGTCACTTTGGACGGATCTCACTTGCTGCTGTCCACTCAGCTGACTGCCGATTTGACTCCGGAGTAAAATTTGCTTGAACAGTATTTTTTTCCATCACAAACAATGCTTTATCAACACACAAAATTCAGATTTTTCCATTTTTTGACAAATTTCAACAATAGCTTCATTTTGTAATTTGTAAATTAATAATCCGATTGGGCTCAAGTTTTAACACGTGCCATTTGGAGGTTAGTACTTTATAAAAATCATATGGATTCTTTTATTAGTGGCGCCATCTATATGTCAGACCCGGGTCTTACTTAGTGATGTTTATTTACTCTTCGCGGAGTTAGGCACAAGGCCAGTTTTATCTTACTCCCACAAGTAAGATGTGACCCAAGATCGGGTCGAGCAAGTGGGGTTAAAAGCCAGCGCTCGAGAGGTGAGCACTCTGGCCATTTAAAAATTGCCTGGGCAGCCCCGTCGGCATTCCCCGGTAGGGGCGCCTCAGACAGTAAGCAATAAACTTACTCCTCCCCAAAGAGGGGAGGCGAAGCCTGGGAGGGTGGACCTCCTAGAACTGCACAGAACAGGCGTGCAGTATCCATCGGAACAGATACTACACTTTGATCTTAGCCAAAAGATGTGCTAATTGGAAGGGTCGACATTTAGAGCGATTTTTTAATATTATCACGTAGTAATCTGTTAGCGATTGTTTTCCAGTTACCAATCAAGGGAGGAGGTGATAGAGAGAGTGGTAAGAGTGATAGAGAAAAAGAGGGGGTAGAGAAGAGAGAGAGAGGGTGATAGAGAGAGAGAGAGAGAGAAAGAGAGAGAGAGATAAAGAGAGAGAGAGTGAAATAGAGGATGGGAGAGGAGAGATGGGTGGGAGAGAGGGATGTCAGATGGAGAGGGTGAGAGATGGCAAGAGAGGGACAGAGGGGAAGGGAAGAAGAGGGAGGTGAAGAAGAGGGAGCAACGCCGGATAACCATGATAGTATTAAATTTTAAAAATACTTTTTCTTTACCAATGGCTACAAAACTGAATATGGCACAGTTTTAATGCTTTTGATTAAAGAGAGGATTAATTGATTTTGGCTGTAAAGAACTTGAAAAGAAAAACAAGAAAAAAATTGAAAAAGTCAATCTCTAATTCTCTAATAATTATCTTTAAGAACATTCTGGAGAAAATTACTTATCTCTTTCTTACATTTTTAAGTCGAAGATGCATTGTGTTATAAAGAATTTATTTTTAAGTGATTTCTTGCTACGATTTTCAAAGAAATAAGATTTAGAAATTTTCAAAGTCGATTAAAATTTTAAAATGCCTTTTTTTCCCCCTTCTTTTTTTTAAACATCGTGCACCCCAAACAAGGCAGGCCGCCACTGTAGACGTAAGGGGCTACTGAGAAAAAAAGGGAGAAGGGTTGGGGGGGGGGGGTCAACCTAAATTGGGATCTGCGCAGCGAGATGTGTGTTTACATTAGTTTTAAATTTCTGCATGTCAGTACCGTCGGGGAAACAGGGGGCAGGGAGGGAGTTCCAGACGCCAGCAGCACGAAAAAAAGAAGCTATTGGAGTAGAAAGCTCTCTGGCATCTGGGGACCTCCACAGTGAATGGATGAGATTTAGTTGATTGTCGAGTTGGTCTAGTGAATTTACGTCGAGGGGCACCAGAGTAGCCAATTCATTGGAGCATAATCCATCAAAGTATTTGTAAAACAAGCACAAGGATGCTACATTGCGGCGATGGGACAAGGACTGGAGCTTGGTTGACAGTGAGGGACCTATTAGGTTGGCGACTCTTTTTTGGATCTTGTCAAGAAGGGAGAGACTAGTAGATGATGCACCAGCTCAGATGTGGCAACAATACTCCACGCATGGGCGGATGGTGGCTTTGTAGAGATACAGGATAATGTCAGGGGTGAGGAGCTTACTAGCACGGTAGAGGGAGGCCACCTTCTTTGCTTCGGCCTTGGCAATGTCTTCAATGTAAAAGGTTATCTCAGAGATTCAAAAGGAAATAATCTAGCATTCAACGAATTTTTATTTCAAGTCAGCCTTGTCAAGTTATGGGATCATCGGTTGTCATTGAGCAAGAGACCAGTGAGTCAAAGTTAAGAAAAAGGTGCATGACTGGCCAAATGGATATCATCACATACTATGGCATTGCAACTATTGAGTTTAATCTATATAATAATACGTTAAGGCATTTCATATACGTACATAGTACGTACGTTATCACCTTCCACACACATTTATAAAAGAATAAGACCGTCCGATCAGCAAAGATGGTGTTTGGTAATTACTCGTTGTTCCACAATCAAATAATGTCGTCCCGTCGACTAAAACGGTGCAATTTTGAATAAAAACATTTCAAAAAGTGGCATTCGTTTTATTTATTTGAAGAATACTTAGCTTACAATTATTTTTATGGTGTGAAGACAGAGAATATTATTTTAAAAAGAATTAAATTGCTACAATTTTAAATAAAGAAAGAAGAGACGTATTCATTTTATTTATTTGAAGAATATTTAGCTGACAATGACAATTATTTTTACGAAAGAAGAAAGAGTCATTTCTTAATATCATTGACCCTGACAGACATTTATTATTTCAAAAGGAGGAGGAGGAGGAGGAGGAGGAGGAGGATCATCATCATCATCATCATCATCATCATCATCATCATCAACAACAACAACAACAACAGTAAATTATACAGATTAATGTAGAAAGCACTATGAAATTTCCACGAGGTGCCGTTAGTTATTATTAATGACAGAGTACAATAGGGACCTCCAAAGCGTACCACAAAACCGATGACGGTCGGGCAGGTCTCAGAAGCGAGGCAAAAACTGTCAAATGCTAAATTGAAGACTGGCAGACGATAATTTCAGACGAAGAAATTCAAAGTAAAATTCATATATAAAAATATGAACGAACAAACCATAGCTAAACAACTATTATTAATTAGATGTTTATTTATTTATTTTTTATTTTTTTGTCAAAGGAAACATTGTTAATCAAATGCTTTTAAATATATATATATATATATATATATATATATATATATATATATTTGTGCACCGGAAAATTTCAAAAGATGATTTTGTTTGATATTTTAAACAAATGTTTCAGCTTTTTTTTTTAATATTCTTTAATTAATTTTTTTTTTTACCTTTTTGTCAATGTGTTTTTTTCTTAACATTAAACACCGAAACAACTGTTTTTAAACAACATTTTTTTAAAGCAAATGTTTTTTTCCAATTTTTTTTCTATGCCTTTTTTTTTTATGACAGTTTCTGGGTAAGGATTTAGGGTTGCAGCTTGTCCAAAAGTTTTCTTGGGTATTGATTCTGTTGTGCTGAGTGCAGACGATGACATCGGTGAAAGACAAGCAGAAGAGCAGAGGGTCGTCGAGGAAGTGTAAGGAAGATGGTCGACAGGGTAGTTTTCTGCTATGAAATTCATTTTTGTTATTGAACGTGATTAATTTCTTCCAAAAATTCTCGACTGCTTGCTGTAGCCTGAATGGCTAATGCCTGCTGCAACCTGATTGGTTAATAGTTTCGTCAACTTTCGGGCGCTTCCGAGACTGGCCCGAATGTTGATTACGCGAAATCACGAAAACATGGTGCGTTCCCTATAAGAGTACCTCACAATCTAGTGGGGGGGGGTCTCTTCTCTTCCCTGCAGCCTCTTTCACACAGAAGAGATGTTCCTAGCCTTTCTCTACTGTATCGTTATGTTCATGAGAGGTGCTCGACTGGGCTCCAATTCCTGATTCCCCACCCCTGTAAAACATTCACAGCAAGAACTCGCCTAGCTACAGCTATAGCAAAGAACTTCCCTTTCTCTCTCTTTCTCTCTCTTTCTTTCTCTCTCTTTCTCCCTCTCTCCCTATATATATATATATATATATATATATATATATATATATA
The DNA here is from genome assembly GCA_963556195.1 of Sepiola atlantica. NCBI lineage: Eukaryota > Metazoa > Mollusca > Cephalopoda > Sepiida > Sepiolidae > Sepiola > Sepiola atlantica. Next base: position 26,552,504 of record OY744525.1, read on the forward strand.
TATTTGGATTTTTCACTTAGAAAAAAGATTATTCAGTGAAGACCGGGATTAGTCCAATAAAAACAAGCTCGATGATACTCGATTACAGGGTACAGAGCATTTATATGTGATTTTTTGAAGGCTTACCAAAGCATTCCGTTCAGGAGCCCAATCAACACCACAAAAGATTTTTTCATTCAAAAATTATTTATTTATCATTTTTCAATGGTAAGCCTTCAAAAAATCACATACATATATATATATATATATATATATATATATATATATATATATATATATATATGTACCAAAAACTACATGTAACTTCCATGAACTAAGTTTCTTTTTGAGACATCCCAACTGTGGAACAAGATACCACGAGGCTCCTTCCCAACCGACTACAACATGGTCGCATTCAAGTCTAATGTAAACAAATACTGGGTATCTTTTAAAATAATCCGCAGAGTCGCGGACGGGGTCCAAAAAACGAACGAAAACAGGGTAAAAAAAAAAAAATATGCAACAAGTAAAGGCGACCTACCTTCTCTTTCTTACAGCTTTTTTTTACACGGATGAGATGTTGTTAGCCTCTCTCTACTGTATCGTTATGTTCATGGTAGGTGCTCGACCGGCCTGAATGTTGACGACACGAAGTCACGGAAACATGGTGCTTTCCCTATAAGAGTACCTCACAATCTAGTGTGTGTGGGTGGGGGGGTGATCTCTTCTCTTCCCTGCAGCCTCTTTCACACATAATAGCTGTTGCTAGCCTCTCTCTTCTGTATCGTTATGTTTATGGTAGGTGTTCGACTAAGCTCCAATTCCTAGTACCCCCTCTGTAAAACATTGACAGCAAGAACTCATCTAGCTGCAACCACAGCAAAAAACTTCTCTCTCTCTCTCTCTCTCTCTCTCTCTCTCTCTCTCTCTCTCTCTCTGAACCAAAAACTACATGTAACTTCCATGAACAAAGTTTCTTTTTGAGACATCCCAACTGTGGAACAAGATGCCACGAGGCTGCTTCCCAACCGACTACAACATGGTCGCATTCAAGTCTAATGTAAACAAATACTTGTTTAGCCGTCCTCTTGGATTATAAATTCCTCTTAAGAAATCTTCTGCTCGTTCCAGCCATTCTTTCCAATCCTCTCATGGTGGTAATTATTGTGAACTGAAAATCTCTTTACCCCTTATCCTGGAGTGGCTCCAGGGCCTTGATAAGCGGTGACACATTAGTAAAAACAAAATACCTTTAGGAAATGTATGCACTGGCGTAGCTAGGGGGGGCGAGGGGGGGCGGGCCGCCCCGGGCGGCACACCTGAGGGGGCGGCATTTTGAGAGGGTAAAAATAGAAAGTAGAGAAAAAAATTTTAAAAAACAAAAGTTAACAAAAAATATGAAATTTTATACTATAATTTTATATAATAATAAATTAAATGAGAACATTTGAAAACCTGAAAATGTTATGAAATGATAAAATCATTTTTATTTACTTTTTTGTCGTTGTTAAAGTCCGAATTTTCGCCAAATAACATGGATGTATCAAGGAGAGAATAGTCCGATGTAGTTTTCTTTTCTTTGTCTTCATAATGTTATTATTAAGAGGGCGAGCCCTCCGAAGAGAAAAAACGTCTTGTATCGGTGCTTTTTTAAATCCGTGTGTGTAATCGCTCGGTTTTCAGAAATTTGTTGTTGTTAATAACGTTTCAACTCTTTTAAAAATAGTTTTAATATATTTTAAACAAATGTATTTATGAATGGCAAATAAGGCTATAAATTTATTTTTTGTGAGAGAACTGTCGCAAGGCATCAAGTCGGTTGAAAATTTACAAACAGATTTTTCGCGCCTTTTTTTCGGCAAAGTTATCAATGACTCTATCAAAATTCACTTCCTCGACAAGTTCCCTCTCTATTGAGAGGATTGCCAAGTCTGTAAGTCTTGTCTGGCTCATTGCTGATCTAAGGTAGTTTTTTATGAGCTTCAGTTTTGAGAAAGAGCGCTCACAGCTAGCAACGCTAATAGCTCTGGTGAGGAAAATTCGGCTCTCATTATGCTCAACATTATGGGAGCATTATAATAAATACGTATTTATTTTATAACTATATATGTGCATATATACATATATATGTGCATATACACATATATTTATACATACATATACATATATACATACATACGTGCATATATACATATATACACACACATACACATATATAAATACGCATATATACATACATATATATGTATATATATATATATATATATATATATATATGGCTGGTTTTAATTCTTGAACAAAATTTCCATTAATTGAGAATAAATTGCTTTAATTCATTTCAATCACTAAGTTTAAAAAATGCAAGCATTAATTATTTCTGGAGATATACTCAGTGACCGGCTGACCTAACAGGATAGGGCCAAGCCTAGGCTTCGGCCAAGCACCAAAAAAACAAAATGACCTCAGAAAGATTTCATACTTAAAGGGGAACTTTCATATAAATTTTTATCGAATAGGTGCGAAAAGAAAGTTGGATATTTGGGTGTATATACACCGACATCAAAGAGGAAATAACATTAGATGCGAAAGTTTGAATTCATTAATTTTATTACTGTCCAAACGTTTGTTTTTGTAGCATACTTTTTATAACTCCTTGTAAACTTTACAATTGCTAGCTGGGGGATCAGACAAAATCACCCCGGGCAACCCCCACCATCTACTTAAAACAAAAGGAAAACAGATAAAATCTCAAATGAATAAAAAATATTAAAAATCAGTTTTCATATTTTAATTTTAATTTAATTGAATTTAGGAAAATTAGATACCGTAGAACTAATTTTCGCAAGGTATGAAAATTAAGAATAATGTTAACTTAATAATAATGGACCAGTTTTCCTACCTAGCAAAAAATTTTCCATGGACGAATTATCCATGGGCGAATTATCCATGGACGAATTTTCCGGGCACCCAAATGCCGGGGGGGGGGGGGCGGCAAATTTTACTACCGCCCCGGGCGGCAAAAGGTCTAGCTACGCCACTGAATGTATGAATATACAATTTCTTCAGGCTATGTGTAAAATAGCAACTTGTATTCAATTAACTGTATATCGGTTACAACATATATTATATTTCAGCATTAAATAACTTTAAAAGGGTTGAAATGCCAGAAAACAAATAGGGACTCTTATAGCTGACGCGCCAAATTTCCGTGACTTCGCATCGGCAACGATCGAACAGCGCTCGAGAGCTGACAAAGTATTAACCAATCAGGTTGTGGCATTCATTCGACAAGCAGGCTATAGCAAGCAGCCGACAATATTTGGAAGAAAACAATAATCGCGTTCTATTGCCACAACAATGAATTATTATCAGCTGTCTCAGGTCGTCGAATCCCCGGAAGGACTAATTTAAAGCATAACATTTTCATTTCTTTCTTTGAAAAAAAAACAACATTATTTTCACAAACAAATCAAAACATTTACATCTACACATTTGATTGACAATGGTTCATTTGGCCCACCAAAAAATAAAAATATATTTATTTAGAGTTCTTTACGTATATTTTTCTTTTTATCTATGTATTTTTTCTTTGAAAGTCTTCCATTAAGCGCTGGGCAGTTTCAGCCTCGTTTTTGTCTCGTCTTGCCAGCTCTCGGGCGTTTCCGCGACATGCCCGATTGTTGCCGACGCGAAGTCACGGAAATCTGTCGCGTCAGCTATAAGAGTACCATCAAATGAATAAAAAGTTTAAAACGAACAAGGTTATGGGTCCGTCGTCATCGTCGCTATGTTAATCTTAGATTCTGAAAATTTGAACGAATATTGGGTATTTTAAGACCGTCTAATTAATGTTGAATGCCACAAAATTAAAACTCTCCTCAGTCCCAAAATGTATCTGTAAGTTCTATTTTCGTTCAAGTTTGCTCATAGCAGTGGGTTTTTTTTAATTGCGTTGAATTATTTGCCAGTCTGAACTCTTGACCTTATTAAACAGTTCAAAGATGTCTCAGTTCTATGAATCCATCATGTAGCATAATAATGAACACAAGACTTAAAATTTTGAGCATAATTTACACCCAAAACAACGCCAGGTTTATCCTCTAGTGATATATATGACAATATTTATTTGTTGTTGTAATTTTTCATAAAATTATATTAACATTAGAACAGCCTCCGTGGATTGACCAGCGTTTCGATGTTAGTACATCTATACAGTACTGTAAAATCAACTCTCTGATTTTACAGTTCCGTAGAGATGTACTAACATCGAAACGCTGGTTAATCAGCATAGACTGTTCTAATGTTAATATAATTTCATGTATTTATAAAGCTCTACTTTGTATTGAGCACTTTTGGGAAAATATTGGTTTTAAGTTCATTCTATCAATTGAACTTAATAAATTATATGTATTAATAAATACATGTGCTTTAGATTGACCCTACATCACAGCGTTAATTACTTATATTTCTTATACCGTTCTCTTTCGACTCAGGACTGTACCCTGCTTGACTCTGTCTCTGAAAGCTTAAATAGAACCCTCTCACTCGACTCGAATGCCCAAATACATGTATTTGGGGATTTTAATAGACATCACCGTGACTGGTTGGGATTCTCCAGCGTTACTGATGCAGCTGGGAACTCTACGTTTAATTTCTCCTCAGCTCACGACCTCTAACAGACTGTCACTTTTCCGACCCGCCTTCCTTATCGTGCGGACCAGCAAGCCTCACTTCTCGACCTGTTCTTGACCTCACTATCTGAGGCTTGTGTGGCGATTGCCCATAGCCCGCTCAAAAACTGATCACATTGTGGTAATGATACTTATCACTTTAAAAACTCGTCCAAAAGCTGAAGAGCCGTTGCTCAAAACGCTGAGAAACTATGAGAAGGCTGATTTTGAATCCCTCAGAAATCACATCAGCAATGCTCCATGGGGTGAAACCTTCTCACTCCCTGCTTGATCAGTGTGCAAATTAGCTAATTGCGAAAATTCTTCAGCAAACCCCACTCTCCTCAATGGTTCACCTCAGAATGTACAGCTGCTATTGCTGAGAGGCAGAAGGCATTCCAAAAATTCGGCCGCCATAAGTCAACTGTGAACAGACAAAAATTTGTAGAGGCAAGAAATGATTGCAAAGTAGTGATAGATGAAGCAAAGAGAAGGTATACAGAGATAACCAAAAAAACGCATTCAGTCACAGAAACTAGGTACTCGCGAAAATCTACAATAGTGTGATGAACAATGGGCAATCGACAATTCCCCCGCTATCAAATCACAACGATGTTGTTTACACGGCAACTGATAAGGCTGAACTACTGGCCAAGAGTTTTGCCTTAAACTCCACTTTGGACTCAGCAAACCACCCCCTCCCCAAATTCCCATTGTGGACTGAAGCCACGCTTGAGAACCTGGTCATCACCCCATCTCAGGTCAAAGTCATCATAAAAATCCTTGACACCTCCAAAGCCTGTGGGCCTGATCTTATATCAGTAATAGTAATAAAGAAATGCTCTGCTGAGCTGGCCCCTGCCCTCTCCAAACTATACAACAAATGCTTTGTTGAACCTTGTTTCCCTGATAGTTGGAAAATTGCCTCTGTGGTACCAGTATTCTAGAATTCTGGAGATAGAACTGATCCTCTAAACTACCGTCCAATCAGTCTACTCCTGATCTTTGCTAAAATCTTTGAATCATTAATCAATCTTGCTATAGTCCGACACCTAGCTAATGCTAAACTTCTTTCTGATCATCAATACGGATTTAGACAAGCACAATCTACTGCAGATATCCTAACGGTCATCTCTGAATGCATATATCATACACTGGACAAGGCAGGTGAAGCTAGGATGGTAGCGCTTGATATATTAAAGGCCGTTGACAAGGTCTGGCATGAAGGGGTTCTCCTAAAACCGCACTCATATGGTATTACTGGACAAATATTTAATATAATTATATCCTTCCTAACAAAAAGAAAGATCCAGGTTGTCTTCAATGGCCGTTCATCTAAGCAACATGACATAAATGCTGGTGTACCCCAAGGATCCATCCTAGGACTTCTACTGTTCCTGATATTCATAAATGACCTCCCTGATGTAATTGAGATTAAGATAGGAATATTTGCTGACGACACCACGCTCTACTCTCGTCATGTGGGCAAAACCGACATGCAGATATCTGAGGCAATGGCTGAATCTTTAGAAAATGACCTCCAGTCTGTAGTGGATTGGGATAACAAATGGATGGTAACTTTTAATGCCGCAAAGACAAAGCTTCTATCCTTCAATAACTACAAGAAACCTCTTCAACCACCGATTGTCATGGCAAATAACACCCTACCTGAGAATTCATCATTACAACACCTCGGCCTAACTTTCACAGATAACATGAATTGGAACAAATACATTGAAGATGATAAACTTGCTGCTCTGGTGCCCCCATGATGCAAATTCACTAGACCAACCAGACAATCTGCCAAATCTCCTCCATTCACTGTGGAGGTCCCCAGATGCCAAAGAGTTTTCTACTCCAAAAGCTTCTTTCCTCGTGCTGCTAGACACCGGAATTCCCTCCCTGCTCCCTGTTTTCCTAACGGTACTGACATACAGAAATTTAAAACTAATGTAAACAGACATCTCGCTGCACAGCTCCCAATTTAGGTTGATGCCCCTCCCTAAAAAAAACCAGAAAAACTCTCACCCTTTTTCTCAGTAGCCCCTTATGCCTACAGTGGCGGTCCGCCTTGTTTAGGGTAAACTTTATTAAATATATATATATATATATATATATATATAAAGATAGATGAAAGAAGGGGAATAAACATGTACGAATGACAAATTTATTTCAACTTCAATTGTTCAATGCAAGGTATACTCGGTAATATCGCTCTACCGACAATATCTTTCTCATAGATTCCATTTCTCTCACCTTTAAACTACGCTCCCTGGTTACTTCTTAAATGGTCCATTTGCTCCCCCTAAAAATCTATTTATAATTTCAACGCATTAGTGATTCACTTAAGTCTACATAACTCAACACAACCCTACCCCATAATTCTTGTAATAGAAATCAATTATTGCAACCAAACTAACGTTGTTCCCAATCCTAATTTCAGTTATACATTAATATTTCTTATTTAGTCATACACTTACTATTTAACCAATAGGGAATTCTTAAAAATCTTTATACATCTAACTCTGAAACGCTAGTTTTTGTCCGATCTATCACATATTTAACACGTAAATTCCTGATTCGCATTCACTTGAACACTAACTTCCCAACTGAAACCCTTTCAAACTTTCGAAATTATATATATCTTCGTTCAAAATCCGTTTTAATTACGGGACACCCCCCTTTTTGCAGAAATATTCTTTCACTCAATGACCTAAATTTCACCTCTGCCCCACCCCAACCCGCACCAGCTTTAGTGCTTACCAGCAATAAACAGTATCCAAACAATCCCTCCCCTTCTCCCTTCCCAGCATCAGCCATAGCTCATTCAACTAACCCCATCACCCTCTTTCCGATTAAGTGCGCTCCACCTACGACTGAACTCAACATAACTCTATTGGATTTACTTCATTCTTGAACTCTTTTCCATGCTGCCTTCACGAAACCCCTTCTTTTCCATCTGTAAATCTCCTTTCATTGGACACCTCATCAGCTCACATTTACCGGCTGGACAGACCCTATATCTCTTTTACACTAACTTTTCACTCTCCATTACTCAATATTTTTTCAAATTTTGAATTTTGGCTTTTCCACTGCCAACTTATCTATCTATGTGAATTACAATAGAATATTTATTAATTTATGAGAAAAATAAACACGTACAGTGCTCTCCGTCTGGAACTCTCCGTGTTCGGATATGAAGGTGCATATCTGATGATAAAATTTTAATCTTTGAACAGACTTGGCTTAAGGAAAGAATAATAAACATAATTTTATTACCGAGTATACCTTGCATTGAACAATCGAAGTTGAAATAAATTTGTCATTCTTACATGTTTATTCCTCTTCTTTCATCTATCTTTATAATTGCTCTATCTCGTATATTGAACTTTAACAATTTCACTATAGGTTCTATCTACTAAAAGTATACTTTTAGTTTCATGTTTTTATTTATTTTATATATATATATATATATATATATATATATATATATAATTATAAATATTTGTTTTTATCTACATACGTATACGTTTTATCTTTATGGGAATCGTCAGTGTAGAGAGGATTATGTATACAGATCGCCAGACTCGAACCCTGGGAACACGAGTCGTGTTTTTAACTCAAATTCTGACGTCTTAGCCCACACGGCCGTTATCAACAACTTGGTAAATCAGCGAGATTGAAAGGAACATATACTCACTACAGAGCCCAGACTAGATTTTAGGGACAAACAAATAATTATAAATATTTATTTTGTTCTACTATTGAAAGGAGCATGCAAGGAATATTCTAGCATATATATATATATATATATATATATATATATATATATATATATATATATATATATATATATATATATATATGCTAGAATAATACTCGTCCTAGGACGGATAAAATTATTTTATATCCCCCTTACCCAGATTAAAATCATGATGTAATGTATCAAATTAAATGCAAATCTGGTATATTTGAATTTTTATTTTATACATGTATATATTTTTATTTTATACAGTTTGTGTGATGTCCGGATGATTATTAAAAATCATTTATTTAATATTTCGGGAAAAAGAAACTTCCCTTTGTCAAAAATAATAAACACCAGAGGAAAACTCCGTTTGTGCAGAGAATCTACCAATATATATATATATATATATATATATATATATATATATATATATATATATATATATATATATATATATATATATATATAAATTAAGTCGAAATATATTGATAAAATGAACTTAAAACTTTTAAATGAGAGCTTGTGCCCATATTATGCCCCTTAAAACCCTTTAAAATACTCCAAAGAAACTGAAATTTGGGGAATATTTATTAATTAATGAGAAAAATAAACACGTACAGTGCTCTCCGTCTGAAACTCTCCGTGTTCGGATATGAAGGTGCATATCATCAGGTGCTAACCATTGTTGACTGTCATTTCGGCTCTTTTTCATCACAACGAACAGCAATGGCGGACCCTCCCACTGGTGAGATATGCATACTTCATTCTGAGTCGGTTAAAATGTTCGATAGTCATTTCAATTATTTCAGTATCCAATCATCGTCTCTTTTTAACCAGGTGTAGTAGCTCACCTTCACAACAGTTCCTTGTAGTTTTTATGTTAGGTCTTCCTTCTCTTAACTGGAAAATCCAAGATTCTTAAATAATGTGTAAATTATATGTCCAATGAATCCTATCTCAATTGATAAACAGTGGGCAGTCCAGCAAGAATCATTGCATTCTTCCACAAACTTCCCGTAACGCTCATCCTTTCTAATTCATACTTTATCAAAGTTTGTTTCTCAAGGGATTTTCAGCTCAATCAGTTTGACGATCTTCCATTCTTCACACCAAACAACCAAATCAGGTTTCATCCGAGTGGGAAGAGGAAAGAATAAGTTGTTTCCAAGGTCAGCACTCATCTCTCGTTTCCCCTTTCCATATAAAATCATCCCTTGTCTTCTTGGATTTTTGCTTAACCTGAGTACCTTCCCTGCAGAACTGTACTGCTATATAATTTGTAAATCCATTGCCAGCAAGATATCTTCCTAAGGCAGATCAAAAATGTGATTGTAAAGGCCCCAACAACTAAATTCAGAATTTGGTCGTTGAGGTCTTTACAATCACTTTTTGTTTATCTGCCTTAGGAAGATATCTTCTTGGCTATGGATTTACAAATTTTAAAATTTTTTTTTTTAGATTTATATACTTGTATTCCATCTGGTGAGTCACGCATTTTTTTTTGCCAATGATTCTTGATATCGGATCTGAATCCCTACATTTTCCTAACAGAACTTTTCCATTATTCTAATTTCTGGAAGACTTTCTGCTATATTTGCTGAACATTCATAATATCCTGGATGTACCTTTTTCGGACATGTTGCATTTTTCCATCGAAGCTGATTCTCTTTGTTAAAAATGTTTGTATATTTTTGTATTTTTGTATATATTTTTTATATTTTCAAATATGTACTAACAGTAATATAATTTTGCTGTTTCATCCCCTGATCTCCTCTGATGATAAAAGCTGGCATTTTTGAAAATCCATGGGTTAAGGAAAGGAAAAAAGTTTTATTTATATATTCCTTGTTTAAACTACTTGACGATAGAATAAATATTGTTCTTTTTTATTCTCATCACTCATTTCATATATATATATATATATATATATATATATATATATATATATATATATATATATATATATATATATATATATATAATTATAAAAAAGAAAAAACTATACACACATTAAGGTTGTATACATTATAACTTATTTCGACCCCTTAATTAGGTCTCCTCAGATGTATAAACAACCACGTCAAAAAACTTTAACGTGGTTGTTTATACATCTGAGGAGACCTAATTAAGGGGTCGAAATAAGTTATAATGTATACAACCTTAATGTGTGTATAGTTTTTTCTTTTTTATAATTCTGTTTTGCTCTGTTTAAATTACATTGAGCTCTGTTATTCGGATTCTCAACACAAAATGGAAATCTACACACTATATATATATATATATATATATATATAAAGAAGTGAGGCTACCAACATTTGTAAAGAACTTTTTTCAATCATTGTTTGTTATTTTATTATTTTATCATTTTATAATAAAATAACAGTGGTTAAAAAAAGTTCTTTACAAATGTTGGTAGCCTCACTTCTTTAAATATACATTTTTCTCTCGTTGGAACTGCTCTCTCTCTCTCTCTCTCTCTCTCTCTCTCTCTCTCTCTCTCTATATATATATATATATATATATATATATATATATATATATATATATATATATATATAAACCCAAAATTTAGATCATATAGAAAATCTTCAATGAGATAACTATAAAGATCAATCAACAACAGCAGCTCAATATTTAGTAGAATAGAGCTCAATCTATAGAGAGAGAGAGAGAGATTTCGGCAGTTCAAAACATTTTTCAAATCAAGTTCCAAATAAAGAGCATACACCGAGGTATTATGGTTGTTTACAGCTGTTTTGAGGCAGGATTTAAAAAAAATCATATGATACTTGTACGTGTATGCATTTTGATGTGGAATTCAGTTTAATAATTGATGGTATCTATCGATGTATTTGTTGAGAAGACTTTTTGTGACTTTTTGTGACTTTTTGTGATTTTGAACTCTTGGGGCATGTATACTGAACGTGTTTATTTTGTATGAAAATTCTGATTTGAAAAATATTGTTTTGTTCTAATGAAAGTCAGCATTTATAATTTGTAGGATTCATTGTATCACTTAAAATAAATGCTGTCTCGAAACAACTGTAAACAATCATAGTACCGTGGTGCATACTCTGGAAAGTTGATTTTAAAAATGTTTGAATCGGCGAAATCTGATTTGAAAATTCAAATATTTCAGATTTGCATTGAGTTTAATCCATAGTCATTAGACACCAATTAAGCAAGATTCCCTGAATTTCAATTTCTTCTCAAGCTGAGGCTTTAAATTTTAGACATTTTCGAGAATCAAAAGCAGGTAATGAATTTTGATCAAAATTGGAATAAGGATTCTAGACATAAGGTTTAGTATGAGTATATATGATTTTAATCTTCATAAGTGAACATAAAGGTGGTGCAAAACTGTTCTATTAAAAGTATTAATTTTACTCATCATAAGACGGGTATTCTACTAGTATATATATATATATATATATATATATATATATATATATATATATATATATATATATATGTATATATATATATATATATATATATATATATATATATATATATATATGGCAAGTCAATGAAAATTGATAAGACCTGCAAATGGAAGCAAATCGATATCTTCAGTTGTTCAAAACAAGGAGCAGTTTAGTTAATAAAAACATTTATTTTTCTTCTCTTTCATTCCTTAAACCAGGTTTTTCAAAGATTAAAATCTTATCATCAGAGGAAAAATTATGATTGATAAGTTGACAGGATAGGACTGTCAAAGTTTCAAATTTGAAAGAGTTTTTAAAAAATTTTTTTAAAGTTCATGGGAATCTCCAATAACGAAATCCAAAAAAACGTGGGGCTCAGAAATATTGGTAAATCCAGAGGAATCTGTATAAAAATCCAACGACGTATATTGAGCTTTCCTTATTTCACAATAGGTCCAACTCTCTAAAAGTTTACCTTTTAGTTATAATTTACATATATATATATATATATATATATATATATATATATATATATATATATATATATATATATATATAAAATATATATATAAACATTGCCATCTATATAAAGTTAATATAAATCCATATACAGGGTGGGCCAAAATAAGGGTCCTATCTTTAAATTTAGATAACTTGAATTTGAATAACTTCCACAAAATAAAAGTTAAACTACCAAACTTTATGTGTGTGTAGACTGACCCTTCCGAGATTTTTTGAAATAAACAAAACAAATTTTAGCCGAAAAACACTTCTTAAAACTTACAAAAACTAAAGTATTGTTTTTTACACTGTTTTGAGGTTTTAAGCAAAAATAATGTTTTCTAAATGAGGTTACGTTCCTTAGGGCTAATACGGCTCATGCTTGCTTCGGAAGGGGTCCTTTACTTATACTAAAAAAAATTTTAAAAAATCAATAAATAAAAAAGTTATGAATTTTATGTTATTTTTGCCCACCCTGTATATAAATCTAATACACACTATATATATATATATATATATATATATATATATAACTTGAATAAATTGCCTCTTTTTGCGGAATCCTTGCTCTGAGCAATTGAATTGAATTATGATTTGGCTTTTGCTTCTCTAATTCCTTTCCATTCTTCTTCATTCTACCTGCTCTATCCTGGATATTGAGCTGTATACTCTTCACAATAGGTTTTACTTTTCCTAAAAGTTCGCTTTTAGTACACCACTTTATATATATATATATATATATATATATATATATATATATATATATATATATATATATATATAATTGATCAAGTTCAAATGTGTTAATAAAGTGAACATAAAACCAAGTTTTTCAAGAGTGCTCAATACCAAGTAGAGCGTTTATAAAATTACATAAACAATATTATAGCCTTACGTCAATCAACCAACGTTTCATATACATATGCACACACATTTAATGAAGTAATGAAAAAGAAATGTTTACACATTTTTTCACTTGTATAAAATCATTAACTAAAACAATTAAACAAATAATAGTTTTTAATCACTTCTACAGTTGTTTAATATCAGAAACGAATCAGAACGAATTATGAATTATTAATAACAACACCGTCATCATCCCATCAACGAAATAAAATGTCTGAAATAAACAAATATAATAAGAAAAACTCACTGCGAATTATTATTACTTATTTATTTTATTTTAATTTTATTTTTTGTGCACATTGAGTCATTGGTGCCAGAACTGATAAGGATTGCGCACTTTTGCTAGGCACCCCATAGACTTGTATTGTCTTGTCCTTCGGGACTTGATTTACGCCGGTCTATGGGTTTGTCCTGTGCAGTTCTAGGAGGTCCACCCTCCCAGGCTTTGCCTCCCCTCTTTGGGGAGGAGTAAGTTTATTGCTTACTGCCTGAGGCGTCCCTACCAGGGAATGCCGACGGGGCTGCTCAGGCAATTTTTAATGGCCAGAGTGCTCACCTTTCTCGGGCGCTGGCTTTTCAAACCCCACTTTCCCGACCCGATCTTGGGTCACATCTTACTTGTGGGAGTAAGATAATACTGGCCTTGTGCCTAACCTCCTGAGGAGGTAAATAAATAAAACGGCCTTTTGGCTAAGATCAAAGTGTAGTATCTGTTCCAATGGATACTGCACGCCTGTCCTGTGCAGTTCTAGGAGGTCCACCCTCCCAGGCTTTGCCTCCCCTCTTTGGGGAGGAGTAAGTTTATTGCTTACTGTCTGAGGCGCCCCTACCGGGGAATGCCGACGGGGCTGCCCAGGCAATTTTTAAATGGCCAGAGTGCTCACCTCTCGAGCGCTGGCTTTTCAAACCCCACTTTCTCGACCCGATCTTGGGTCACATCTTACTCGTGGGAGTAAGATAAAACTGGCCTTGTGCCTAACTCCTGGGGAGGAGTAAATAAAACTTCTAACGGAATAAAAGACATTTATAATTCAGGGGAAATAACTCTGTCTTTCGTAATATCGTTTTTATCTCCCTTCGCTTGCAAAGTCGAATCTCAGGATTTAACGATACGGAAGTCTTGCATCTCAGTACACCGAATCGCATGTTTAAAACGATTGCAAACAAAAAAAAATTAGTCCGATAAAACAAAGATTTTCGTTCACACACTGAATCTTAGAATAGAAAATAAATGAATCTATTAAAATATAAGAATTTGAAAACAAATCAAAAATAAAATTTTAAATAAATACAAATAAATAGGTGACATTTTCTTCCTCAAACATTTGACCAGACTTGAAGAAATTAGAATTTAATTCGTTTATAAGCAACAGCAAAACATGAGTGTTTAAAACTATATTAGTCCGTGCATGCTTTGATGTGTGTGTGGGGGGGGGGGGTGAGAGAGAGAGAGAAAGAAAGCTGTCGTTTATACTAGAAAGAAAGTTGCAGCAGCTATACCCTGAACTGCTGATGGTAGTGGTGATGTTGATATTGTTGTTGTTGTTGTTGTTACTGCATTTACGCAGGAATATATGTTTTAGTTCCAAAAATAAATCTGAGTTCTTCACACATGTTTTATACTTTTCCTTCACTTGATTTAAAGCTCGCATTTCATTTCTTTCCACATCATTTTACATGACGATTTGTGCCAGATTCAAAAATTCGGAAATCTTAGCTGCAACCCAGTTTCCCTTGAATACCTTGAAGGCCGTGAGATGTGGAAGCAGTGGCTAGCAGGAAAAATCATAGCAAGCATTCTGACTGTCCACGCAATGAAATTCGTTGAGAAGCTGCAACAAAAAATGCAGTAGGGTCCAGGCAAGGTAATGTGGACCATGGCAAGAATAATGAGCGTCGGAGATACAACTGAAAAAAGCACTGAACGAGAATCTCTACTACTCCTCATACAAGAGTCGCAAGGGCCAACTACTGAAATGAAAGAAATTAAAATGGTTCATTTGGCCCACGAAAAAATTTTTTTTAAAGTTTATTTATAGTTCTTCAGCTATGGTTTGTTCATTTTTTTGTTCATTTTTTTTCAAATATATGTATTATTTTCTTTTGTATTCTATGTCTTATATTGTCGTCTGCCACTCTTCCATTTTACAACTTTCAGTTTTGCTTTAGCCTCGTTTTCGTCTCGGATGCTCTCGGGCGCTTCCACGACCTGCCTGATGAAGCACCCGAGAGCTGCCGAGACGAAAACGAGGCTGAAGCAGAGTTGACCAATCAGGTTGTGCCAATCAGGTTATAGCAAGCAGCCGACAATAATTGAAAGAAACCGTTAATCAAAACAATAATGAAAGCCAAGAAACTCCTCAGCAAGTTCAAATACTGTGGCGGACGTGATGACCCTGAACACGGATCGAGCAGTGGAAGTGGTGAAGTGCCCCTGACTTGCCTCATCCCTGGCATAAAAAAAGGTCTCTCTTAATGGCATGTGTTCAAAAATCAAAAAAATGTCGAAATCATAGGTTACTAGTGAGTATAGAACTCACAACCTATGAAAAACAAAATAACTGGTTATTGCACTTCAATAAACACATTCACCTTAATAAGAAAAAGTCAAACCAACGAATTATCTGCATTCCCATTGGTTAAAAAGAATTAACTGGGATTAGTTAATGTCTAAAAATCTGCTGACTTTGGGGACATAAAGAAAAGAAAGAGAGAAGTAAAAGAAAACGTCCAGTGATTTGTGAGCCACATTATTTTTCACTGAGGCAACAACTCGATTATTAGTTTTTATTTAATTCAATGAAATTGAGCTTTAACGGTCTCATTGAAGTCAGAGTGTAAACGCTTCTGTGATCAAGTTTCAAACATATTTTAAACACTCAGTTGAACTGGGGATACTCTGGTTCTTTGCAAGATCAGTTGCACAATGAGCAGAACAACAGGCGGACAGCCTACAGTCCGCACAATGTCCTGCACAGGTGATGAAGACCATGTTTCCTCACACTGTGAGTGTGATGCTCTTTTGATGTGGTTCAAATGAATCATGCCACATCATGCCACCTCACATCTTTGAAAAGAGACTCAGACTCCAACAGACCCCTCGGCCAAGTGAGACTTGGAATGATTGAGTCAAAGATGATCTCAAGCAATCGCACATCGAAACCAACGTAAATGATAGAATTTCCTGGAGAAAACAACTTTGTACCGTCATGGCCAACATGCAACCGACATCTGGTGTGGAAAAAACATACTGAACGACGACAAAAAGATATCAATCTCAACTCACACTGGAAATTTATGGCCAAAAATGATTTACTATTACTAATTGTCAAGCTAGTATTCTCAGCCAATCGACCGTGATGGTGCGAAATTCAAAGAAATATATATATATATATATATATATATATATATATATATATATATTTCTTTGAATTCCTTTTCCTTTTCCTTTTCCTTTTCCTTTTCCTTTTCCTTTTCCTTTTCTTTTCTTCTCCTTTCTCTTTTTCTTTTTCTTCTTACTTGTATTTTGCTTTTGTTTTGGTTTTGTTTGTTTTGTTTTGTTTTATTTCTATTTCTATTCATATTCAATTTCTATTTTAATTTTCTGTCACCTTTATATAACTTTGTGGAATTGTAAACTTATTCTAACAGGCATAATGCTATTTCAAGACCTGAAGATCGGGAGCTCTTAAAAACTGCTCTCATGAAACAAAATCAATGTTGTAGTCAAAATGAAATAAATTATCATTTATATATATATATATATATATATATATATATATATATATATATATATATATATATATATATAATCCGAGTATGGTATAGATCCACAGGGTATAAATCCAGGGGAATTGAACCGGGTTTATGAGAGTGCTCAATAAAAATATAGAGTGGAAATATAAATATAAATGATAATTTATTTCATTTTGACTACAAAATTGATTTTGTTTCACGAGAGCAGTTTTAGGAGCTCCCGATCTTCAGGTCTTGAAATAGCATAATGCTATTTCAAGACCTGAAGATTGGGAGCTCCTAAAAACTGCTCTCGTGAAACAAAATCAATTTTGTAGTCAAAATGAAATAAATTATCATTTATATATATATATATATATATATATATATATATATATATATATATATATATATATATATATATATATATATTTGTTTGAGTCGCGTGTTTATATGTTGCTTGATTTCTTTAAAAAACATAGAACGCTGATATATGTACCTATTATTCTCTAAATTATAGGCTACCACTCTCAGAACCAGACACGACCCACATTTGTGGCAACTGCAACAGAGCCTGCCGATCCAGGATAGACCTGTACAATCGTAGCAGATGACCTGAAGCAGTGACACATTGAAACCAATGAAACTGATAGAATTGCATGGAGAAAGTTACTTGATACCACCATGGCCAATATGCAACCTGCGTCTGATGTGGAAAGGACATATTAAGCGAAGAAGAGGAAGAAGACTCAATTCAGATGGCTATATTTAAAAATTTTTTTTAACATAGTTCACTCAAAACAAGGCAGGACGCCACTGTAGACGTCAGGGGCTACTGAGAAAAAAGGGAGAAGGTTTGGGGGGGTCAACCTAAATTGGGAGCTGCGCAGCGAGATGTCTGTTTACATTAGTTTTAAATTTCTGCATGTCAGTACCGTAGGGGAAACAGGGGGCAGGGAGGGAGTTACAGAGGCTAGCAGCACGAGGAAAGAAGCTATTGGAGTAGAAAGCTCTTCGGCATCTGGGGACCTCCACAATGAATGGATTGGATTTAGCTGATTGTCGAGTTGGTCTAGTGAATTTACATCGAGGGGGCATCAAAGTAGCCAGTTCATCGGAGCATAATCCATTGAAGTATTTGTAAAACAAGCACAAGTTGCTGTCCACTGTTGTCAAGTACTGGGTGGAGAGATTGGCTGCAGGAAGGTCATACGTGTTGTAGCAGGACTCAGCTCTGTGTCACACCTCTGGGGAAAACTCAAAAGTGGCTGTCAGAACTTCCGTAATTGCAATCCTATGTACTATTATTCATTATTACAGTTGAGTAAGACACCAAACGTACTGTCTGCAATACAAAGGACGAATTGATTGCCAGGATCAAACTCATATTCAGGCATCTCTAAAAGGACACCGTGAAGGCCACATGTTCTAGGTTCAAGTCTTGCCTACAGGCCATGGTGGAGGCTCAGGGCGGCTTCTTTGAATGAGCGGGATTGGACAAAAGATCTTCTAAGAGATGCACTTTGAATTTTGAGAATACATTGATTATTGGCTGATATGATGTTTTTACTTTCCTTTCCAAAAATGTTTAATTTGTCTTGTACACCCTGTATATATATATATATATATATATATATATATATATATATATATATATATATATATATATATATATATATATATATATATCCCACGGCTTCCTTCATATGCACGCTTGAACTTGAGTTGAGAACGGTTCTGAAGAAGATAAGAGTTCCCGAAATATTATATCATACAGAGTTTCCACCAGACCATCTTGATACAGGTATTACATAACATTGTAACGTTGTGTAGATAAACAGATATATGTGTGTTTGTGAAAAAAAAAATATATATATATATATATATATATATATATGTGTGTGTGTGTGTGTGTGTGTGTGTATGTATACATTGTATTAAGGGTGAAACTATTTAATTTGTTCCACCATTATATGCCTTATTTACTCCAACTTGTGTCTATCCGTCACACCTCTGCATTGTATTGCCTTCTAAGTATCACATTTCTTATATATATATATATATATATATATATATATATAATTTAATGTATAAAATTAAGCCGGTTAAATTTTCGACATCAGACCTAATAGCATCCCTACTAAAATATCAGTATTACATTCTAAATAGGCATTTTCTTTAGCGTTGACCCATGTTGTTAAGAAGAAAATTGTAATCCGATTTAATTTCCTTTGCAAATACAATAATTTCTGCTCAGAATATTTTTCACAAGGAAGCCATCTTTCTTTTTTTGCAGCAACAGATTTTGTGAAACTTGTAATTAAATTTTGATAAAAAACATTTTTGACGACTATAATAAAATTAGAGAGATGTAAATTAGAGAGTGTAAATTCACCGTACAAATTAATAAATAATGACCCCCCCCCCCTCCCTCGGGTGTTAATGCTGAATCTTATTCATTGAGGTCGGAATATGCAGATGTAACC
Source organism: Sepiola atlantica (assembly GCA_963556195.1). Classification (NCBI taxonomy): domain Eukaryota; kingdom Metazoa; phylum Mollusca; class Cephalopoda; order Sepiida; family Sepiolidae; genus Sepiola; species Sepiola atlantica. The sequence continues at coordinate 26,571,957 of OY744525.1, forward strand.
ATTTAAGATAAATTTTTAAAATAAAGATGATGGACTCCAAAAATCGGCCATTGTAGTTTCAGCTATGAAAAAAATCAGGAGGGGTGGGGGGTGGGGGCACATCTAAAAACAACAAAATGCTTTTACAGATAATTTACTTCTTCGTGATGAGTAGTAAAAATAAATGTTGTATAAAATAATCAAAATAATCTCTTATTGCCCAGTATAATTCAGGGGAGATAACTCGAATATGGTGCAAGGGAAATATACTGAACAGACACAGGATCAAAGTGTAGTATCTGTTCTGATACTGCACTCAATCTTTTCTGCCCTCGGTCACCAAAGGAGAAATCCGTGTAGACTGAGACAATTTTAATTTTTGTCCCAATCCAGAGTGCCCCTTCTTGGGGAGTTGAATTTTTTCCCCACATTTAAAACCGACCTTGTGTTTAACTGTGACCTCGTGGTGAGGCAAGTAAATAGGGACACGACTAATAACAAAGATAGGGCTTAGAATTGTGAAAAAATTCTGCCAGAGGAGGTTGTGGCGATGACTACCATATCCAGGTTTAAAGTGGCCTTGGACAAAAATTCAGACTGTATGTGGATGTAAATAACTTCTACCTGTCTTTTTACATGGCTTGTTGCACTTTTACATGGCTTGTTGCACTTTTACATGGCTTGTTGCACTTTGCTATTTTTACCAAATAGATTTGATTTGTTTATATATCCAACTAAGTAAAATTATCATCACTTTCCTTTTAAACAACAGTTGATACACCGTAACATTATCCTGAACACAGTTGTCTTAAATAATATATATATATATATATATATATATATATATATATAAAGTGTTTTAGACGTCTTCATATAAAAGTGGAAACGGTCATGCTTTGACTCCTTATGGGTTATAAAAGGTATGACAGCTATATGCAGTCTAACATACAATTCTACATAAAAATTAACACCCAAAAATAATCAAAAAAATTGAATTAAAAGACAAATAGATAGGTATACGTGTACAATTACTGCATATACATCGTTTCATTGAAATTTTGAGAAAAAAAACAGATCAATTTTTTTATGCATTTTATAACTTTTAGTCCAGTTTGAGAAAAATAATTTTTGGAGAACGATAGTTGATGAATAGGAAGGAAGGGTATGAAAGCAATGTTTCTTTGACGAAACAACAGAAACCATCAAACTCATACCTTCTACACCCTATCCTATCTGTAGGGCATTCTGGCTGGTACAAAAATAGCTGTAAATGGACCCCATAAGCATTCCTCGGTAGGGGAACCTCAGACGACTAGCAATAAACCAACACCCCTTAAAAAGAGAAGGAAATGCCTGGGAGGGTGCACCTCCTAGGACCGAATCGAACCACACCTCACTCTGATAAGAAAGGGTCTGGTGGTTCAGGTCAGTCCCTAGGTTGTCAGAAGGATGCCAAGAACAGATCCCCGACTGCTATGAAAATGCTCGCCAGAACCTAGCTACCTGTCTACATTTGTTTCTAATTGTTTAAAGTAAAGTCTATCATTATTAAAGGAATTCGTATATGAAGAAATCCTTTGTTTGATTTTTGATGCACTGGATCCAATATAAATAAATCTATTTTTATCATTATTATATTGCTATTATTATTATTATTATTATTATTATTATTATTATTATTATTTTACTCACTAGGAGTTTTCACAAAAGTCAGTATCAGTGATTGTTCACTGATAACAACCAGTGATGTTCCACAAGTCTCCTCAGATGTCTAGCATTCTCTACTTCTTTCGATAATATTTACAAAATTATTTTGCGTTATTGCAACAGCCGTTTACCATCGACTTCTCGTTAGCAATTACCGTTGGTTTTTCTCTGGAATTTGACTGACAATAAGCCTCCCAAAGGTTCCAGTGGAGGTCTGCTTAGTGCTCTTCCTCCTCAGTCTTTCCATCCTCCTGGACCCATCACTAACATTTTGTGTGGTATTATCCGAAGCTGATGCCATCTAATTGTTTGTTTTTGTTTTTTGTCGTTTTTATTGGGGGCGGGGGAGGGGGTCAGTTTATAAAATTTCTTGCAGTTTCACTTCCATTGGATTATTATCATTATTATTATTACTCACTAGGAGTGGCCTTTTGGCTAAGATCAAAGTGTAGTATCTGTTCCGATGGATACTGCACCCCATACTGGTGTTGTCTTAGCCTTCGGGTCTTGATTTACACCGGTCAATGGGTTTGTACTGTGCAGTTCTGGAAGGTCCACCTTCCCAGGCTGTGTCTCCCCTCTTTGGGGAGGAGTAAGTTTATTGCTTACTGCCTGAGGCGCCCCTACTGGGGAATGCCGACGGGGCTGCCCAGGCAATTTTTAAACCCCACTTTCCCGACCCGACCTTGGGTCACATCTTACTTGTGGGAATAAGATAAAAACTGGCCTTGTGCCTAACTCCTGGAGAGGAGTAAATCAATACTCACTAGGAGTTCTCACACAGGTCATCAGTGATTGCTCATCGACAACCGGTGGTATTCTCTGGAGTGTGAGTCACAACAAGTCTCCAGTCTTCTCCACCTCTTTTCGAAACCACCGCAAATAACCTTGCAGTATTGCAACAGCCGTTTACCATTGATTTTTCGCTGGTAAGGACCATTGGTCTTCTCTGGGATTTGGGTGGCAATAAGCCTCCCCAAGGTCCCAGCACTCTCTGCACTTCCAGTGGAGGTTTGATTTGTGCTGTCCCTCCTCGGTCTTCTCATCCTCCTTGTTATTATTATTATTATTAGTAGTAGTAGTATTAGTATTAGTATTATTATTAGTATTAGTATTAGTATTATTATTATTATTATTATTATTATTATTATTGAATTAAATAAAAAATCTATAAACACTCACAGGTTTATAATATAAAATTTTCCACTTTCAAAGGAAACAAGTAAATGTAACATGTATGCTATTGGTAAAGGGGAAAGGTTAGACAAGTTAGAGATAAGGGAGGGGAGATGGAATAGTGATTGTCAGCAGAGGATAACGGGGGGGGGGGAGTGGCGCTGTTGGCAGAAATCTATTTTTCCCCTGTTTCAAAAAAACAAAACAAATTTTACTCGATTAACAGAGACCTCACACCCTGAAAGAATAAAGAAATGGTCAGAAGCGTTACAAGAAAAGTTTAGCGCAACGGCAAATGCGGAATGATAAAACCATTTTTGGTACTAACCTGATATATGATATCTTTATCCTTATCTTTCTGCTGCCGCGTTCTTGGCGTAGAGCCATTTTGACTTCTGTTCAGTCGATCGTCAGGGTAAATCCCTTGCCTTGATTTAGTCTGATCTGATGTTTGGCCAATGTCCGAGTCTGTCGTTCGATCGTCCGGGACATCAGCAAACAAGGAGTCTAAATGAGATGTGCACATCAAATGCCTGTGTTCACTAATGTGTTTCTTGCTGGCATTGGCCGCTTGCGTCTTTTGGTTTCGACAGCGCACAAAGCAGATGGCTATGACCGCCGTGATGGGCACTGACACCGTCATCGACACTAAAACGATGACAATCATTACAAACATGTGAACTTTGTCATCATCCTTTTTCTCATCCCCATCCTTGTAGATTTTGTCACTCACGGTTAGAATGAGGGAGAGCTGTGTTGTTCTGTTAAGCATAGGAGTGCCGTTGTCTTTAACGATAAACTGAAGGTTGTAGATTCCAGCGTCGGTCAACGTAATGTCACGACTGAATGATAACAAACCCTTGTAGCGGTTGAGGGTGAACAACTGCTTTTCGTTGCCGTGAAGAATTTCGTATTTGAGGAATGCGTTTTCACGACTGTCTCTGTCGGAAGCTATGAGAGTGGTGATATTCTTGGAATCGTGTAGATAATAGAGAAGTTTCAAAGTGTACGGGTTTATACTGGGAAACGTAAAATACGGAGCGTTGTCATTCTCGTCTTTTACGTTGACAATCACGTTCGCTGTGTTATTTTGAGACGGCACCCCTTTGTCTGTAACAAAAACCTTGAAGCTGTATATGTCTTGAAACTCGTGGTCAAGCGATACAAGCGTAAGAATTAACCCATTGTCTGTTATATGGAAAGGAAGGAAGTGTTTTTTTTGGGTCACTAAGGAATAAGACAGCTGCCCACCAAGTCCGAGATCAAGATCCGTGACATTGATATAGCCGACCTTATATTTCGACTCCTGATTCTCAGGAACCCAAAACTTAAATGTCTTCTTAGAAAACTCCGGTCTCTCATCGTTGACATCCATCACTTTGACGGAAAAGTTAGTCTCGCTAAGCAATGGCGGTGAGCCTTTATCTTGACAAGCGATTGAGACATCATGACGGCTCTTTACCTCTCTGTCCAACGAGGTTTTAACGATCACTTTGTATTTCTTTGTTCCCAAACTCTGAAGCTGGAACTTATCATGATAGAGTCTGCAGCGTACCTCCCCGTTCTGTGCAGCGTCAACATCTGTCACCTTGACATAAGCGATAAAACTACCAACCTCTATATCTTCTGAAATGGTGGCCACGTTGCCGGTTGAATCCGAGACGAAATTGACATCGATAACAGGAGCGTTGTTCTGTTGGTTGATAACGTTGACAATAACTTTCACTGCGGAGCTCAAAGGTGGATTCCCGTGATCGGTGGCTTCAATGTACAGGTAATACGTCAGTTGTTGACCAGCCATGAAGGGTTTGTAAAGGGAAATTTCTCCTGTCTTCTCGTTCAGATTAAAAAGCGACTTTGCCACATCCGACGTCTGAGAACTGAAATGGTAGTAAACCTCACCGTTCTTGTTCTTGTCCGGGTCTGTCGCAGACAAAATGGCTATTGGCGCAAGCACGTCGTGTTCATTGTTGAGGGTAACATTGTAGACGCTTTGTGTGAAATGTGGCACGTTGTCGTTAACATCGCCGATGGAAATGTACACGTTCAAAACACTCCGTTTAGGTGGGTATCCGCTATCTTCTGCAATCACTTGCATAACATAAGAATCCTTCACTTCCCTATCAAGCACATCTTCCAATACTATACTCAGTTTTGAAGATCTAGCCACACTTTTTAACACAGACAGCGTGAACGGATCGTAGACATCTTTTTTGAGATGGTAATTGACTTGTGAATTAACATCGCCGACATCCCTGTCTATCGCATTCGGAATGGACCTCTTAGCACCCTTGCGGTCATCCTCGGAAAATTCTATCCTCACCTGGGGACTGGGGAATTCAGGTTTATAGTCATTGATATCTTTGACCATGACTTTAATTTCTAAGATCTTAATGAAGGACTCCCTCTTTCGTACGGCAACGTCGACTGTTTTAAAACATTCTGCATCGCGTCTGCATATCGCCTCGGCGTCCAGCATCTGCGCCGTGTAAAGTTTCCCCGTCTTTTTGGAGACTTGGAATAACTGAGCAGTGCTGACCACATCCTTTTGTATTTGGCTGAAGCGTATTAAATTCTGGTCCTGGGGTGAAATGCTGTTCATTAGGTGAGTGTCCGCTGCTATATCTCCGATGTAGGTTCCCGGACTCTTGCCCTCTTCTACGTAATAAGTAAAGTCAATGCATAGGCACACGTGAAAGGTTGACACTATCAGACTCAGCGCTAAAATCATGTTCTTCTGATATTCGTAGAAGGAAAATGAACGAGGAAATATTCCTTTTCTTTATGGATGCGGAAAATGTCATTGACTTTATCTAAAAAAGAAAAAAGAAAATTCAATGAAGATGCAAAAATAAAATAATCCATTATTATACTAAAGCTGAGTTAATCAACGTTTGTTTCCTGAACACTTTTTTCCTATATATTCTAATCACACGAAATACATGTTAAAATATTCCTTAGTTTTGTTATTGAGTTATGTTTGAAAAAAGCTTTCATTTTAATTGTTCTAATTAGTTGCAATTAACTCATCAAGTGACTCATCTCGTATGTAGTTTCTATCTATCACTCTCACCCTCTTTCATTGTATGTGGTTTGACACCCCACCCTCTTATTTTATGCAGTATCTATCACTCTTGCTTCAGTTTCTCTCTCTGTTTTTCTTTTTCTCTCTCTCTCTCTCTCTCTCTCTCTCCTCTCTCTCTCTCTCTCTCTCTCTCTCTGTTTAGTAACTGTTTCTCTTTATTAAGGTAATAAATAAATAAATAGATTGGAATATTCCATTATAAAAAAATATATATCATCAGGAGTAGTAATATTATTCAACCCGTAGTTGTAGAGAGAGAGGGGGGAGATATAGCGAGAAGAGAGAGACTAATTTGTGATTTTGTCTTTTAATTTTTTATATCAACTGGGTTTGCAAACTTACTTTTTCCAAATTCAATCAATCTTAATTGGCCACATTATTCTCGAATATAGTTATAATCCTGTTTGTTCTTTCATCGTTCCATACATCAAAAAACAAATAATAGCTGCGTTTCTAATATTTGAAAGAAATGAAAACTAGTTTTGTTATTGAATTATTTAACAATTTTTTTGCTAATTATTGATTAATTTCTAAAATTTCAGATTATATGTATAATAAAAAAGTTGCTAAATTACTTGTTTAAATTTTAGAAAGGAGGTTCAGTTTTTCATGTAAGTTTAATGTAAAACGGCCATGCCTCTTGATTTTAAGAAGACCTGGATCTTTCTTTTAGCTAAGCAGGATCTGATTATATTAAATACTCGTCCATTAATACCGCACAATTAATTTTCTTGAGAAGACCGTCATGCCAGACCTTGTCACCCTAACTTCACCTGCCTTATCCAGTATATGGCATATGCATTCAGAGATGACCGTTAGGATATCTGCAGTATAACATGATTAACTTCTACTTGACCAACACTATGGATTTAGGCATCCATAGTGTTGGTCAAGTAGAAGTTTAGCATTTTCGAGGCGGTAACATTGTAAGTTAAGTATTGTTGAAAAAAGAGTCAACATTTTACTGTCACAATCATGAGTTACTTAAACAAAGTAAAATTACACATAAACGCATGCGAAAGCTTAATCTGGAAAAACCCTGCTCATTGTTTGAATTTAATTTCAACAATAACAGTTGATTTATGAATTAAATTATCGCAAAGAAAGTATTACTTAACACATGAACGTGTTCGAAGTTTTAGTTAAAAAAAATAAAGTCTTGCTATTTGTGTCAATTTAAATACAACAGCATCAGTCGATTTTTACTGTCAAAAAAATAAAACAAATGAACGTGTTCGAAGTTTTAATTCAAAAAAATAAAGTCTTGCTATTTGTGTCAATTTAAATACAACACCATCAGTCGATTTTTACTGTCAAAAAAATAAAACAAATGAACGTGTTCGAAGTTTTATTTTGAAAATAAATTCCTACACAAGTAAAATATTACGTAAAAAATAAAAGAAGAAATAAACGCGTTCAAAGTCTTTATCTGAAACAAAAAAAAAGATCCTGCAGATTGTTTTAACAATACTAGATGATTGTTTTTGTTTGATTATTTTAAATGTTAAAAATACCAATAAAAATAACTGTTTAAATGTTTAAAACCTTTTTTTAATACATTCTTCACTGAGATATTCTTTGTTTAATTTTATTTTTGCTTTATGAAACCAAGAACATCTATTTTCTAAAAATGTATTTTGTTTCTTTAAGTTCTAATATATTTCAGTTATTTTATGAACCTAACCGATAATTGCCCCAAGTGACCCCAGATGGAATCGAAGGAAGATTTCAATGGTGTCTTTAGATTCCTTGAAAATTTAACCTTTATTAAAACTTATTTGAATGTTCTAACTGTTAACATATTGATTTCTATAACACACAAGCAAACAACTATAGGGAAGATATTATATATACTAGCTGTACTTACCCGGTGTTGCCCGGAAGTTTATTTTGGTAAATTTATAGAACTGCACCCCTCGTATTCCGCCCCCTAAAACAAAAAAGTTTCTACTTTTTGGGGCAAATTACATGTAAACAGCCTCAACAAATATCCGGTACGAAAACATATAATTAAAATTTTTATTATTTTAGATTTTAAGGTGGGGGCATCACTTTTCTTATATAAGTTATACGTAAAGTGAGCACCCATTTCTTGGCCACGGAATCTCACCCCTCACATTTATCCCTCTAAATAAATAAAAATTCTACTTTTTTTTTGCAAATTACATGTAAACAGCCATCACAAATATCCGCTATGAAAAAAAAATAATTAAAATTTTTATTATTTTAGATTTTAGGAGGGGTGGGGGATCACTTTCCTATATAAGTTATACGTAAAGTGACCACCCATTTCTTGGCCACGGAATCTCACCTCTCACAATTTACCTTTATTTTTACTTTGATTTTGTTTCGCTCTTATTTTTTTAACTATGTCGTTGTTTATTTATCAAATTATTTTTAAAACATAGTTTTGAAACAAAGCCACTGTCAGAGTTATATTATAATTCTATTGCAGAGACAACATGCAAGCAATAATAAATAAACGCAATAAAAAATAATTAATAATAGTAACAGTAATAGCAGTCCCAATGCTATTAATGTTATAGCAATAACACGAAAAAAATAATTGCCCATTCATGAATAAATGTTGAACATAATTTAACAGCTAAGGATATATACAAAACAACAGTAAATAAAAATGTCAACAATAAACAAAAAGTATACATAGGAGCTGCGGAAAATAATTTCAAGTGTCGGTATAATCATCACCTGATGACAGTCAGGGATGAACAATATAGACAGAGCACTACATTGTATAAATATATATGGGAACAAAAATTAGCTCTAATATCAATTGGGGAATCTTAATATTATCTCTTTGCAGTAAAATATATTAAAAAATAAATAGTTGAAACTATAAATTATGCTTAGAGGAAAAATATAAAATCATAAATTTCATAAACCAAATTAATGTAGTTATTGTTGCATGGATAAAATACAAACAATAATAAATAAACACAATAAAAAATAATTACCAACAGTGACAACAATGGTAGTACTAATGCTATTAGTGTTGTTAATAATAATAATAATAATAATAATAATAATAATAATAATAATAATAATAATAATAATAATAATAATAATAATAATAATAATTTAAACATTTAAAGTCTCGAGCATATAAATTGAAGACGTCTTTGGGATAGATATACAAATGTTATATTTATTGTGAATTTTAATTTTAACTAAAAAGAAGCTTCTGAGATTTCAATTCGGGGGTCGGGAGATAATATTTTTTGCGTTTTGTTTGAGTTGAACGTTATTGAACCCCCCTCCCCCTTTCCAAAAAGTAGCTTGTCACGTTAGAGATAGAGAACAATATTTACCGTTATTTTTCAACTGGCGATAAACATTTAAAGTCTCGAGCGTATGAATTGAAGACGTCTTTTGGGTAGATATACATTTATATTAGATATATATATATATATATATATATATATATATATATATATATATATATATAGAGAGAGAGAGAGAGAGAGAGAGAGAGAGAGAGACTGAACGTTTGATAACTTTGCATCAATTTATTAGACAAACATAGGAGGGGAATCTATCATCTTTTTTATTTTTTTATTTAAGAGTATCCTAGAAAACTTATACTATGTAATTAGAGGTCACTGTTTTTTTATTTTAACTTTTATTTTTATTTTTTCCTCTTCTCTTCTCAACTATTGCAACGCCACATTGTGTATTGTCGGCAGTTGAAACCAGTATTCCAGACATTTCATTTCCCTGATGATCTGCCAAGCAAGTAACTGCTTGGTAGTGAAACACGTGTAGGAAAAAACATTTAATTTGAATAAATAATATTTGTAAGAAAAAATATCTTTAATGGTGATCATTGGTGTCCTGAAAGGAATGCTTTGGTAAGCCTTCATAAAATCACATATAAATGCTCTGTACTCTGTAATCGAGTATCATCGAGCTTGTTTTTATTGGAACAACCCCGGTCTTCACTGAATGATCTATTTTATAAGTGAAAAATATATATATATATATATATATATATATATATATATATATATATATATATATATTAGGTACGTACAAAATCAATGGCCGATTCCCAAAATGTAAAAACATTTTGACTCCCCCTTTACTTAAAAGTTTACGTAAATTCAGGAAATCAACCAGATTTTATGAAATTTTCAATATTTCTTAATCCATAATCACGGAATGTAATGAAATCATTTTCTTCTTTTAAATTTTGGTAAAAATATATGATTTTTTTAACACAAAATACACCTTTACTAAAGTTATATTTTCATATATTAATAAAAAAAAATGCATTCATTTTTTTTGTTTTTCATAAAAATAAAGCATTGTAGAGTTAACAATTTAAAAAAAAATTTACGAAAAAGGCCCCTAAATACCGTGTTAACAAAATCACTATAACTCGAAGAAAAATTCATTTTTTGTAATTAGCGATATTATTATTGAATAAAGCATTGTTTAATCAATATTTTCACCAAAAAATAGTATAATTGCAAAAAATATTTCATGTGATTTTAATGATTAGAGTTTCTGGGAAAATAAAAAATGCGACATAATTATATTTCCATTTCATACATGAACGTGGCATCATCAGCTCAAGAATTTTTTTTCTTCAATGAATAAATTGTCAGTGTAGTCATTGACTTTAATTTACTTTTTCACACTTAAAATTTAAAAAAATACACTTTATTTTAAAAAGAATCAATGTAATTTATCGTTACGACACGTAAAGAATAAATCGAGTAACTAAAGTTTTAAATCATGTAAAAAAAAATGATAAAATTGACGCAGTTCGTAACGTAAAAATAATTTTTAACATTTTAAAAAAGTTTTATTTCAAATTCTAAGAAAAAAAACATTGGTAAACAGACGTCATAAATAATTAAAAACTAATACCAAGTTAAATATGAACCTTTTTAGTTAAAAATAAAATAAGATGTTAATTGCGTACACTCACAAATATTTTAATTAAATAAGCATTTCCCTTTTTATTATGACAAAATAAGGGTACTTAAATTTGTTTGTAGCATTAAAAAGAATAAAGAAATTAATGGATAATAATTTTTCAACTTCTCTAAACTATTACAAAACCATTTTTATATATAAAGTTAAAAATGATAAATTATGACATTTTTGTCTTCCATATATTTTGCATAGCGATAGTCAATTGGTAAACAAAGTTGTTTGCCGATTATGTGACGCCGGATTTTACTCATTTATGACTTTTGGGGGATAATTTTCCTAATTTTTGGGTTTTTCAGCCGCCGTCATTACATATTTCATTATAATTTATTTTTCACACCTAAATATGCAGTTTTTATTTCGTTTAGAGATTACGTTTAGGCTTTTATCTTTCAAACACAATCAAAGTTTAGACGGAAACTAATTAAATAATTAATGATAAGCCCTTTTTAATAAGCATAGTCTGCACAAGAGGCGGCCATTTTTGCACATGCCTAATATATATAATATATATATATATATATATATATATATATATGATATATATATATGATATATATATATATATAATTATTATCTTTTTATTTATTTATTTATCTTTTATTTATTTATTAATTATTCATTATTATTATTATTTATTTATTGTTTTTTTTGTTTTTTTCGTAAATGTTTCTTTATGTATGTGTGATAGTGCACCCTGAACCTCATGAAAATGAGAGAAACACTATCCCTGTGACAGGATCACAGGTAAACTAAGCCTGGGCCTGGTGTTGCCACAAACACCAAACCATAATAAATGTCTATAAATTCAAATAAACGCTGTGGGACTCAGAAGAAAGATCCGAGTGTCATGATGGGCAAGTGCTCCCTCGATGGCCAACATGGGGGACCCGGTCCGCATCCTGCGAATGTTGGCTCCTTAAATTTCAGGAACAAGACCACGGACAAAAAACAGGTAGGTAACCCATAAAATTCCAAATATGATAATGGTACTGACCAAACACAAGAATTCAAGAATGAAAATAACAGACAAAAAAGCCATTGAAAGAAATGGACCACAAAAGAGAACAGACTGGTAATGGAATGCTACTACAAAAGCCACTACCCCACAGAAAGCGGATATCGGAAATGAATGAAAGACATATGGGACATTTCTACTGACTACCATACAACGGCACAAAGGATAGCAGATCAAGCAAGACAGTACTCAAGAGAGGATGGTTCTCGGAGATTGAATTAACGGAAATTAAACAAAAGATAAATGGCGTGACAGATCAAGACACACCACTTGACGAAGACTCCCAGGAAGAAGACGGGAAAAACATAAACACAGAAATTGAAGAAGGCGAAGACGACGAAACTATAGAACTATCTGAGGAAGAAGCAAGAGAAGTGGAAAACATCAAACGATTAATGTCCGAGAACAAAACAAAACTTCCATCCCTAAGGAACGAAGACTGGAAGAAGTTAAAAGTTGAAACAGAGAAAGTAAACAGAGTACTCACGTACATTCCAACAGACACTATCACAGATCTAAGCAACTTGATATATGCGGGGACAAAATCAATAAGTATGAAACTAAAAAGGGAAAAGAAGACTGACCAAAAGAATGGACAGACGAAATCTGGATGGGAGATCAGACTGGAAACTAAGATCACCAAACTTCAAAAGGAAGCTAAAACCGTGAATAGGATGAAGGAGAACAGTAAACGATGGAAGAGCAGAAATTTGAATCGCAAGGAAAGACTAAATAAGAAAGACGAAGAACTAAAACAAAAGATAGCAGCAAAAGAAGGAAGATTGAGACGATACAGATACAAATCGAAACAGTACAAACAGAACAGGACCTTTGAAAATAATGAAAGCCAGTTTTACAAAAACGTAAACGGAGAAAGAACAACAACAGAACAACCGGACCCGACACAAACAAAACATTTCTGGAGCAAGATATGGGAAAATGCTGAAGATCATAACAAAAATGCTAAATGGCTGAAAGACATGAAAGATAAACTTCTATAAATTGAAGAAGAAACGGAAACAGAAATTAATGAAGAAACTATTAAGACAACACTAAAGAAAATGGCAAACTGGAAAGCACCAGGTCACGATAGAATACATGCTTACTGGTTCAAAAAATTCACGACCTTACATGAAAAGCTAGCACAGAAACTGAGAGTATGTATCCATAAAACAGACGTACCAGAGTGGATGACCAAAGGAAGGACAACGCTCATACAAAAAGACGCCAAGAAGGGAACGACCCCAAGCAATTACAGACCAATAACCTGTTTACCGACAATGTGGAAAATCCTAACGGCACAACTGAGAGAGCAAATTTACCATTCCCTGAACAGTCGTGGACTACTTCCCGAGGAACAAAAAGGATGCCAGAAAGGGAAAAGAGGGACGCATGATCTGTTATACATAGATCAAAAGATCCTGAAAGAAGTTAAAAGCAAGAAAAAGAACATATCTATGGCATGGATTGACTACAAGAAAGCGTACGACAGAATCCCTCAAGCATGGATAACTGAATGTTTAAAAATGTACAAGATACCCAACAGGATTATTAATTTCATCAAGAAAGCAATAGAAACATGGAGATTAGAACTGACAGCTAGAGGACAATACTTGACGGAGATAAAAATACAGAGAGGCATTTTCCAAGGAGACTCCCTATCACCACTACTGTTTATCATAGCCATGATACCACTCAACTACATACTCAGGAAATGTGATGCCGGATACAAGTTCACAGGCAGAGAACAACGAATAAACCATCTCATGTACATGGACGACCTGAAGCTATTTGCAAAAAGCAAAAAGGAACTGGAAAAGCTGATAAATACGACCAGAATCTTCAGTCAGGACATTCAAATGGAATTCGGAATGGAAAAGTGTGCATTGCTAGAGATTAAAAAAGGAAAGTTGGAGACGACTGAAGGCATGGAACTACCCAACCAAGAGCAGATGAGGGCGCTAGATGAACAAGAGAGCTATAAATATTTGGGAGTTTTGGAAGCAGACACAATCAAATCAACAGAAATGAAAGAAAAGATTGGAAAAGAATATCTGAGAAGAACAAGAAAGCTCTTAGAAACAAAATTATATAGCAGAAACCTAATCAAAGGAATAAATACCTGGACAGTATCACTAATAAGATATTCTGGACCATTCATAAACTGGACTAAAGAAGAACTCAGGACCTTGATCAGAGGACTAGAAAATTAATGACTATGCACAATGCACTACATCCAAAAGACGATACAGACAGACTCTACGTGAAGAGAAACGAAGGGGGAAGAGGACTGGTAAGTATAGAAAACTGTGTGGACGACACTACAAAAGAGCTGGAGAAATACATAAACCAGAACACAGAAAGGCTGATCACCGCAGCAAGAGATACTGTCCCAACGAACAACGCAGGAAGCATCGAAACTGGACACAAACAGACAAGAAAAGAAAAATGGGAAGAAAAACAGCTCCATGGACGCTTCATAAGAAGCAAAGGAAACTTGAACAGAGAAACGGAATCTTTACTGATGGCTGCACAGAACAATGCGATTAGGACAAACTACATTAAAGCTAAAATAGATAAAACCCAAAAACAATAAATGCAGACTGTGTGGACAAAGAGACGAAACAGTAAATCATATAATAAGTAAATGTAGCAAACTTGCCCAAAAAGAATACAAGAGCAGACATGACTGCGTGGGGAAAGCAATACACTGGGAACTGTGCAAACAATTGAATTTCGAATACGCAGACAAATGGTACAAACATAAACTAGAAACAGTATTGGAAAATGAAAAACACAAAATCCTCTTGGATATGTATATGCAAACAGATAAACTCATACAAGCAAGGAGACCTGATGTTATTATAATCGACAAGAAGGAAAGATCTTGTAAAATCAAAGACTTCGCCGTTCCAGCGGACCACACAGTGAAGATCAAAGACACAGAAAAACAAAGCAAATACACAGAACTAGTCAGAGAACTGAAAGGAATATGGAGCATGAAAAAAGGAGAAAAAAAAACACACGAAGAACACCATAACATGAACCAAGGAACAGAAACTGCTAGAAACATCACTTATAATCTTCCCCCCCCCCCACACCCACCCAATAAATTACACCGGTCTCAGCTAACACCACACAAAAATGAACCAAGGAACGGAAATTACAAGAAACACCATAAGCTCTCCCCCTTCCCCCCCCCCCAAAAAAAAATTAATTAAAAATAAATAAATAAATTTTAAAAAAAAAATGGTGCCGGCCTAGGCTGACACCAGACAAAATATTTGTAGAGGGTCGAGAAGGATGAGAAGACAGAGGAGGGACAGCACAAACCAGACCTCCACTGGAAAAGTGCAGAGAATGCTGGGACCTTGGGGAGGCTTATTGCCACCCAAATCCTAGAGAAGACCAATTGTCCTTACCAGCGAGAAATCAATGGTAAGAGGCTGTTGCGATATCGCAAAGTTATTTGTGGTGGTTATCGAAAAGAGGTGAAGAATACTGGAAATCTGGGGAGGCTTGTTGTCACTCAGACTCCAGGAAATACCACTGGTTATTGTCGGTGAACAATCACTAACGATGATCTGTGTGAGAACTCCTAGTGAGTACAAATAATAATAATAATGATCACTGAGACCATACAAAGGACGGCAATGATGAAAACAGCTGCTATCTTAAGGAAAATCCTCGAATGCGGAAACCAATCCGCATAAGCTACAAATGGTAACCAGTCACATAGAAGTTACAACAGGAAGAAAACAAAACCACAGGAAGAACACCACGTCACGAACTAAGGAACAGAAACTGCAAAAAAAATGATAATCTGCCCCTCCTCCACACACACGAAATGGCACACACAGTAGTCGTAGAGGGTCAAGGAGGATGGGAAGACAAAGGATGGACAGCACTAACCAGACCTCCACTGGAAGAGTGCAGAGACTTATTGCCACCCAAATCCCAGAGGAGAACAATGGCCGTTACCAGTAAGAAATCAATGGTAGGCGGCTATTGCAATACCGCAATGCCATTTGCGGTGGTAGTCGAAAAGAGGTGGAGAATACTGGAACTCTGGGGAGGTTTGTTGTCACTCAGACTCCAGGGAACACCACTGATTGTTGTTGGTGAGCAATCACTGACGATAACTTCTGTGAGAACTTATAGTGAGTACAAATAATAATAATAATAATAATAATAATAATAATAATAATAATAATAATAATAATAATAATAATAATAATAATAATAATTTACGGATACAGAACAAAGAATAAACCACCTGATGTACATGGATGACCTTAAACTGTTTGCAAAAAACAAAAAAGAACTGGAAAAGCTGATAAACACAACCAGGATATTCAGCCAGGATATCCAAATGGAGTTTGGAATAGAAAAATGTGCACTGCTAGAGATCAAAAAAGGAAAACTGGAGACGACAGAAGGTATAGAACTCCCCAACCAAGAGGAGATGAGGGCGCTAGGAGAACAAGACAGCTACAAATACCTGGGAGTTCTGGAAGCAGACACAATCAAATATACAGAAATGAAAGAGAAGATCGGAAAAGAATATCTACGAAGAACAAGGAAACTCTTAGAAACTAAACTATATAGCAGAAACCTAGTAAAAGGGATAAACACATGGGCTGTATCACTAATAAGATACTCTGGACCATTCATAGGCTGGACCAAAGAAGAACTCAGGCACCTTGACCAAAGAACTAGAAAACTAATGACTATGCACAATGCATTGCACCCAAAAGACGACACGGACAGACTCTACGTGAAAAGAAATGAAGGAGGTAGAGGACTGGTAAGTATAGAAGACTGTGTGGAAGACACCAAAAAAGAGATGGAGAAATATGTAACCCAGAACACGGAAAGACTGATCACCACAGCAAGAGACACCAGCCCAACAAACAACCCCGGAAGTACTGAACCCAGAAACAAAAAGACAAGAAAGGAAAAGTGGGAAGAAAAACAACTACATGGACGCTTTATAAGACTCACAAGCGATGAAGCCAATGAAAACAGCTGGGCATGGCTAAGAAAAGGACACCTGAACAGAGAAACGGAATCTCTGCTGACGGCCGCACAGAACAATGCGATGAGGACGAACTTTATTAAAGCAAAGATAGATAAAACCCAGGAAAACAGCAAATGCCGACTGTGTGGACAAAGAGACGAAACGATAAATCATATAATAAGTGAATGCAGCAAGCTAGCACAAAGGGAATACAAGAACAGACATGACAGCATGGGGAAAGAAGTACACCGGGAAATGTGCAAACAACTGAATTTCGAATATACAAAAAAACGGTACAAACACAAACCAGAAACTGTACTAGAAAACGAAAAACACAAAATCATATGGGATATGAATGTACAAACAGACAAACCCATAACAGCAAGGAGACCGGATATGATAATAATCAACAAGAAAGAAAAATCCTGCAAAATCGTGGACTTTGCCGTTCCAGCAGACCACAGAGTGAAGATCAAAGAGACGGAAAAGAGAAGCAAATATACTGAACTTGCCAGAGAATTGAAAGGAATATGGAACATGAAGAAAGTCAGTATAACACCAATAATCATAGGAGCACTAGGAACAGTCCCCAAAAACATGGAGAAAAGACTAGGAGAAATTGGAATCAAAGGGATAACTGAGACCATACAAAGGACAGTAATGATCAAAACAGCTACAATCCTGAGAAATGTCCTCAAATGCGGAAACCAACCCACATAAGCAACGAGTGGAGAACAAAACAACAGAACCGGGGAAAATACAACCGCACGAATGAGGCGCAAGCATAGGCTGACGCCACAAAAATTATGGACAGAGGGTCGAGGAGGGAAAGCGCAAACCAGACCTCCACTGGAAGAGCGCGGACAGCTCTGGGACCTTGGGAAGGCTTGTTGCCACTCGGGCCCCAGAGGGGACCAATGGCCCTTATCAGCGGGAAATCGTTGGTAGGTGGCTGTTGCGATTACCGCAAGGTCATCAGCGGTGATGAACGAAAAGAGGTGGAGCATACTGGAGGCCTGAGGAGACTTGTTGTCACTCGGACTCCAGGGAATACCACAGGTTGTCGGCAGTGGGCGACCACTGACGATGACCAGTGTGATAACTCCTAGTGAGTAAATAATAATAATAATAATAACTTATGTAATTGTAGAATTAAAAATAATTGCCCACTAATGAATAAATGCTTAACAGCTAATGTCATACAGGGTGACCCCAAAAAAACGGGCCCCAAATCTAATTAGGCCCTGTTTCTTAGTGTTTCGTCCGAATGAAATGAATTTTGGGGCATAACTAGTTTATTATATTCACAACATCATATCAAAACACTAGGGTCTTTGGCCTTTTTTTCTCCGTTCTACAGAATGTGTTCTAGACGGATTCCTTTTAGCTCCGTGCATTTCTTGAGGCGCAGAACGAAGTTGTCCATGACATTCCTACAGACTGAATCGGGAATGGCTCTCATCTCCTCCCTGATGGCTTCCTTGAGTTCCGTGATGGTTCTGGGTTTCCTTGTGTACATTCTGTCCTTAAGATAGCCCCAAAGGAAATAATCTGGGGGCTTAGGTCCGGGCTATGGGGGAGCCACTCAAAATTAGTCTTGAGACTGATCACTCAGCCTCCGAATTTCTCTTTCAGCCAATCTCAGGACAGGTTTGAGGTGTGAGAACTTGCTCCGTCTTGCTGGAACCAGAACTTGCTCATGAGCGACGGGTAGAGGGTCTGGAGCTCATTCTTGAAGGTTTTGAGGACCTCCACATACCACTCCTTGGTGACTGTCACTGCTGCGCCAGATTCTTCGATGAAGATTGGTCCGATGATGCCTCTGACCGAGATTGCAGCCCACACCGTGCAATTAGGAGAGTGCAGGGACTTGGTGGCTACTTCATTGGGTCTGGAGGACCCCCAGAAGACATTTGTCTTGGAGTTCGCCATTCCATCAAGATGGAAGTGGGCTTCATCTGAGATCCAAAGGAGGTTAAGGAAACTTGGTGTCTCCTCGATCTTATCGAGCATCTTGACTGCCATAGCGCTCCTCTGCTTCTTGTCTGAGGCTGTAAGGGTCTGCAGCGTCTGTATCCTGTATGGGTAAGCCCTGATATCGTTCACCAGCACTCTCCTGCAAGTCTCACGGGAGATACCGAGGGACTGACTTCGCTTACGCACAAAGCGTTTCGGACTCTCCTGGAGAGACTCTCTCACAGCTCGGCTGTCCGTTTCTTGGGACGTGCCAAGTGGCTTGGACGGTTCTCACTGGCAACATTGAAGTTCTCCACGGTCCCATACTTCTCGAAGTGGTCCACCCAGTTCTGAATTCTGCTTTTGGATGGAGCCTTTTTACATCCGAACTGATGCATGAAACTGTCCTGGGTTTTCTTAAACGAGCCTGTCTTGTAGTAAAATTTAACACAGTGTATTCTTTGTCCCAGCTCCCACTGAGGTATTGGTGTACTCACGGTCGTTGATTCTGCCATGTCCTGTAAAATAAGGGCAATCGGTGAATAAATAAAGGAGATATCACATAAAGTGTACACGGGGCCCGTTTTTTTTTAGTCACACTGTATACAAAGCAACACTAAATAATAACATCAACAATGAACAAAAATTATATATAGGAGCCACAGAAATAATTTTGAGTGTAGGTATATTTATCACTTTATAACATTCAGGAGTGAAAATATAGAAATAGTACCACATTGTCTAAATATATATATGGGAATAAAATTGTTTTTAAATATTAGCTCTAATATCAATTGGGATTACTCTCATATATAAATAGTAAAAACGGTAAACTATGTTTAGAGAAAACTTCAAATAGAAACAAAGTAAATTACTAAATAAAAAACAAAAATTTATAATTAAATGCAGACACATAAACAAAAACTTGCTTTGTTATTTAAGCCCAGATAAACCAAACAAAAATACTTGTGTGCAATTTAATTTGCATAGTCTGTGATAAAAAAATGTAGAATAAAAAACAATTTTTCATTAATGAAAAAAATAATGAACAACTAACATTAAAAAATAAATAAATAAATAAATATAGTCACGTAGGTAAGTATGTTGCATTATGGCATGCCCTGCGTTTCTAGAAGGTGTGTAGATCAGCTAGCATTAGTTGTGCACCGTGTAAAAGAAATAGAATTCAGGTAAACTAAGTACAAAACTTGAGGGCATTGATAAATTGGGACGCATGTATGGACGTACGAAAGATCGCCTGAATTGCGCGGATTGTGACGGTCTCACCGCGTTCAAAGTGAGTGCAAAAGAGGTTCTCACGCTTGCGATAACAGGGTGATGAGGTCATAGGGGAAACACAAAAGCGATCGAGTGCAGTTATGAGATCCGTTGAAAGGTCAAAAGGGGTCTGACGTGTGGGATCCTTTGTGTGAAAGTTTAGTTATGAGTCGAGTTCCTGATTTTGGCGGAGGCAGTCGCCACGCTTAGCCCGGGTGGCTTTGGTGAAAAGTTAGTTATGAATTAAGTCCCGGACTTTGGAAGTGAAAGTCAGCACGTTTTGGCCATGTAGCTCTGTAATGGGTAGTCGGGTGGAAATTCGCCAGACATGAACAAAAATGGCTAGAAAATAGCTAAATGCGTCCAACGTCCCACGGTATGAATGAAAGAAAAAGAGTGAATTGAAGAACCGACAATGTAATCCTCTCCAATCGAAAGTGAAAATAAAAAATGATTAAATCTTTCTCAGAACAAAATCGTCTCCGAATGTCCTTGTCTTCGTGCTTGGAACAGAATCTGCTCCCAAAACAGGTACTCCACGACGATCACGAGCCAGCAACAAGATGAGGGCCACAAACCCACGACGAGACTGTAAGGTAACTTCTTTTGTTAAAAACATGCGTTTAAAATGTTTGCTAAAAAAATGACTATGTGTTAAAAATGATTTTAAAAACAGTCATTTTTTAAGCAAACATTTCAAACGCATATGAAAATGTTTTAATGAGAATGTTTTACAAAATGTTTTACAAAAGTATTAAAAAAAAAAGATTGTAACCACTATTAATCCTCTCGTGAACTTTCGTGTGTTTCAATTACGAGAGGATGTAATTCGAACTGTTTGAGTGGTTTCGGAGGACTGCCTCAGTCGGAAGGATTAGTGACATTAATATTAGTAGTGATAAATCCCCTCTGTGGTTCTATCGTAACGTTTAAATTTTTCATGAGTTATGTAACAAGTACTCCTTTTCTTTCAGTTTTGTCTTTATGATCGATTCCAGTTACAAATACACTTCTGATGATCGGTGACACTGCAGTAAAGTTTTATTCCATGGGCTTAGCTTCTTTGCAAGAGCTTCACGTCTGTGGAACACATTACCACGGGACTGCTTCCCTGCGGACTACAACATGATCATGTTTAAATACAATGTCAACAAATACTTATCAAAAACCGTCCCGTCCTCATAAGTAATCAAACTTTCTACATTCTATTTATCATTTTTAATACTCCCATAATATTCTTCATTCTTCAACTGACAATCATTTCATCACAATAACCTTTATCCTCGAGTGGCTTTTGACTTTCATTAGTGATGACACATTAATAAAAAAATAAAAAATAGCTAAGTGCATTTTATAATTATTTATTATTATATATATGACACACCCTGCTCCCAAATAGCCAAGCATTTCAAGCAAACATCATACACTCCACAACTACAAATTTATTTTAATAGGCACTAAATCCCCGTCCACATATGCATGTAAACAAAAAACAAAAACAACATGGATTTTTAAACTGAAAACACAAAAATCTGGTCTGAACTCCGACCTGGGAGTTTTTAATATGTTTAATTTTTTACAGGTTCGTTTTGAAATAGAACTTTGTTAACTCAAGAAATTATTTGTGCTTAACAATTATTCATGGCGTACTTTAAATTACATGTGGACCGACTTATACGTTGGCACAAAGTTGAACATGTTCAGTATTTTATAACAGTTTCATATTCATTGAATTTTTACCAAAGAATGCATTTTTTGATAAAGAGTGGAGGGGCGCTTGAAATAAATGGTGTTTCGTTCCTTTACAATAATGACAATCATATGAGGTTTCAACGATGTAGCTTTACTTTTATATTTATTTATGTCATTAAAGTTTTTAATAATTCTTTAAATATAATTAGCTTTACTTTTATTTTTATTTATATGTTATAATTTTTAAAAATATAATTATATTCTTTATTAAAATAATAAATGTCTTCGGCTCTGCTTTACGTTTTTAATACTAGTCATTTGATGTTACTTGAATGTAAAAATATACGGACTCACAATTTTAGTCGAACCTTAGAGGTGTCTCTGACGTGTGGGATCCTTTGTGTGAAAGTTTAGTTATGAGTCGAGTTCCCGATTTTGGCGGAGGCAGTCGCCACGCTTAGCCCGGGTGGCTTTGGTGAAAAGTTAGTTATGAGTTAAGTCCCGGACTTTGGAAGCGAAAGTCAGCACGTTTTCCATGCTGACAAGTGAATTGTTATAAATGTTGTGAAATGGATTTAAAAAGTTTAAAACATGAATACTGAAGAAAAGACATAAAACGTGTTTAACGAACGCAATATACTTATATATGTGCACATTTACAATTGGCTGAAAGTTATTTTATGTAAGTAATTGTTAATTAGAAAAGTTGGTTCATCATATTGTTGAAAGTTCAAAGCGGGAAAAGTTACGACTATTAGAAGTTAATGGGTGTATATATGTCTGTTCCCTGTCAGTGTGTATATGCGTGTGACAGAATTAGGCATTGTGTGGGTTGCCCTTTGTCAGTGTGAGTATGCGTATGATAGTGTGTGTGAGTCACTTTAGTAGGCATTGTGTGTGTGTGATACTTTTTTCGGTGTGTGTGTTAGTGAATTGAAAATATGTGCTCTCACTAGCCCAGGGAGGCTGAGCGTAATATCGTGTTAGCAGACTGTCTTGCTCTCTATGAAGTGATTTTTACTTTTGGCGCAAAGTAATTTTTATGTACGGACATAAATAAGAGCAGAGTCACGTGACCATTAGTTTTGCTTTTTTTGTAAATCTGTTTTTGGGAGTCGATGTTTGTACGAAAGTGTAATTTTCTGTTTTCAGATATAATTGTTGGGCGTGGCTTGTGTGTTTTCGCACACGCCTTGGTCAATTAATATGTATAGGAATAAGATACATGCAAATCCTATAATGCTGACGACCTTGTTCATTAGGTATCTTCCTGATGGAGTCAATCAATGATGATGGTTAAAAAACCAAACGGCTTTGTTGTACATTTTTCTCCACACAGTACATATTCCGTACTATCCGCATATGTTCTATTTTCTGACCCCAGAAACATGTGTGCTTTCTTATTGTAATGGAAACAATTGTATTCTTTGTTTAATACTCGTATCTTAGTCATTTCTTTCTATACTGTTTATGTATTACATGTCTCATAACCTCTTCCGTGTATGACAAACTGTAAATAAAGTAAATGTTATTGTATCCAACTGTTTCTTTAAGTAATAAGTTTTAATTGGTTTTATTTTAAGAAAACATTTACAGTAAAATTTAATTGATTTCATTATAATTTAATTTAAAAACATTTCTTCCAGTTTAGTTGACTTACGGAAGAGTAACATTTGAGAAACTTGGTGTAGACGGGTACGTCGGTTAGTATTCAAATGGAAGCTTCAAATAAACGTAGAGCGTTCTTATATTATTATATGAATATTATATGAATATTATATGAATAGCATATGAATATTTTTACATCCACACATAATGGAAGTTTAAGAAAAGTCTGAAATTGGATCGAATCTTGTTGGAATATCTTCTATTGAATTAAGACAATTGCAGAATATTTTTCAAGAATTACAAAAAAGAAAAAACGGAAGCAACAAAGCATAAAGAAGAAAGCATTCTCCATCCGCCATTATCTTAGAAGAACTGACAAAAACTGACTTGTAGGAAAAGAATCAGTAACTGACTTACAACAAATAAATCATAACGTAGGTAAAAAGTAAGAAATGTTCATTTCGTTGAGTCTTTAACAAAAGCCTGGACAATAACAAACAAATAGAAAAATTTGACTGAAAACGAACATAAGAAATATTTCTGATGAATATTGGATTTTTTTATACGAAAAGAGTCAGCATGAAAATGAATGCGTTCCCTTTGTCTAGAAGCACAAATGGACAATAATACTTGACTTTTAGAAACTACTTTCTAATCAGCATTTTAAAAGGCTTGAAAATGTAGCGATATAGACTTGGTGTGTAAAAATAGTGTTAAAAACGGTATTTTGCACATCAGGTAAAATTAAGCAGTAGAATGGAAAATTCCATTAGGAGTTAAAATTAGAGTTAGAGCTACGTGTCATGGTACAACGTCACCGTCAGGAAGTCCGAAATGAGGCGGATTGGGGGGGGGGGCGAAGAAAGGGGAAATCATTTTCTGGCACAACTGAATGTTTTCGGACGTTCTTTCTTTTTTTAGCTCTGTCGTCATTCGCCGCTTCGATGAGTAGGCGATGGGGAAACTCACGTAATGTGTAAAAGAATAAAACACCAAAGAGCATGACGTCATTATGCAGATATGTTGTTGGCGTTTTTTATTTTATTCTGTTACATTATTGCAGCAATAAGGAGAGGGGAAGACAGAGAAACTTCGGCTACTACATCACCACTACGACCATCTTTAAAACGAGACGTCACTATCCAATAAACCAACTACTACAGCTGTTTATATCGATAAAGGAGACGAAACTGTTGGAATTGTTTCAGTCATTTCGTTTTATATTTGCCGAAATTAATTTATATAGTAAAATATAAAGTAAATAAAACCACAAAAAAGCATATGTAAATAGCTATTAAGTTTCACACAAAAAATAAAAATACATCATAGTGAATACTAGTGTATATATATATATATATATATATATATATATATATATATATATATATATATATATATATATATATATATACTAGTATTTACTAAAAGATATTTTTATTTTTAAACATACATAACACTCTAAGCAAATAACGCGCCCAAACGAGAGTGACACGCGACTTCACATTTCCGAAACAGATGACAACAGAAGCTGAAGAGAGCCGGATGGCTAAGTCCTTCTGTACTTGAAACCGACGGTACGAATGTTGTACTAATTTTTCTGTACCAATATATATATATATATATATATATATATATATACTAGCAAAAAACTACCCGCCCTCCAGGCAGCTATTAATCTAGCTGTAGCTTTATCCACAGAAAAATAAAGAAACAATTTTCTTTTCACATTTTGGTAATTTGAAGAAAAACAACAAAACTATGATTGCCATGGTGTTATTTGATATGTTGAGATTTGATTTTATATAAGCATAAAAATGCATTCCCCATAATGAAAGAAATGAACGAAAAATCGGAGCGATTGTCAAGAATAACCAACAGAAAAAAGGTGTGAAAAAACAAATAATCAACAAATAACTGTTACCAAAGGCAATAAAGTTACTTTTCTACCTACCTGCCTATTTTTTGTGTATTTTCAAGGATTTTGTAGCGTTTTTATTGCATTTTAATAATTCGTCTAAATCCGATCGCATAAGAGTTCTATTTTCAAGATGACGTAAGCGAACATACTCGAAGTTTGTTTAATGAGCTTTTCGCCTTTTGGGGTGAAAAAAAATTGTCAATAAATAACTGTCCCAAACACTTTAAAATTTATTTTCTACATAATTTTAAAAAGAAGTGTACAAAAAAAAATCAGACTTCGTAGATGGTCGGCGATCGACTGTCAGACATTTTTGTTTTTGAGTCTAACGTAATATATTTGACCGAACTTTTCAATTGAAATTAAAAAAAAAACGCTTTAAAATACTTTAAAATACAACAAATTAGGCAGGTATGTAGAAAAGTAAGTTTTATTAACTTTGGTAACAGTTATTTTCTGATCATTTTTTGTGTCCCTTTTCTTTCTGGTCTTCGAAAATACCTTTTTCTTGAATTAATTATATGTATCATTTTAAATTTGATTGTACGTCCTTTTTCCGACCCTTTTGTTTTTTTTTTCTCTTTTTGTGGGAAATATCTCTTTTTTATTATTATTGGTTAATTAACCAAAACAAGTTCTTGTTCATTTCTTTAAGTATAACCTTTTTTTATCGCTTGTTCTTCTAACGCCATTATTTTTAAGAAACTGCTTCATAAGAAGTGAACTTTTAATGTTTTCATTATTATTTAAATTTTTTAACGAAATTAACCTTGTGGAAATAAAAGCAGTTAGTGTTTCTGTTTAATATTAATAAACTGGATTGAATTGCAACCAAGGCCTACTTATTTTATTTGTTCAATTCATGTGTTTTTTATTCTGTTTCTATTACTTTTTTGTTATTCCAAGAGTCGGGTTTTGTTAACGACCCCAAAATTACGACGCGGCTTCACTTTATTATATACTAGCTGACCCGTGTCCCGGCGTTGCCCGAGAAAGTAGATGAACTGAAGAAATTCCACGTCCAACTTTAAACGATCTGGTGCGAACACAGACCCCACAATGTATTTTTACGAATACTATGGTTGTTAAGCGGCCGAAATCAGTGTCTCTGTAGGTACCTATCTCGTTCATGTGACTCCGAAGTTTAACTTTCAGTTTCGCTGACGCAAGCTTGGGACTGCTCATTACTTTCTCTGCTTGTCGACTTCTCTTTTAAGAGCCAACAGCGCTAATTCTGATTCAATGGCATGTTTCACGTGTTTTCTCCTTGGAAAGAATCAGACAATCAGCTGAAGGGATTTTCTACCTATTTTTCGTGAGTTCGAATATGAAGTCGTCGAAAAGAAGAAAAATGAGTGCCTAAAAATTAGATCAAATGCAAATGTAGCAGAAGGGTTGTCAAACAAAAGGAAAACAAGGCCCTTTTATGAACAACAACGATATGTGTTTATTTAATTACCCTCCACGGTTGGGTGTAGGTTTTATTTACTCCTCCCCAGGAGTTAGGCACAAGGCCAGTTTTATCTTACTCCCACAAGTAAGATGTGACCCAAGATCGGGTCGAGAAAGTGGGGTTTGAAAAGCCAGCGCTCGAGAGGTGAGCACTCTGACCATTTAAAAATTGCCTGGGCAGCCCCGTCGGCATTCCCCGGTAGGGGCGCCTCAGACAGTAAGCAATAAACTTACTCCTCCCCAAAGAGGGGAGGTAAAGCCTGGGAGGGTGGACCTCCTAGAACTGCACAGGACAGGCGTGCAGTATCCATCGGAACAGATACTACACTTTGGTCTTAGCCAAAAGGCCAAGAAGGTTGCCGAAAGTTTAAACAATGAAGAAAGGAATAGAAGAGTGACAAAGTTGGTCGGCTGGCGAAGGTCTTCACGGAGCAATATATCTTCAAATAAAGATAGATTTGCCCGGCGTCTAGGCGACGGGTGTAGGAAAGGGGGCGTCTTTCTTCGTAGGTGCCTGGAAGTTCTCTAAGGCTGCTCTCTAAATCCCAAGGACTCTGAAAGTAGTTCTGCAAATGTTCGGTATAAATTAATACGCCCTGAAGGTTGATTAGTCCTCATGTGACCAAATCACTTCGCAGGGCTGCCCTCCGCCAGAGGAAATAAATGTTACTATTTATGACTGCTACAGTATAATATGTGCGAATTTTTTTTTGTTTCATTTAATTTATCCGATTAAGTGAGACACTAAACGACTTCTTTGTTGTCATCATACACTTAGATGGGTGACTATTTGGGAATACCGAGTGATGTATGTAAAACGCGGTCCTAGTAGCCTTGCAAGCCGAAGACCAACACCAATCTGTAAACACAACAAACATAACAAACAGCCCTAAGTCGTAATATGTGATTTGTGTCCATCGAATAGGAAGTCATTAAAACAGGCTTTAAAATTCTTAGCAAATCCTCATGTATTAAAAGATTAAAAGTTTTAGAAGCTTTTTACACCCAATATCTTTATAAATAGAGAAAGAAAAAAAACAATATTACCATAACAAAATTTATCAATTTCGTTCAATAATTTCATGGCAAAACCATACCGTAATAATTAAATTTTACTTTCAAAATTCTATTTTAAACCAATAATTTGGTAAAAAATGAAACAAAGAGCATAGCTAAAAAAACATTTTTTAGACGAAAAGAAGAAGTGAAACAAAATTGAAAATAAAATTACTATCGAGCAACGCGGGATAGGTCGTGGTCGTGGTCGTCGTAAAGTCAACCCAGGCCGATGCACTAAGACGAGTTTTTCTGATGACGTCATTGATAGTGGTTAGCAAGAACCACGACCTTCGTTACGAAAGTCACGGTAAAAACTGACTTTACTGTTTGCTCGCTAAAATTACGTTTTTTTTCTGTCATTTCCGAAAGAAAAGATGCGTTCTGCCTGCGTCGTTCCATATTGCTAGAGGAATTGTAAAAATGGACCTGAAGTAAATGTCTTATCTTTTCCGAAAAATAAAAAAAAATATTTCGGACTTGGAAACGTTTTATTACAAGGGATATGTTCAGTCCTACGAAATCTAGCAAGGTATGTCAAGCCCCCACGTAGCCGGGGGGGGGGGGGGAGCACCCCCTGCAATTACATTTGTACCCCCTGAAATTTGTGATCCAAAAATATTATAAATATAAATCAAGGGAGGCGCGAGAGCGCTCTATCCCTTAATAGACTTCACGAATGGGCTATGCTGGAAATCTTATTTCTTTGATCAATCATAACTGAAAAACCAATAAACCAAATCAAGGGAGGCGCGAGAGCGCTCTATCCCTTAATAGACTTCAAAAACGGCCTATGCTGGAAATCTCATTTCTTTGATCAATCATAACTCAAAAACCAATAAACCAAATTAGTTAAAACTTTGCACAAAATTTTTATTTGATAGTTTCAATAAGTGGGTAGAATTTCAGTATCATTAGTCAAGGCAACCCAGAGATCCAGAAAGTTCAATCATGAAATCATGTTATCTGTACGTACATACGTACGTACGTATGTGCCACCCTGTATCTCATCAACTATTTGATTGATTCAGCTGATGTTTGGCAGTGATAGAGGCTCTAGGGTCTAGTTGATGGCATTTTAATTTCAGTTTACCATATACCTTAGTTTTCCGGAAAATTCAAAAAAACCTTTAAAATGACCAGTATTCATGCACTTTATTCTATATCTTATCGACCATTTGATGGATTCAGCTGATTTTTGGCAAAGATAGAGGTTCTAGTGTCTAGTTGATGGCATTATAATTTCAGTTTACCATATACCTTAGTTTTCCGGAAAATTCAAAAAAACCTTTAAAATGACCAGTATTCATGCACTTTATTCTATATCTTATCGACCATTTGATGGATTCAGCTGATTTTTGGCAAAGATACAGGTTCTAGTGTCTAGTTGATGGCATTATAATTTCAGTTTACCATATATTTTAGTTTTGAAAAAAATTGTTCTAGTTTGAATTGTATCATGAGTAAATATACACTCATCATAATTTTAAAAAAATATTTACCTGTGAATATTGGAAGAAACATTGATTAGTCAAACTACCAACTATATCAGTTATGAGAAGGCATTGTATTGAGGCATAGCCTGTACAAAAGTAGTGACATCCTATGAAAAATGGCAGTATACTGAAATCATATGCCCTTAATAGGGTTAAGATGAAAATTCATATACACTAAATGTACAAAAGCAAGGAAATTCCCAAATGTTTACGCTTATATTGTCATTAAGGGTATGCGAGCACAACAGGGCTATGTATTTTACTGGTAGGAATTTTTCTTGAGTGCATCTCACACACTTCATCCATTCATGCATAGAGATTTATACTGGAGTGATGTGATAATTAAATGGTTTGGTTGATATGTAGTCATACTCTTAATTAATGACAATAAAAGTGTAAAGATTTGGGAATTTCCTTGCTTTTGTACATTTAGTGTATATGAATTTTC
The DNA here is from genome assembly GCA_963556195.1 of Sepiola atlantica. NCBI lineage: Eukaryota > Metazoa > Mollusca > Cephalopoda > Sepiida > Sepiolidae > Sepiola > Sepiola atlantica. The sequence continues at coordinate 26,601,805 of OY744525.1, forward strand.
ATCTTAACTCTATTAAGGGCATATGATTTCAGTATACTGGCATTTTTCACGGAATACTCTTATATTTCGTAGTCAACTATACTTCTTCATTATGAACCGGTATTTACTTTTGTGTAATACATTTTACAGCAGGGCCGGATTAAGGGGCCAAGGGGCCGGGGCCCTGGGCCACCCACCAAGAGGGGTCCTCCCACCAATTTTTAACATAATTTCTGATTTAAAAAACGCTTCTTTGAATTTTATTTTGTTTAAAACTTAATTTTCTATTCCTGGTACTAATGATACGATAATGAATATTTAGGGATTTTAAACTACCAGTTAAAATAAATCTATTGACCATAATAACATCTGAATATGATTTAAATGTATGTTACCTTGTAAAAAGAAAACGAATTAAAATGTACACGTTCTCAAACTCAAACATAACTTTGCTAGTGTCAGGTCAAGTGGTGAGGGAAACAAAGCCTCGATCCTTTTCACCTGTTTCCTGCTTGGTGAAAGAGATTGTCAGTGTATCTGTCTTTTTTGTCAACTTACCAAATATATATTTTTAAATATTGTTAATTCACACTATTTAATATTATAAATTATCAATTAAATCATTATAATCCAAATGATGTAATATAAACACAAAATGAATTCACGTTATTTTTCTGCCAGCTTCTTTTAAAGATATTTTTTTAAATTTATAAAAAAAAGTGTTGTCTTCATTCAAAAGATATAAATGAATACTAGCAACCTAAATTATTTTCAAATGAAACTGGGAATTAGTTTAAAAAAATATTTTTGTATTTTATCACGAATCTCAAATACGTTTTTTCGTTTTATTGTCAGTTGCTACTGTTAATTTAAAAAATTGTGAATGTTACATTCAAAATTTTTGAAATTAACATAGAAAAAAATCCCAGATTTCACCCGAGATGAAGTTGAAAGAAAGGCGAGCAAAAAAAGGCTTGTGATGTAGGGTGGGATTAAGTGAATTAGTGAATCCAATGTTTTTTCACACATATGTGAGAAGTGGAAGTCAAGGACTTTGGCATCAGTTATTTCTTTGATTTTGATTTTTCATGTCTGTGTGAACTAATAGTGAAAAGAAATGTCAAAATAAATAAAGAGTGGATAGGGAGATAGAATAAAAGTATAATAATAAACTGATTCTTGGTTATTGAAACAATTTAGTTACATTTTAATTTTCTTAGAGACAACTACTCTTAGAAAGACTAGAGGAAATGTTGATCAACATAAATGTAAGTGCATATATTTCTTTTCTTTTTTGTTAACTCTATTTTAAAGAAATTTAAAATGTGTTTTTAGAAAAAAATAATTACTAATAGCATTTTTTTAATTATTAATCTTTGGCCACTTAGTGGCTAAGCCCCCCTCCAATATGTTTAAATAACTGAAAATCGTGGGCTTCAGATAAAAGAGGTTATGCCATTCTCCAATATTTGTAATATTTTTAAAATAAGTATTTATTAATACGCTGTTGTTTTGGAGCAAATGAAATCGATTTATCTACATTAAGTTTCTTTTTAAATAAGCAAATACTAGTCTCATTTGTTTGGAATTTTTCTTGAAGAACTCTATTCATTTATTGCTGCAACTTTTACAACAAAACAATAAATAACAACACAACTAACATTTTTTGTTTAAAGAAAATAAAACTTAACGAAAAGTAGCCCGTCTTTACAAAAAAAAGCAATATGTTCAAAATTAGTTCAAAAGAGAACGTCAAACAATAAAGTTAATCTAATCATAATGTTAATTATTAATTATAAACTTAATTATAGAGTTCTGGATTAAAATTTCTTGTGAAACTTGTCTTTTCTTGTGAGATTCTTTTTAAATAAATATTATTTGAGAAAGGAGAAATTACTATAAGTCTCGCTTCTAAATACCTCCTATTTAGAAGCAATACATCGAGACATATTTTTACACAAATATTTAAAAACAATGTAAGAAATAGATATTTTGTAAATTGAAAGAAAAAAGAGGTGCCCTGAATATTCGGCAAATGAAAATTCGGCAGCGGAAAATTCGACAAAGGAAAATTTGGCAATTTTGGCAAAGTAGGAAAAGTCGGTAATTAATTAGGGAATATATATCGATTGAAAAAATATTTTAGAACCGTACTTGCGGGGGATATAGTTGTAAATACGGGGCTACGCCCTATCAATAAAGAACACTTATTGTGTTATCTTTTTGGTACTTGTGCAGTTTACGGACCGGGCTATTTTTTAGATAAGATTTTCAAGTTAAATTCAATTTTTACGATATCTTTTGTTTATTACATTGTTAGGTAAAAGTACAGAATAGTTTACAAAGCCCCCCCCCCCACGCTTCCCCCTATATTAAGAATGGCTTTCTAAATAATGTTATTATTTCAACCCGGTTCGTAATTAAATTACGAGATAAAATCCATCATAATGCATTTAGGTTTCTTTGTAAACAAGTCATCCATTTTAATATTTTGTTAATAACTTCGTGTCTGTTCGAAATTTCAAAGGAAATTTGTTTTCCTTGTCATGAAATACATTTCTAATTTATTTTTGTAACTGTAATTCAGTGTTTTAATCTCGGCAGGAAAGAGGATGTGTTTAAAATCGGCCGCTCGTCGAGTCGTTTTTTTTTTTACTTCAAAATTGGTAAATCACTGTAAGATGAAGTGGTTAATTCATCGTTTCATAGCCTAAAAAGCGGACAATAAATCGGCTGTATTTTTTCTGATTCATTTCCGACCTTTCAACGATTAATTTGAAAGAAGTAAACAAATTTAAAAAGTAGTAAATAAACTTACTTTTAGGCAAGATGGTCACCAGAGATTAAAAAACTGAATTACATTTACAAAAAAATAACTAAGAAATTAATTTCATGACAAGAAAGACAATTTTTCTTTTTTAAATACATGATTTTCTAAGCATTTCAAAGCCAGTTCAAATGACTTTCTATTCAATAGTTTAAATACTTCCAAATGCCTTTCAAATTTCGAACAGAGACGAAGTAATTGATATATTTTTCAATTATTAACAAAATATTAAAATGTATGACTTGTTTACAAAGAAACCTAAATGCATTATGATGGATTTAATCTCATAATTTAATTACGAACCGGGTTGAAATAATAACATTATTTAGAAAGCCATTCTTAACATGGAGAGAGGGGGTGCTTTGTTAACTATTCTGTACTTTCACCTAACAATTTAATAAACAAGATATATAGTAAAAATTGGGGAATCTTTTACTATAATCAACAGAACGGAAGAACGAAAAAAGGGTGAAAAAACAAATGTGCAGCAAATAAATGTTAGCAAGAGCAAGACAAGTTACTATTCTACCAGTTTTGCCAATTTAGCGAGTTACCCGCTAGATCTGGCGATTTTGATTTGAATCTGGCTAGTAAAATTGGATCTAGCGGCTAGCGATTTTTTTCTTTAAAATCTGGCGATTTCGTTTGCTACATACACACACGCAATTTCAGATTTCAGTAAAACTATTTTCCGTATTCATTTTCTCTTTAGTCATCATGAGATTATTTCTCAAGCTACCTTCCATACATGATATATGCAAATCTGCAGTAGTTTTACATGTCAATAAAAATGTTAATGTTCTAAAAATAAAATGGTGATCGCGACCGGACAAAAGCTCACCGGACAAAAGGCCACCAAAATAATTCAAACACGGACAAAAGCCCACGAACGTAAAAATAAATTAATAAAAAAAACAACAGTTCTTCAATTCTATCATCAGAACCTACTTCATCACATCGACAGTCGGTCCCTCTTTCATCAGATCTATCAACAGCTTCTGATTTATCTGAAAATGGAGAGACACCGGTTCAGCCAAGAATCGAGTTCCAAAAGAATAAGGCTACTGGTGGAAGTCTCAGTGAGGGACGTCGTTTTTCAAGTCAGTGGTACGCCAAATTTGAATGGATCGAGTACAGCATCCAGAAGAATGGTATCTTTTATCATACATGCAGGAATTTTGGACATCTACAACGGGAGGAAAGTAGAGTCTGGACAGAGTTTGGCTTTCGTGACTGGAGGAAAATTGGACAAAAATTGAAAGCACATAATGACACTGATGTCCACAAAGAAGCGGGCAAGGTTCGGATCACCTTAAAAAATGTTCAGAAAGTAGGGAAGGTGGATCAACTCCTGGATCCATGCTACCGAGACAAGAAATTAATCGGTGAGCACAAACAGCATCTCCTGGCAGTACTGTGCAGAGAATGAGATAGCACTGAGAGGTGATGACGAAAGCAAAGAATTACTAAACAGAGGAAACTTTTTGGAGTTATTCTCACTTTTATCTAAGTATGACCCAACTATTCAACAACGCTTGGAGAAACTTCTGAGAAATGCACAAATGTTAAGCCCAGAGATTCAAAATGATTTACTCTTTTCAGCGCAGAAGGTTCTGTTAGAGGAAATCAAGGACCAGGTTCAGGAAGCCGGATATTATGCGGTTTTAGCTGATGAGGTTAAGGACATCTCTAACAAAGAATTACTTGGTGTTTCATTAAGGTTTCTGCATGGAGGAAAAGTCCATGAACGGGCCATTGGTTTCATGGAGCTGCATGACTTATCTGCTGCCAGTATTTCGGAACAGCTGCAAGGTATGCTGCGGTCTATGAACTTGGAGAAGGAGATGTGTGTTGGGCAAGGATACGATGGTGCAAGTGTGATGTCAAGTGAACGTGGTGGTGTCCAAGCGCTGATGAAAAGGGCTGGCTATACAAATGCCCAGTATGTGCACTGTGCATCTCACAGGCTGAATTTACTTCTCGCATCTGTCACTGAGATTGATCCTGCCATTAAGACATTCTTCGAGACATTTTCCTGACAGGTACAAAACGTCATTCTCGATACCTGGAAATCCAGAAGATGTTGTATCCGAAAGACAAACAATTGGAACTGACCCATTCATCTACAACCAGGTGGTCTTCCAGATCCTTAAAGGTTGAAAAGTTCTGGCGCCGTTTTGATGTAATTTTGATCACCCTGACATCTATTCAAAATGATCCTGCTGCTGAAACAAAACTTTCTGCTATTGCTCTACTGAAGACAATTCAGACAAAGAAGTTCCTAGTTCTCCTAATCTTTTTTGGAAAATTATATTACTATACAGATGTTGTGACCAAAGGTCTGCAAAAGAAACAAACAAATGCGGAGACAGCTTGGTGGAAACACTACTTGAACACGCAGAATCATTCGATACAGAGAAAGTGGTGAAGTATGCATTGAAGCTTGCCACAAAGTACGGTATCACGGTTATTGATACTCGGCCATCTGGAAGGGCACGAAAGTTATCCGGAAAATTAGATGGCGCCTTAGTGACTGGTTCCGTTGGCCATAATTGTGTGGGTACAGTGGAAGATTTTGATTTGGTACTCCGACAGTTGCTGGGGCACATTTGAGGAGAACTCTGTGCTCGATTTGGAAATGCTCAATGTGCAGTGATGAAAGCTGCTGCAGTGTGTAACACGTCATCAGAATCATTCATGGACAGTGAGACGCTGAAACAGCTAGGCCCATGGTTGGTGTTTTGGTAAAGGAGAGTGAGATGGAAATATTCAAGAACTACATTCAGTGACGTCTCCCTACCGAAGATCTTGGACTTTCAGAATTATTCGAACAATGTGACAGGGATATTTTTCCATCGATGCATAGAGTATGGCAATTGCTCCTTACCATCCCACAGACCTCAGTAACCGTTGAAAGAGTATTCTCTTCAGTGAAGCGCATCAAAACAAGAATGCTATCTTTGATGTCAACAGAGAGACTGACCTCACTCTGCCTCATATCCTTTGAAAAAGATTTGCTGAGAAACATTGACAGAGAGCACATCCTTGTGCATTTCAATAACTGTAAAAATAGGAGATTATAATAGAATTCTGTAGAGCTAGCAAGTAGCTACCTTATTTTACGAACTTTATGTTATTATTACTGTGTTTACTATGCTTTATGTGTTTTACTATGCTTATGTTATTTACATGTACCTACCGAAATACACAACAATATATTTAGATTATATAAAAGAAATTGAATTTTTTTTACTACTTATTTATATTTATATATCAGTACACACACACACTGAACCAAAACGTCACTCATATTAGAATATCAATATTAGTTTTGCCCCTCCTAAAAATGCCTTGCCCCCCCCCCCCTCCCCCTAAGTTAGAAGCCTGGCTACGTGCCTGATGTCAAGTGATGTATTTAAAACTTAAAGAAACTAATTTCATGACCTTACTTGATAACATGGATTAAATTAGCATAATACTGGTAAAACAATAGATTTCCGCACGATTGGTGACATTTATTGGATGTGTTTCTACCAGTATTTTGTTTAAATTTCGATTTTTGATATTGTGGAGAACGCCATCTTGTTTTCTTTGTTTGCACCTTACTTATTTATTGAAGTAAAAAAGGGTTTCAAATAAATTAAAACCAGTTTAACTTGCCTATATAAATTCTGGTTTAATTAATATCCTCGTTCAACTGTCGTATTATGTAAATATATAGCTAAGGCTAGTAGTCGTAGCCTCACTATAAGTATAAGCACGGTAGACGGTAGTCATACAAGGAAAAGCTCAACGCTTCTTTTAACATTAAACAAATCTTTATTGGGTATCCTATACCGTTGGGGTATAGCATAGAAAAAGGTAGGACTGGTGTCCGGTGGAAGGAAACGAAGTTCTTTTACTGCCCGGGGAGCGGTGCTCAGGAATCCAATGGATGAGGGGGCAGGAGAGAGGTGAAGAAGAGTTCCTTCTAGGTTGACAGCCAGGGTCTCTCTGACGATCCGTTCCACCGTTCAATAGGGGTGCAAATAGTCCGCAAGAGACTAGCTGAAATCAATACGCCCTGTGAGCCGATTGGTTAGTTTAAGACCAACTTGCCCACAGTGGACGCATAAGAAATAGGTCCTATTTCAGACTGCTACAAATACACAATAAGCACTTTTATTCTGCTAAAAAAAGAAAATATTTAAGAAAATATTTAAGAAAATAATGTTCAAAATTCAGGATTCAAATGATTTTGAATCCTGAATTTTGAACATTATGATTTCAACACAAAGTGAGTTTATTGAACTTTTTATTTGATTTGGTTCATTTATCATTGTATTAATTAACATAAACATTGGATGCATTTTTCACTGTAATTTACTGCATCGATTGCGGACGCATTTCCCGACTTGATAACTTTTTCGGTTTTTCAGTTATTTCAATTTTTTCGATTTTGGACTGTCACTCAATACCTGGATCAATCTTCAATCAACCTCTTGGATATCTTTCCTGAATATGTTTTAATTTGTATGACTTGGATGGATTTTATAACGTTAACAAATAAGTATGTTTTTGGCTTGATATATTTGATGTGTTATGTACTTTTATGTATTTTTGTATATATTTTTATATATTTTCAAAGTGTAATTTTATCACCTGCAGTAACGTCACTGCGGTAATGGTCCTCTGAGGAGAAGAATTATCTTTGAAAACTCATGAGGTAAGGACGTTGAGATACTTTGCCTGAATTTTGAATTCTAATAAAATTTGATTCGCACCTTATTTTATTATTTCATTTTATATTATGCTATTAATGCTCTATCCAGTATATTGAGCTTCAGTCTTTATCCGGATGTTTCACTAATTAAAAGATATTAGTGTTGCCCCTTATATCTTTTGTTGGATTAACTTCATATATATATATATATATATATATATATATATATATATATATATATATATATATATATATATATATATATATTTAATTGGCAAAAGTTCTTAGTAAGCATCTTTTAAGGAATGTAAAACTTTGAAAAACAAAACAGATAAAGAGTCTTTGTAAACCACGTTTAAGATGCGGATATTTCTATTAAGAATCATTTATATTTTTTTTATCTTTACTTTTTTCATATTAATTTCAGACAATAGCATCGTCATCTTCAGAGAAAAGAGTGTTTTTATTTCACAACAAAATTAAAGGTTTTATTTTTATTATTATTATTATTTCGTAATTAAGTCCTTTCGTCGTGTTGCTTTTGAAGAGACGATCAAATGTTATTTGTACGATGAAGGAGCATCTCTTTATCTGAACTTTTAGAAGCGCGTGATCGCTATTGGGTAATACAATTGGCAAAAGTTATTAGAACGCATCTTTTAAGAAATGTAAAACTCTATTTCACAACAAAATTAAAGTTTTTTTTTTGTTTGTTTGTTTTGTTTTTTTCGCCCGATCACGTTTTTTTCCAATGCCACGAACTCCGGCAGTTCTGGGGGTTGTCAACGAGGTGACGGCACGTGTCGATCCAGAACACCCACTGCCGCTAAACGTATCCTACATAATCGACAACGTCGAGCCGGCGTGGGATAGAGAGAGACGAATGATGTTTCTCGCGATCCTTGCCGTAGCGCAAATGGTGGTGTGGACGTCGCGTCTGAGAGATGACCAAGGAGTTGAATCTTCTGCTGATTAGGATCTGATCGCTTTCTTCAAGCACCAGCTGAAGGTCAAGATCAGATGAGATAGAAAAAGATAAATTCCTTGGTTTTTGAAAAAAAAGATGGATACAAGTAGCGAGTTTGTGTGTACGAAAAGGAGTCAAGTATGAGTACGTGTCCCCTGCTTGAGCATGGCGCACGCGGTCCGTGGTCCTGTCGGACACACCATTCGGATAAGTTTAGTCTCTTAGCTAGTCGAGTGAATGAGTTACCACCACCACCACCACCACCCTGGTAATAGAAATTCTCCAAGATGTCCACTCTCCACTTTCAATTTTTTATCCTTGGCCTCGCCCAAATTGCATTTATTTCGAAAGACACCGTCCATTCTCCAAACTTCATCCCTCTGCTTTCTTTTTCTCCTACTTAGATCCCACCTCCATTTAGAGATTGATCTGTTTGTTTTCGGTTCTGAAAAAAACTGGAATCAGTGGGCGGTCTATTATTTAGAAAGGGTTGGGAGGATCTTACTAACAGAATTTTTTTGTTGTTTTTGTTTTTCCCCACTCTCCGTGTTATTCAAATGAATGTACATAAATATAATTTTGGAAAATAAAATTTCAAATAAATTTGAGGATATCTTAAATAGAACGGCCCTTAGAGTACATGTGGTATTGTGGTGACTAAGATGATTCTAGTTCAGAGTAGGATAGACATTTTTATCACTTTAGACCAAGGATGACCAACGACACCCATTTTCCCCACACTTTTGATGGCCTTGTGCCTAATTTGTTTAAAACGTAATTTTTAAAAATTAGTTTCTGTAAATAAATATTTCAAAGTGTAGTATCTGTTCTCAGCATCCCATCGACCTCATACGTTTACTATCGACGAAAATATTGCGTATGTATAAGAAAATATGGCAATGCAAAATTACCACTGCATATTAAAACAAATATGAATTTATTAGAAGCCATTTATAAAATGGCGCCCATAAAAAGTGCCACCACCGCGTGGCCGACTTGTAGATAGCGATACAAAATCTGAAAAAGAAAACCAAATACATTTTTTTTAAGTTCCTAAACAGAAAACCTATGCAGATCGATAGAAGATAAAAAAAACAATTCTTGCGTTTGGGAAAAGTTATAGTTTGTAAATTTGTTTTGTTTTGTTGTAAATTGCCAAAAAGTTTTCGTAGTCGCCGGTTGTTACTGTCGGATTTTCGTAAAAACATCATTCTTGTGTTTTCGCGATAGAAGTTTATTTTAGATAGCAGAACCCGTGTCCCGGAATTGCCCGGGGGTGGGGGGGGGGATAAAAAATAATTATTTAATTGAAAAGAAAAGAAATATTACAGTTGTAAGGACCTTTAAAGCTAACAATAGAATTTACCTCCTCCCCCATATGTTACACGATTTGACTTTAATATAGGTTAATATTATCATCATAACTTTTTACTATCAAAAAATAAACTGCTGATGACTTTTTCCATTTTTTTTTTTTCAGCGTACAAAAATAATGAAAATGAGAAACTAAAACCGTGTGTACTTTATTTACGCCTTAAAACAACGTTCCTATGTAGTGACAAATTTTTATGCGCTAACACCCGTGTGTTTAATAAATCTAGCAAAAGTCAAGTAATGGTCAGATTTTCACGAAATTTTCGATACTTATTCACTATTAGACTAATTTATATTTAAAACGCTGTGATCGTAAAATATGAGAGTTGAAATATTTATCTGTGTGATTCCCATTCCCCTTTATTTTATTTTATGAAATTTGAACAAAATATATTCAGGTCGATCGAAATTTTAATGTTAATGTTATATAAAACGGTAGAGTCTTAAAAATACACCAGATTTACCTTTTTTTTTTATTGGTGCTGTATTTTGGTAAAGTATCCGCGAATTCATGAATAAAAAGTGGAAAAAATACGATATTATTATGTTTTGAAAATTTTTATTTCATTTTTTTATTAATATAAACTATGATCTGTTGAATTGCAAAGAAAAAGAATGTTCTAAACAATAATTAATTTTTCAGAGATTTCAATTCATTTAAATGACGTCACTATTTAGACATTTTAAAGTTTAAACATCTTTTTTGAAAATACGGCTTCTCAATTATTCAACATATTTGAATATAATATAAACCTAACTGTTATTAATCGTAAAACACCGACAAAGACTTTGGTCTAATAATTTTTGCTTTTTTTTATAGAATGTTTATTTGCTCAAGGTAAGTAAGCGTTTCGTCAAGTTCCTCTCACGCTGTCAAACTCTGGAAGACCAAATAGACTTTATTAACGTGTCAACTCGTAAAGAGAAAGTAGTCGCTTTTGCAAACGCACGTGTGTAAATATTATTGTTCTGTTTACGAAGTTTTTTTTTTGCTTACATTATTTAAGCTGAAAAAAACTCTGTCTTTGTACGACAAAGGTAAGTATTATATACTTTTTTTTTTACATTTTTCTTTTTCCAAATTTAAATGCTTCTCCATTCCAAATTCTTCCGAATTTTAATTTTATTCGGCGAATATGCGACCTAACTTAAAACTTTTTTTCACTTTGAAAGTGTCACATTTATTTTTAATTGACAAATAATATTGTTAAATCATTAACGAACCACAATACATTTTCAATTTTCATTTTTAGTTTGATTTTTATTATATAGAAAATTTAAGCCAAACGCTAAAAAAATAATAGCAAAAATCGTTACTTCCATTAATTCTTTTCAAACTATTTGTTATATTTATTTTGAGGAAATTCAAAACTTTTTCCCCTTAAAAGTGTTCACTTCAGTTATATCTTTTTAGTTATAATAAATTTAGTATTAAATTTTCATACACTAATAAATAAATTTAGTATTAAATCTTCATACAATAATAAATTAGTGTAGTATTAAATCATCATACAATAATAAATAAGTGTAGTATTAAATTTTCATACAATAATAAATAAGTGTAGTATTAAATCTTCATACAATAATAAATAAGTGTAGTATTAAATCTTCATACAATAATAAATAAGTGTAGTATTAAATCTTCATACAATAATAAATAAGTGTAGTATTAAATTTTCATACAATAATAAATAAGTGTAGTATTAAATTTTCATACAATAATAAATAAGTGTACTACTAAATTTACATACAATAATAAATAAGTGTAGTATTAAATCTTCATACAATAATAAATAAGTGTAGTATTAAATTTTCATACAATAATAAATAAGTGTAGTATTAAATCTTCATACAATAATAAATAAGTGTAGTATTAAATCTTCATACAATAATAAATAAGTGTAGTATTAAATCTTCATACAATAATAAATAAGTGTAGTATTAAATTTTCATACAATAATAAATAAGTGTAGTATTAAATTTTCATACAATAATAAATAAGTGTACTACTAAATTTACATACAATAATAAATAAGTGTAGTATTAAATCTTCATACAATAATAAATAAGTGTAGTATTAAATTTTCATACAATAATAAATAAGTGTAGTATTAAATCTTCATACAATAATAAATAAGTGTAGTATTAAATCTTCATACAATAATAAATAAGTGTAGTATTAAATCTTCATACAATAATAAATAAGTGTAGTATTAAATTTACATACAATAATAAATAAGTGTACTACTAAATTTACATACAATAATAAATAAGTGTACTACTAAATGTACATACAATAATAAATAAATGTAGTATTAAATCTTCATACAATAATAAATAAGTTTAGTATTAAATTTTCAATAATACATTTATTTATTATTGTATGAAGGAATTCTTTGCAAGCAAAATTGTTAAAATGCAATTTTAGTTTCGGAAATTATTTTCAGGAAAATTAACTTAGTTGAAAATTATTCCAGTATTATTCATAATTATGATATTATATATTATAAATACTTCAGAAAGCAAATGTAAAATATGTCGAGTTTTAAAGAAATTGAATATTAATAATTTGATGACAAGTATTTTATAAATACTTGTCTTTGGGACAAAAACTAAAATTTGTAAAGGTAATATTAAAGTTATATTTTGGAAAAGAACCAAAAAGATAACTACTGTTTTATTGAATAAATATTCTTCTGAGAAGAACAAACATATTGGTATTATTGTTATATTTTTAAACAGAACAAGAATTGTAACTCTTGTTTTATATTTAATATATATTTTGGGAATAACCAAAATGTGCTTGTTTATTAATCAAGATGGTTATATATTTTTAAGATAGGAATTTTTATTGTAGAAGAAATGTATTATTCCAATGGGCAAATAAATATTTTAAAATAATGAACTTATATATTTTTAATAAATATATTTGTAAATATCGAAATCCTAAAATTATACATTTTAATCTTCTTTCCAACGACGATGACCGCCTCCCGGCGGCCCAATAACAATGACGTCATTTCCGGTTTAATGACTCGTCATTTTACATTACATTACATTCCAAGTATGGTTTAAGCACAGGCTTGTTTCTGAATAAAATGTCTTTATTTAATTGTATCAATAATTGTTATTAATATTACTTTGGAGTTAAATATTGTAAATACATATGTAAATTTGAGAATAGCAGTTATAAGTGTATATTTGTAAATATGAATTTATTAGAAGTTTAAAAGAAATGAATTATGTAAATTGCAAAACACCCCTGTTTGAGCGAGTTTTGAAAGCACTATATATACTACTTGACAGAGTAATATATTGAGTAAGATACTAAACATATTCTGGGTTCGAATCGCAGTCTCGTCGTGAAATTTGTTTATACTTTATTTAATTTTATTTAATCTAAATTAAGTAATTAATAGTTTCCCAATGTTATTCTTAGCTTTACAAAGATTCTCGCTCACTTGAAAATTAATTAAATAGGATTTATATATATATATATATATATATATATATATATATATATATATATATATATATATATATATGAGAATAGTATTTATTTAAAGATTGTATTTTTTAATCAATGATTTCGTGTGTGTTCGAAAATACAATTTAAATAATTTGTTATTGAAAATATTGTTTTAATAACGTATTCAGTGCAGAAGTTTATCGAAAAAATTATTTTTATTTCGTCTCCTTGAAGACTGAGGCAATGTTTATCTTGTGTGGATAATTTTTTTATTTTTTGGTTGAAAGTACATGTTAAATAGTTTATATCGAAAGTATTGTTTTAATAATGTATCCAATGCATACGTTTACTGATTAAATTAATTTTATTCCGCTTACAATGAAGACATCCTTGTAGACTGAGGCAATGTTTATCATTCGAAAATCTAATCGCCTCGCTTAGATGCTTGAACAAGGCCGTAGTGTTGAAATAAATTATTGCACCGGTGATTATGTGATTCCGTGTTACTTTACTCTATCTTATTCTTGCTCTGTTTATTATATTGCTATCTCATACTCAGATTTCCTTTTGGAATTTATTTCACGCTAATACACTATATATATATAGTATGTCACGCTTACATCAAAAGCTCTGCGCATGCGTGCTACACCTAGATTTGGAAAAGCATTCAATTCACCTAATTTTCGTAACATTTTTAAGTATTTCCCTTTAGCGCAACGGTTACCGACGTAGAATTTAAACGTCTGTCCGACTGGTTCGATCCCAACCAACCTCTAAGATTTGTTTTCTACATCGAAGCGGGGAGGGAGGGAAGGGACGACCGGGAATACACATATTAATACGATAGTGTGTTATTTTGTGTGTCACGCTTACATCAAAAGCAACGACCTTCCGAATCTTTGCATGCTACTCATGAATTGGAGCCAAATTAAATTTAATCTAAAGCATTTACAAAGTAAGGTTTACTCGTCGAAATTAATAAAGCTCAAGGACAGACTTTCGATAAGGTTGGGATCTACCTACCACAACCTTACTTTACTCATGGACAACTGTATGTAGCCTTCTCAAGAGCAAGGTCTATGAACAGTGTAAGAGTAAAAATTTGTCCTCAGAATAATTCTACTCATGGCCAGAGAAGAGGAACTACCTTCACTAGAAATAGAGTGTATAAAGAAGTTTTGTAAATTGTTTCATGTATTGTTCATTTTTTTAAATAAATATACAAGTTAAATCTTATCATATTTTATTCAAACATGTATAAGTTAGGAACAAGACCATTAGTATTGAAAACATCATTTCGTGTAATTTACATGGGTCCCGCTAGTAAAGACTAATGTCTATTTATTTGTAAATGAATATAAATAAAAAGGTCTGGTCACACAAAAGGTAGCGAGTAAAGAACGAACCTTTTTCTAGCACCAGGAAGAAACCATTTCAAGTGGTGAAGGTATACAAGAAAGCTAATAATAAATCTGCTAATTATCCCCCCCGCTGTCCCCGCCGCCTGAAATGAATTCGGAAAAATAATCCTTCACTCTATTTGTGTTTGAGGGCGCTCCCACTTTTAAATAGGTCAAATTAACAAAAGGTGATCTTATTTTAACATGTGTGGACTAAAATAATTTATTTGTCTTTGTTTACCTATCGCAATTTTAGATTATATTTTAGCTAGTATGCTTGTATTTATTTATTTTAATTTTTTTATTTTATTAGTTATCCCAAAGTAAATCTTATTCTCTGTCTACAGTTAGTTGCTATTTCTACGATTTAATAATTTTTTTGCATTATTAAACTTAAAGATTTTTTTTACTTTCTCACTCAAGCACAATCTACGCGAATCATCTAAATATATGCATGGCCTTGTCTTTCTTAATATTTGCCATCCGATTATAGAGGATTGTCTACCGCCTTAAGAATCCCAGTGATGGTTCGATAATGATCTAATACATCTGTGTTTTTTTGTTATTGAATGTGCTTTTTTTTTATTATAATACCGCTTTTAAAATTACAGGTCAGTTCCTCCTATATAGTATTTTTTGTTATTTGGGTTTTCATCTGTAAATAGTCTGCCTTGGTAAACGATGCCATTAGTTAAGCAGTTATTTTGTAAAGGACCGTGTACGCGAATTTTGCAGTTAGTATTTTTCTGTCCATTATTAACTTTCTTATTTCTATTTGGATAATCATTATTACTGTCTTAGTTATTGCTATTTCTTGTGATTATATTATTATTGTTATTACTATTGTTATTGTTGTTGCTATTGTTAGGGTTATCATATTTGTAACTTTTTTTCTACGCATTTTATTTTCATTTTTCTCTCTATTATCGTACTTTAATATTTTGTTATTGTAGGCTTTGGCGATCATTTCTAAATTATCACAGCAACTGTAGAAGAGTTTAAAGTTATTTTTATTCAATTTTTTTTATAAAGGACTAATTATGGGAAATGTTTTTCGATTATGTATTGAAATAAAATTGCTATAACATAAATAAAACAATTTTTTTTAAAATCCTGTTTAACAAAATAATTGAATTACGAAAGTAAATCCACCAATAATGCATTTCGTTTTATCAGTAAAAAAAGTCAGAGATTTTAATATTTTATCAATAGTTGTGAAAAAAAAAAAGAATGAATTACTTCGTGACCCTTTGTAATTCGAAATGAATTTGGAAGCATTTAAACTATTGAATAGAAAGTAATTTTAAAACAAATCCTCAGCAAATCTTCATGTGGTAGAAGATTTGACGTTTAGTTTGGAAACTATTGCAATAATTTTATAAAAATAAAG